>JAGTXR010000151.1:0-600000 GCA_022606575.1 Glossosoma conforme
TTCTACTAATTTGTTGCCAAGTAGCGAAAACAATTTTGAAATGTATATAAAAAAAGTACGCAACGAGAAAACCTTACACTAATAGCCAGTACTATAGGAAGTTACGAATGTTTTTTTTATTCTTAAGTCACTTTCTTGACAACTGCTATCAAGACAATAAGAAATGTAACTTCTTAGGTTTTCACGGCAAGATTTGATATTGTGGCTTTTGGGCTTAGCCGTGTGTGGCGAACTTCCTTTAACCTATATTTTGACTGCCATTGCAGGGATTTTCTTCAGGATTGATAATTAATTTAGTTTTTACTTGGTTTATTCAGATTATATATATAATAAATATATAATATATAATCTGAATAAACCAACTGAAAGCTAATTTAACTATCAATCCTGAAGAAGACCCCTGAAATGGCGGTCGAAATATTATTTGATTTTCTGAACTTATAGCTTTTTAATTACTTTAATAAAATATATTTATCATATTTTTTATATTTTATAAGCCCGTAAATATTTACAGACTGAGCATATGATCATCATGAACTGCCACTATAAAGCTTTTTTAACCGCCATGATCCTCGTTTTATATCATGTCATGTCTGCCTCCCTGAGTTTCACCGATCACGTTCTTTGTATAGTGCCCGACAGTCTTTCGGAACCGAGCGAGCCTGTAATCTTGAGGAAAACGTAGCAATAGCTTATACTCTGGTTCGATTTATTAAATTTGTTTGTCACGGGCTTGGTAATATCGAGTTCTCTAAACCCATCGCTGCTTCGCATATCATATCTAATTCAGGCTGTGTTCACAACCTCTACATGCTTCTTATACATATTCATCCTTTCCACAACTGACTGAAATAGTCCGGGTGAGGCGCTTCTTAGGCTCAATTGATACAGACCTCGGGAACTTCAGGCTTATCACCCGCATTAAAAAATTAAATCATAAATCATTTACAGCTTATACATAATCAAATTTAAAGTAATTCACAATTGAAATTGTAAAAAAATATCATCATACAAGGAAATTACTGTTATATCCGTGAAGGACTATTGAAAAATAATTTTAATAAAGATTACATTTCAATTGAGACTCCAGAGAGTTCACCACATTAGTGGATTGAAAGTAAAAATAATATGTCGGCTACACTACTAATTGGACTTTGCAAAAATAAATACATAGTACATACAGCCCATAACAAGTGCTATATTTAATGAAAATTACAAGTTTGAAGCAACAAAAAAAAACTCTTTTTTTAATTGTACGCACGCGTGCAAAGCTTACACGGTATTAATGAAATTTTCACCCGTAATACAAAATTGTTTTTGCATAAAAAATTATATTAATACTATGTACTCGTATCGTAATGGAATTATCATTTTATCATTTTGAACAAACCAAACAATGTACGAATTGTCGAATAAAATTATACCATTTATTTGACGGGACACCGTCATTTCGCTTCTATGGTATTAATTGTTAATTCAATAATTATTGGCTTCGTATCCTACTCACATATCTCACATTAGAACATTTTTTGCACATGACATATTGAGCGCGATCAGTTTATTTGCTTTAAAATTCATCGCGCACTTTAGGAGTGTAAAATTATATTAAGGTTATAAAAACTTAGTTATCCTATAAAATAGAAAAAATTAAAAAACGAAGACGTTTCGTTACCGTCTGGTGGTATGCTTAGATACAAGCTTGTGATTATATACTCTTAAAAATTTCTATTGTACAATTGTACATTAAAAATAATATCGACTTTCTTAACAGAAATCATAAAATACAAACATAACAAAAAAAATGTATAAAACGCCTAGTGTCTTCCCGTTGATATTATGTATTTCCGATAGCGGCCGGGCAGTTTTTTTCAGCCACTGAAGGCCTCCCACGCACGACGGCTGAAAAAACTGAAAAAAATAATCATTATATTTCACGAGAGGAGGTTAGTGTGCAACCTGGGCACTTAAAGCCGGATGCTGCGGCGGCCAAGACGCCCTAGAGGTCCACCGTTAGGACTCACCATCTGCTGTGCGGGATTCGGCATTTTTTCGCGAGACCAACGGTAATTTTTCGTATTTTTCCCTTTTTGTATGGATCAGGGATCGAAAAACCCTTATTTTCAGAAATACACATAACGAATCTTGTCATGAGTAACATCGTATTGTATTTAAACACATATAGGAGAATACCAACAGATGGTGATAGTAATTCTTAAGTCTTATCTGTGGAATTCTTTGACGCTTACTGCATATGGCTAAGGTCTGTATGTGGAGTGTTGATCCGCCAACTTCATGGGTGGTCACAGGATGAATTTCATCTACCACCAATTTAGATTAATAGGCTGCTATGACTGGCATTTTACGGTTGGGAAATCAAATTCACACCAAGTTTAGAGCTTAGAAACAGATTAAAAATCTTTATTTTTTATTATTCTCCGATGGAAATCAAACTCACGACGCTTGACTTGCCAAGCAATTGCTTTAAGCACTGAGCTATATCGTAATATTTAAGTATGAGCTAGTGTTTCCATATTACACATACTTTGTTTGTCAAAAATATTATCAGTTACAATAAAATATATTTTTTATATTAATGGATTCAAATTAACGCATAGACGTTTATGACAAATCATTTTACTGAAAATAATTTTCGCATTAAATCATGTATTTAATTTTCAAAAATTGTTCTCTCTGTTTTTTCATTCGCTTACTTCAAAAAAAACTAGTTTTATAAATAATTTCCATTTTATAAGAGGCAATATTTCTTCACGATCCGGATTTCAATTTTCCCAATAACTTACAATGTCAAAAATATTTACGTTCCAATACGGACAGGTTATATTTCACGGATATTATACATCAGTGACTAATATGCAAAATTTTCTTTCAATAAAATCACCCATCCTTGAAATTATACGTGCAAAACCACCAAGATCGTACTGCCTAGGGACCCTTATCAATCTCAGGGTGGCGGAAAATGGTAAAAGTTAAATTCAGCCATCATACTATATTTCCTTATATAGATTGCAAGAATAAAGAGTTTTACATAGACATAAGCCTTTACTAACTGCTTCGTATAAAAATCGAAAAAAAAAGATCTTCATTTTAATTTTTAACTATTACCTTGTCGATTGGGGTGTATGATTGTAACTTATTATAAATTTAATTTTATTACATCAGTTATAATCCATCGCATTTTTTAATTTCAAGTTTCCCTGGGATATATTAAACACCGCTTTTGATTTCCAAAATGGCATTAGCGAAGAAGCTTGGAAAAATAATACTTTTAGTTTGCGAACTCTTGTAGTAATTGAAAAACATTTCTCAGCAAATTAAACCATCACATGATTTTAAAATGAAATAATTCCATAACTGTTACCTTTTAACTTTATTTCTCACAACGTCAAATCTTACGTGAATCATTCTTATTCATATGGTCTTAATTTTTAACAATTATGTCAAGTTATGTTATTTTATAATACTTCATATTTATTGTGCATATTTTGCAATTAAACGTCTTAATTTACTTTAACTAATATATTTATCAAATATTTTTTTCTTCTATAACACATCTGTTTCAAAGAGAAATCATTTGACCAGCTAAAAAATTACTATCACACGCATTATCTTCTACTTTACCTCAAATCAACAATATTTTTGAATAATGAATGCTCGTGACTTAAGATACATTTCAGTTTTTATGAAGAAACTACTCGTATTATTAAAAAGTATAGGTTCACTTAATGGAATAGCGATATCAAAAAAGTAACAGGAAGGGGCTTGGTTACAAATCAAGGAAGATGGAGACTTGTATGGAAGTCCCGCATTCAAAAGTGGACACAAGCTAGAGATGAATTATTTAAATAAACTATACGGAAATATTTAAAATTAATTGACATGTAAGAGAAATGTAGATTGATGAATTCTCTTTTGAGAAATCAACGTTTCGCAGATGAGCATAAATTGATGATTATAAGGAAAGTATTATAAAGGAGCTTCTTAGAACCGTACTCTTGATAAATAGTTAAAGTAACGAAGAAGTGCAATGTCGACCACTGACTTAGGTATGTATTTCCAGGGGTAGAAAACAATTACACCCACACACAAACAAAGGACACAACTCTCACTTTTATCGTCAGTCTTGGACCCTTTTTTGCATGGAGGGCTTTCGGGGCGATTTTAAAACAAACCCTCCTTCATCCCCTTCAGTGGGGGACCCCTCCTCGCATAGAAAGGGCCTCTCTCGCTAAAACGAAAAGTTTTAAAATGTTTACACTGAAAACACGTTTGAACCGAGGCTATTTTTTTAGACTATCGCCACACTGTGTATTCAAACGGCGTATTTTCTGCGATATATTTTGTATTTTTTCTATCACCCATAACTGTAACTGAAACACTGTATTATCACTTCGGACTGACTGGCAGCTTTTTAATGAATGAAAACATTATTCTGTGATATGTTGTTGTTGTTTCAGGGACATTTTTATAGAAAGGTATGACACAAGTACCAAATTATTTTTATACCAAGCGAAAGGTATTAATGATTGTGACAAACTTAAAATTTGAAAAAATCAAACCAAAAACCATTTATCGTTTACATTCTGTTAACCTATGAACTCTTTACAAACGTTATTCTATAAGCATATATATAAAGCATATTATTTAACATAATATAGAAATTGTGTTTTATTGAAATTAATTCTCCCATTTGAGCTCTACACAATATCGACTAGCAACGAGATCAATTTTACAATTTTTAACTGCGTAGTGGCTATAAGTAAAGAAACCATTTTTTTACATAGGAATGTTTCATTTTACTTTGATATTTCTAACAAATAGTTATAATTTAAACTTAAATTTTATGTATAGATTTGGTGATACGTACGGATAATGTCAAATTTACCGAATATTTATCATTAATTGTACACGTAATAATTCAATTATTAGATTATAATCTTTTTCCAAAAGAAGTCTGGTAGTATTTTTTTTACAACAAATTATAATACAATTTAAATGAAAAACACTACCTTAATAAAAATTTATAAGTTAGATAGAAATCAGATGATTTATCCCACGTTTACGAGTCCTGAACAATTTGGCTCTATAGGATATTTCTATTTGGTATGCTCGTCGGTCTATTATTGTACGTAGTGAGCAAATACATATCAGGAAAAATGCTTAAACTTTAAAATAAGATTTGGATGTAGTACCGACATAAAATATGGAAATATATTTTTAATATCTCGCACTGTTCTTGCTACAATTCAATTCTGACTAGAAACACAGCGAATGTTTCATATGAAACTTAATATAAAAATATTGTATAAATCTACTTACCATCGGCTACAAGAGTTCTCGGCTTGTAGTTCATATCTGAAAATATATTAAAAATGTGAAAAAATTATATTTGAAAAAATATAATACACAGTGTTACAAACATGTGGCATTATTAAAAGCGTTTGATTACGGGCTTAACTTTCCATTAAATTATTTGTATTAATATTATAGTGAGTATCGATGTTCATCCCTTAGCAATTCAATTCAATTCTTTATACCCATTCCAAATCTGAATATATGACTTCCACAAATATCGACTGCTTTGATCTGTAAGGTACTATTTTGTTTCAAAACACATATAATTTATTATTACTTAAATATACATATACTATACATAAAATTCTTTTTTCAACGCGTCAATCCAAGCACAAAAATAACGGCAGAAGCGGGATGCGAACCGCGGACCTTGGAAACCAACTATGCCCAGGTATTCATACCGCTCGGCGAACTGCGCCATTGCTATGCCCAGACCGACTCGCGTTGAAACTAGTATTTATATCATTGTTATCATCGTACGATAGATGTCGCTATAGTATATATTCGAAGTATGTATATTTTTATTATTATTCAATCAGTCTTCATTTATTCACAAGCTTAATATTATTACTTTCCGACAGTCTATTTATTTTAGTAAGTACCACTCGGGTCTCGAACCAAACTATAGACTGAATGGATGAGAAACGACTACTTATAGTTCCGACTCGGACTTTATAACCAATCATTTACCTGTGTTACTGATGAATAATTTTTACCTTCTTGATATTGTCTCAAGGAGACAATATCAAGAATACAAGAAACATATTTTATTCTAATAAAAGTTAAAAAATTCACATATAATTTAATTAATTTATGGAATATTTAATGTTTTATAAAAACATGTTGTGTTATTAATGCATACTGTTAATTTCACTCAGTATATTCAATGAACTTTTACACTTTATTAATTGATCAATTCATTTAATTAAAATTTGACATGACTTTAAGCATGTAGTTTATCATTTTGCATAAAACGAACCCAGTAACTGTATTATTAATTGTACCAAAAATATGTTGTAAATTTAAACTATTTTTTAATGCAAACTTATTACCCTTGATATATAAATGTGTTTTATGATGATAAAACGAAACACATAGAAAGAAATTATTCATTATGTAGGTATTTATTTTAATATAAATATATTTCAAACTTGTCAACTCCACGATAGGAATTTGAAAATTAAATTTAAGCGGGGAATTTTGTGACAATAGAGGTTGAAAAACGGTAAAGCGTTTGCTTACGAAACCAAAGGCTTGCTTAATCTACGATAGAGATAAAAAAATTAAAAAGTATAAACAGTTAATATATACTTCTTAACTCTATATATAATTTACCCGTTGGTGTGAATTGGACCACTCACCCGTAAAATGATAGTATTTATAAAAATTGGTAGTAGACAAAAGTCTTCCTCTAAATACTACTCATCCATAGTGGTTTTCTGTAATGAATGGATTATGCGTGATTGTCAAGCTGTATTCTACGACGTTGGCGGATTAACACTCCACACGCAACGCTCAGCCATACGTAACATGGAAAGCGTCATAAAATCCACAGATGGTTTCTGCATTATTAACCCCCAGTGACTTGAAGTGAAGACTACCGTTGTATATTCGGCATATTTCAGCGGGTGTAAAAAACACATTTTATGAGATTACATGAGCAGAATGACATATAACTGAAACATTTTATGCAAAATGACAAATTTGCATAACCATCGATATCTGTTATTTTCAGGCGGTCACACATTCAAACACTATGCGCGCAAAATGTTTTTTGATTATGTTTTTATTGAAATAATTATATTATTCAAATTATTTTATGATAGTAATGCGTGTTCCTTTTTTGAAACGCATTATAAAATATGTACATAATACACAAGTTATAAAAATGTATGTTTCAAAATCAAGCAAGATTTTCTTTATTAATTGTGTGATAAATCTGAAGCATAGCAAACAGGATGATGAAATCAGATGCAATAAAGTCTATACAGTAATTGTAAGGTAATTTTTCCGGCAACATGTTGCCGCAATAGTCTGGCAAGCAAACTTGTGTCCGAAAAACTTTTTCCGTCACGTTTTTCCGTCCATCGTGCGAGAAAGGGACGCAGAAAGCCACTGGAGATATATGTAAATAAGGGACGGAGAGCCGGTGGTAACATTCGGCGTAACAAATCACACTCGGGTCCGACACCGGATCACGTGTCGTCCCCGGGAGAAACTTGTAAGGCGCCACACAAATTTGAAATTGTATTAGAGTCCTGACCAAATGCGCTTGATCCTTTAGGGCTATTTATATGTTATATATTTATGTATTGTATACTTTGGGGTGCATGATACTGTGTAATATATACTGTGGAAGGGGAGCTTAGTATTGTGTATATAAGGTATCAAGGTATTACGGAAAATAAGCTTTCGAAGGTATTGTCAAATTACAGGAGAAATTAACTGAAATTGTAGATTGTTTGTTTGATCTACAATTTATGAATATTTGCCAAAGAGTGATACCGAGAAGTTAAAAAGCTTAAATATCACAAGGACATAGGTTCGATATCCAACAGAAAATATTAATTAAAATACATTATCAGATATAAATAGTTTGGCCATTTTCGGTCGAATGGCCATTTTCATGTCCTTGGAAATGACTTGGAAATGGCCATTCGACATGGCCGAAACATGTCGTCCACAAATATATTGTGGGATAAATTCTAAAAATTATTTTATTTATATCTGATATTATTGAATTCCACCAATAATTATCGATTGAATCTTTTTTAACAATTTAGAACATATTCTTACACATTAATATGTTTAAGGTGTTACAAATATATTTTATGGTTGTATCAGATTACCAGTTACATTTCTGTGATTCTCTTAAATATGAATGACAATCAGTGTTAACCAAAGAGGTCTTGTTAACATCGCACATTTAAAGTAAGTATTTTTTTAAATTACAATGCGTTAATGTCGGCAAACTTATTTTTGTTTTAAGATCAATCAGAAAATAACATTCCTGGGAATACCATTGTCAACAATTAATCACTTAGATTTACTCATTACCATATTCACAGGTATTGTGTATGTACCTTTTTCATGATCATTTTTGTATTAAATAAGGTTAGGGATAAAGTTCATAATAAGGTCAACCTAATAAGGTATGCTTTTCTAGTTTGTAACAAAGATTTGTCCGATATTGTTTGCGGCATTTATTTTAACGTTTAAGGTCCTTTATATGTTATCATTTTAGATTAAATTGCTTCTTAAGACTTAAGAGTCTAGGCTTCAGAAGTATCGAGTTTATTATTCAATCATTTGAAAACGTAAGAGATGACTATGATACATTATTAAGTTAACTTAGTATTATGAAATAAATCATCAATAATAAGTTCTAAGATATTTTTTTTAGTTTTCTTTTAAATAAAATAATATTATTTTACTCGTAATGGATCATTTTATTTTGTGTAAATTCAGATATGTTTTCAATTTAATGAGAGTATTATTATGATAAATATTTACTACTTACAAGTTAAGTTAAGGAGCTTTTAACAAGAGAACCACCACTGGACTACGCAGGCCGGTAATGCTGTACGTTAGTAGTCTATTGTTGCCACTTGAGTACAAAAGCTCCATTATTATATGCCGTAGTCTTCCCAGGTTAACTTTGCACGGCGGAGCATACAAATATTATAACAATGTAGCTATCTACATGACTAAAAGCTCCCGGCTACGTCTTGTAGGGAAAAGTCCGCACATGTCTCGTGCACGCTGCTTTGCAACCAGAACCCAGCTGCACCAGAAAGTATGACCGATGGGTTAACGAGGTCGAATGCGGTCAAGATGATTCAATGCCCCTAGATGTACGAAAAATAAATAATTAATTACCGTATTATTATTTTTTTAAATACTAATCTATTAAAAACTATATCTTACACACAAGAGAAGAGCACAAAATAATATTTTGGACCAAACCTTAAGCCCAATACATTAAACTCTGTCACAGTATGTTATGTTTACAAAATTTATTTGTTGTAGTGATTTACGTGTAGGGATAGATTATTATTTTTGTATCAGTGAAATACCTAAATTGGACTATTAATTCCAACTCTTGGTAAACTAAATTTATCTTATGATATTATGTAAATAATATATATTCAAAGTCAATAGCTTTCGGATTCTATAATTGCGTCCTAAATAAACCACCAGATTTTCATTCTGAAGAGCTATCGGAAACAATACAACAACATAATATTTATTATTTGGTGGAACATTGCTTGCAGAGTTTATGTGAGGTGAACCAAAAGTCATGGTAGAAGTGCATATTGGAAATTTCAGTGACCCAATGCTTTAACTAGCAAGGAAGAAAAAGAATTATTAGATAAAAATACTACTAGATGCATTTTTTTAGAAACGTGTATATTTTTATACTCTTAATATGTAACCTTAAGTGTTTGAGGTGTAATACCGCACGTGTCTCTTGCATTGTCGTGCCGCAGTATCTACATCGCGCGGTGTCATTGTTTCTGTTGCAACCGCTATGAACATATTTACGGCCGGCGTCTGGCAAATGAACTCGCTCCTGAAACTCCTGAAACCGGAAGTTGCGAATAGAGCCGCTTTTCCGGCATTCGGATGCTATTCCAGCTGACCCGAAAAATGAATGAAATTTTTCAGAAAACAAATTGCTTTCAGATTTTCAATTGGCTTTTTATTTTTATTAGTTCCGATAGAATTTATGAAGTGAATAATTTTATCCTATTTATTCAATCATTTTGCTGACGTAAAACGCTATTTTATCTCCAGTTAAATACACGTAGATGCATGCCTAAAGTTTAAGCGTTTTTATATACATATTTTCTTCCGTTTTAATGTTATCTTTACACTGTTTATGAGTTATGAAATCTCTAAGTTCATTAAATTATAACCCAAAATTCATGCATTATCATTAAATAAAGAGATGAACTCCTAAAGAATGATGCTTACCGTGTATTATTTTTTAATATTTATTTTTTATAACTTTTAATTGTAATTATTTTTCTCATCACACGGTATTTTCGGACAATTTTAAAAATAACTTCTTAGGTTTTCACGGCCAGATTTGATATTGTGGCTTTTGGAATTAGCCGTGTGTGGCGAATTTCTTCTTTCTAATATTTCGACCGCCATTGAAGGGGTCGTCTTCAGGGTCGATGACTTAGTTGCCAGTTAGTGTCCTGAGGTAGTTTAGCCGTCAGCCTAACGTTCCTCCACGAGCGTCATGTCAGAGAATCGTGTACGGTGGGTATGTTCTAAGAACCTGCAATTGCGGTCGAAATATTGGAAAGAAGAAATTCACCACACACGGCTTAACCCAAAAGCCACAATATCATTTTTAAAAAGATTTTTTTATTTAAAACTTCGAAAAGAGATAAATTTGGGTTTTTATATCATTATTATAATATAAAAAAAATTCAATTCATAGCAGATACGCATAATGTAAATATGATATTTAAATAATATTATAAGTCATAAGTAAAAAATTTAAGTCATTAAAAAAACTGGAGACTGTCATACATAAATAAAAGTAATCTGCTTAATGAACGCATAATTTATTCTCAAATTATATTTCTCTGCATGTCATACTATATTTTTGTTGTAATAAATTAAAATATAAATTATGTGAATTTTTTTAATTTTTATTAGAATATTATTTTATTATTTCAATATTCTAATCTAGTTTGATAGATCATTGACTATATTACAATATTATTATTACTTAAATATAAATTATATTATATATTAAATATAAATATAAATTGAAAAAATAATTTTATGTATAGTATATGTATATTTAAGTAATATAAATTATCAATTAAAATTAGAGAACTGTTGTTTCATGGAGCAGTTTCGAAAGAATGGTCTTTGTATCTGTTTTTCTTATATCTATTGTTTAATAACTGATACTTTGTCAAAAGATCACGTCAGTAGGACGTTTACATCTACCACCATTAATATATCTAGTTTCCTAACACCTGAAAATTATAATAATAACGTAAAGTACGCCCAAATTTATCAGAGTGCCCAGTGCCTCGGTAATTTATGTTGACAAAACTTTATTGTTCAATTATCCGAGAGAGAGTAAAGTGTTTGCGGGATTAAAAGTTCCGCCGTCTCGTTAAAATCACAAGCCGGGAACCTGAATATATTTATCATAGATAATGGACCGGTTCGCTGTTTGTATTTTTAAGGCTGAGGAACAGAAGTTGATGCTCCCTGGTGAAGTTTTTTTTAAGTACACGCATCCAGGAAAATATTGAAAGATGATAATGAAGACATCTCTTCCATCTTGCCATGGTGCAAAGACAGTGTAGCGCCATTCTAGCTTTCACGCATCGGCCAATTTAACATTTTTCTTAGAATTCACGGTATGATTATTTAACGCTGCTTATTTGGACTTTAAAGTTTTAGTTGAATTTTATATGACAATAATTTGTCTCATACCAACTGAGATTGATTTAGGAACAGCTAAATATTTTTATTATCTTTTTTACACGGCTTTCTCAAAATTTATCTACATCGTTGACACGAAATACCGTTTTAAATTTTTTTCACCGTACATCATCAATAGACCTTTATTTAAATATTATCATTACAAACAAGTTCATTGTTTGTATATTTAATTTATAGATTCTAACGAACTTCCAGAACCTGATAATTGGATTAAGATAAAAAATCATAGATATTATCTGAACCAAATTGGAGCTTGCATTTTATAAGTTCCATGATCTGACACTAGAAAACGCTAGAAATATTTTTTTCCAAAAAAAAACTTTGGATTTTATGATGCAATGCAAAATAAATTCAAATTCAAAACGATATAATTTTATTATTAAATGGTATTTATAGTATTGCAATTAGTGTTGATTATTTTGCATTAAATTGGTTAAGACAAACACACAAATAGCTCATAGATTTGTAGCTTTTTTTTTTTGAAGCTTATAGTATTAAGCTCGTGGTTTCTTGCATGTTAAGGCAACCGTTTGGTCTCTTTAACTATACCCCTTAGCACAGCTGGCGAGGAATGGACCGGATATCTCTCGGATATTTCAGGATATTTCCATACAATCAATCTTAAATTTACATGTAGCTGCCAAACTCACGCCGCCTTCCGCTCGCCCCACAAAATGCGGCGATGACACCCTTACAACGAGTGAACTTATCTCGATGCATAATTTGGAGAAGATCGTGATATGTTTGTTATGTCAAGCAAAAAATGTAGAAAAAACCGTATTAAATTTTATTTATTTTCAAAATTTATAAAAAGCCTCTTACCACTCATTTAAATGTTAAGCTTAATAAAGATGTTCTGAAAGGAAATTTTGGCCGTTTCTAAAACTAAAAACAATAAAATTCGATATTTTCCATCATACAGTGATATCACGAAATTCGTTGGCTTGCAGGTAAAATCAATCTTATTTTTAACAAGCTTACATTTCTATATTGGCTACCAATGTATATTATTATTACGTGACGTATGTATGATGTGGACTGTAAGAAAAATAATTAATTCCTCTGTTGGTACCAAAACCATGTCACTTTCGTAACAACCTAATAAGAGATGATAAATAATTATATCAATTAAAACGTCACTCAAAATATGTTCTCACAATATATTTATAATGGCCTTTACATCTTTAAAATATATATAGTCTTGATTCAGATAATTGCTATCGTATGCTTCAAATTAAGGAGATATTTCAGCATGAAAACAAAAACATAAACTGCTTTCGGATGATGACGACTGAAGCATTTAGCGAAGTAAAACAATGAAGTTTTTTTTCATGTAATTGATATACGTATAAATTGATAAAAAATCCTGGTGTTTTGTTGTGGGCTCTTACTTGAGAGCAGAAATGGTAAAAATATAGCAAGATAGTGAAATAAATACAAAATAAAATTTATATTCATCTTTCAAAAAAATAAATAAAGATGTTTAAAAATATATTTAAAATATTTATAAAAGTGATTTTGTAAAACTTCCATTCTATATTATTTAACGGCGAACACCAGAGAAAAAACAAACCCTACAAAAAGGTAAGCACCCGAGTCAAAAAACAATTTTCTTATTCAGTTTGAATTGATTATCGACCGTTTGAATTCCCTTGTGGCGGAATTTAATTAAAATTATCCCTAATCTAACCAAAAACGCTATTCCGAAGACGCTCTACTAGTACTCCTGTTCAGGGAAAAGTAATCCTTCAAAGCTGTTCAAAGCAATTGATTGCACTCATCAATGGCCAAAGATATCAATGATTCTCACTTCTCTGTCTTCATCAATGCTACATAATAAAGTGTCAACGATTGATTTCTAATAATCCTTTACCATGCGAATTCATTTATCAAAACCTTTTATGTTATAACATTTGTATTTTTTGATGTTACAGAAGAGAAGTTGTGCATAGACTCCTGAATCAAAATGTTCCAAAGTATTTTAATAGATATTAAATCACCAGTAAGGAATATTAAGAACATAATCATTATCGTGTCTCAATTTCTCTTTTCGAATTGAAAATGTCTATTTTACGTTCTTCCAAAAAAAAAAACTGAGATTACCGCGTAACGACCAATAAGTATATTTAAAATAAATATTTAGTGGTTCATTTGTATCAAAATGATGATTGAAAAATGATTTAATTTATACATTATTAAAAGTATCTAAGTGATCGCTTATAATTACTTATTTAGTGAGTGAAATGTTTTTCACTTGATGTGACGGCAGTATACTATCCTAAGCATAATAAAGATATTTTACTAAAGTAAGACTATAATCCGAACGTTTTCAACGTGTCGACAATTAGGTTTTTAGATTCATCTCAACCCGAACATCGACACCCGGTAAGCAACATGCGGTAACCCAATTAAGTTTTAATCCGCATACAATGTATGCCTAAATTTGGTGATTATTTGACTACCGCGCTTAAAATGTGCTATTGTCGTTGGTTCATCTGCTATTGATGCAAGCTCTTCTATACTCGCGAAGCCATAAAATTTCTCTTTGCGAGGAGCTTCGCAAGGAGCTTCGACGATAGTGAAGACGTGACTAACGTGAGCATTTTAAATATTTACACCCTCGTCAGTTCGGCGAAAGCTTGTGACACAGTTTATGAATGCATAATTTATAAAATTACATTATAAGTTTAATCATTCATGTGAGTTGCTAACCTACGTCATTTGCATATTTTTACTTTCTTTATTTCATATTAATTATAAAAATTGTTCAAACTCATTCATTCAAAGATCATAGAATTAGGATAGACATATTGTAGTATTATTTTATTTTGTTTAATTATGATGTCTCGTGTACTTGTATAGTATTGAGCTGGAATAAGCATTACCAGCGGGCATGACTAAAATTAATGCTTACCATATCAAAGGTCGTGAGTTTGGTTCCTGTCAAATATTAAATTTAAAAGAAAATCTAATACTTTTCTGAGATTTATTACAACTCTTGTTTATCCTCTCCCTCTACTCATTCGTAAAATGACAGTAAAATTCTATTAATCAAGGGTCATGTTCGATCCCCGACGGAGATTTAAAAAAAAGGATTTTTAATCGATTGCTGAGCTCCGAAATACCCCCGGTTGGTCTAAATTTGATCCCTCACCCGTAAAATGAAAGTCGAAGCCTATTAATCAAAATTGGTGGCATACGAAATTCGTCCCGTGAAGACCACCCATTCATAGTAAATTCGTGTAATAATAAGGATGATTCGTAAATCTCGTGCTGTAGTCTATGACGTTGGTGGATCAACACTCCACATGCAGCACTTAACCATATGTAACATGGTAAGCGTCATAGAATCCACAGATGAGACTTCAGGATCACTATCACCATCTGTTGATATTTTCCTGTATATGTTTACATTAAAAAAACAATCAAGTAATACTCAGAATCACTATTACATAGAATAAAAGTTATTTCCGGATGTTTTATTAATTTGTTCCTTAGTAAAATAATAATGTATTGCTAGTACTTATCTGGTTTGCTTGGATTGCTCCGAAAAACGACCTGAATACGATCAGGGGTAGAATATATGGAGGTCCCTTAACAGACAGGACCGGAATATGCAAGACGAGGACTCAAATGAAAGCCTGGCAGTTAAGCAGCGGACCGACTGTATGTGGCAGCGTGCAGCAGACCCTGTCACACCTTTTGGAGTGTGCACTGTATCCGAGTAGCTGCACCCAGGAAGACTTGATGATGGCCGGGAGTAACGCCATCGACGTCGCCCACTTCTGGGCAGACAGGATCTGACCCTGTTGTTTCCGACACGATTATATATATGATTGGTCATATAATTGGGTATAACAATGAAGCAATTATGATAGAAAAATCGATAGTGATGGGGATGAGAAAACAATATATTATGTACTCAGGCTATTTGATTGATACTCTACATAATTATCATTTAATTACGTCAAATTTAATTTGTAAGAGTAAGACAACCATAAAATCAATACATAATATTTCAAGGTGACAGGATATAAATGAAGAATTTTCATTTAAAATAAAACCAAATAAATATTTCTATTGTTCTTTTAGATTATTTACACATAATAATTGTATTTTTAATTTGATATGTCGTTCTTCCATTGCGTATAGTAGTTGTAGAGACATTTTCTTGAAGCATTGAGCATTGTAACTTATTCAAGAGCCATTCAATTACGTTGGAAAATAATAACACAGTCACTTGGGTAATCTGTAATTATTTGACTTGTATTTACTCCTCAGAGAATGATATATATTGAATAGTCTGGAGCTATCCTAGATGTATTCCCTGAGCTGATACTGCTGGAGAACCATTCCTCCCTCACTCAGTCGGATTCACTCGACTGTGAATTTCTCTATGAAAACATCTTCTTCATTATGGAATCTAGCCGTCCTAACTTGGAATAATTTAATAGCTCTATCCGGGATGTGGACCGAGGCGCACCGAGCTACCGGGAAAATTAGCACGGATCCAAGTATTATTGATCATAGCCCGAGGAATTTGCATATTATCACCGGCTGATAACGTATTGAAACTACGCGAGCGTCCGTTGACACTAAAAATTATTTATAGAGAAGGTGTTCCTTGCCGTTTACAGTTTCTGGCACACATTCAGATGGTTATAACTCTATGTTTAGACAGGATATTACGAGCCACCCACGTTTGATTATGTTCAGCGCAGTTGATGTACTATACGTGAGCTTACCTACTATAATTACTATTTACCTAAACGTGGACGAAGGACAGCTTAAAGGTGGAAACACTCGAATACTTATCATGAATGTGTGTTTTTAAATAAATTAAATAAATGATACACCATATTCAAAAGTATGCGTTCTGAATCAGAAGTAAACATGGCAATTTTCAATATATCTCTGAGCATCCGTCCATTAAGAAGATAACATAAAAAATGGTGCGACAGCTAGAAATCCTTGTCGCAGGAACTGATTTCTAGTAATAACGTTACGCAATTTTATAAAAAACAATAAAATAAGAGATTTATGAAATTACGTGTAAGTACAAAAATGTTTTTTAATAAATTTATGAGCCTTATTATAGACAGATTTTTGTTAATGATTCATAGTATCAAATGGATGCCTACACGCTACGGAAGAGTTGGGATACTCATTTAATTTAGTTAAATATTTCTGTAAACATCAGCTAAAATATGTCTCGGAAAATATAAAAGCAATTTTTTAAAGTCTCTGGGCTTCTGCTCCAGTGTTCGTCAGAAAGCAGGTTTGTTTGAAGTGAACCTTCTGGTGCAGGAATATCTTGGAACAAAGCATAAACAATGGCAACTGAGAGGCGACAATTTGTAGTGTTCAATCATTCTCGTATATTCCAGATATGGAATGCATATTGTATTAAAATAATAAAATTATGTTTCTCTTTCAGTATATTCACATACATTCGGATTTTAAATATAGTATATCAAAATAATTTGATATTTACGCAATGAATGAATACTTTGTCTTGATAAATTGAGAAATTCAGCGACGAATATTTTGGAATGGAAATTTTCTTTAAAAAATCTTTGAAAAAAATATCTGTCAAAAAATATTTTTCCGCTTAAAATTTTAAGACAAAGTTCATTATTAATCAACGCTCAATGCAAAATAATAAAAAAGTGAAAGTTTCACAGTGTTTATTTATTATTAATTATGAAAATATTTTGACACGAGAATACTTTCCTTCTTTGATAATCTTTCATCGTCGCCTCGAAGTGAAGTGTATTTTTTTCGATGACGGAATTTATATTAACGAGGAATATAGCCGAGTGGTTAAAGCGATCGACTTAAATGCGAAAAGTCACGTATTCAATCCCAGAAAAAGATAAATCTAAACTAATATTTACAAAAATTCTCAATCCATGTGTGCTCTCTAGTTGGAAGATATGTTCGTCATGAAATACTTTCATTAAATTTCAATAGCTGTAGTGATCTTCAAAAGGTTTAATTCATATGATTTGCTTATAAATAAAGCTCATAACAATCTTTTACTACGACGAGAGTCTGAAATATATCAATGAAAACTATATGGTGAAATAAATCTTAAATAAAACTACGCTCTTTGAGAGTGTTAATTTTTATTATAATTATGCAATTTCACAAATAACACAGTTAATAACCTTATTTTTTTTTTAAATAGGTAACTGAAGTGTCCTAAGCACATTCAAATTACAGTAACACCTCTTCCAAGGAGGTCATGTAATTAGCTTACCTATAATTCTTCCACACGGAACTTGTATAATTTAACATAAAGAGACGTCTTCACCCAAAATTAAATTAACTAGCAATAAATTGTCTATAAACAGCTACGATCATTGTGAGAGAAGATACTTTTAAAAATGCATGTAATTGTTTTCAATTACAACAAGTAATAAACAAATATCAACCCGTTAAAACCACAGTAACCTTGCAACAGTCTAATTACATTGACGTATCAACAATCCACATATAGCGATTATTCTTTACCTAAAACAGCCAGGATTCTAAAATATTTAATACTGTTTTCTACATCTCCATGTGGCAGTGTTCTTTGAAAATTTTCGTACGAAAAAGCTTTGTTAGCTTTATGTAAGACAATCGTCTTCAAAGCTCTTTAAATTGTGATAAATTATGAGAAGTCACTTTGTCTTCCAACTGTGGCGGCAATAATATTTTTATGGAAGGAATAAAAAATAACTCCTCTTACGAAAAATCATCATTTGAACACACCTTTTTGCTGAGAGTGTTTTACAAAGAAAACACAATTAACAGTGAAGACTCAATTCTTTAAATCACAAATTATTACTTATTATTTTTAGTAAAAACTTGACCTTTATAATTAAAGGTCAAGTTATTACTAAAAATAATATCCTTCATTTTGTTGTCGTTTTTTAGCAATGACCATAACTTGTAAAAATAAATGCAATTCACAATTACTAACTTATTTATTTTTAAGCATCTAACGTCATATTGGAAAAAAAATACTTATGGTGTGATTGTTGTCATTTAAAAAATTGTCAAAGAAAAAGAAAAAATATATATATATATTTTTAAATATCAACTAAAAGAATCTCCTTTGTAAAAAATAATATGAAAAATAAGGCTTTTAATAAAGTTTTATTAATAAGATTTCTAAATAAGATGCCAAATCTCCACCATTCTATTAACGAGTACATTTATGAAATATAGTGTCACCTTAACTACTAATAGAATGAAAAATATGTTTTGTTGTTTATTCGTTGCTTTCTTAGTCTCGTAATTTTTTTGTCTTCTTATATATATACTTTATAGTCTTCCATCTACGATATTCTCTTCTTTAATTAATATTTTATCTAAATAGTGTGAAAAAGCTATTGACCTCAAAATTTCCTTAGTATTATGAGTATATCATATTTTTACATTTACTTTTGTGAAAGAAACCCACTAGATTAATTTATGATGCTCTCTTGTCGGCGTAAAATTTAAACTTAATGTCTTGATAACAAATAATTTTAAAAATATATGAAAAAAAAACAATTACGCAGCGGTAAGTAAATAAGTTACAGTCCTTACCTTGATTTACATTTTATCATTTTCTGGAAGAGCGCAGTTTCACCCTCAACAATTACTTTATCAGTTATCATCATGCATACAACCATAATATGCTTCTACACGCTGGAAGCTGTTGAAACCTTCATTGAGGGCAAAACTGAAGTCTTCTAGCAAGTGATTAAACAGTGCTAAGTGTGATCCATGTACGAAATCACGATACGAAATATTTGTCTATTTAATTATTCAATGAATCTCAAAGTAAATGCTACAAATAAAAATTACTAGTATACGCTCTGTAGCCAGTCAGCAATAATGATCCACATGGTGGTAAGGTTGCATTAAACTTTCTATTGGAAGAGAAAATGTAATCTTCTGACCAACTAGGTATTACAATGGATCAGAAACGTTGAAAATGTGTCTAAGAAGCTACTTAAAAAAGTTTACTGGCAAAAACATTTTTCACTAAAGCTTAGCATTACGAGTCATAGTATATTCTTAGTGACCGCTAACCTTAACACCAGAAAAGTGGACTGGAAGCCAAAGGACGTAAGTTCGACCGACTGAATTACGCGGTTATTATTAGCCCTCGAATACCGTAAACCACTATCTCTACCCTCGTTAAGGTCAAGATAAAATTAGGTGGCTTTGTTCCAAAAAACATATTGTGGATATAGAACCTTGTGGAAAAGGGTCATTATACGAATATAACACTGGGCTATTTATTATAATAATAGGGATCTTATAATTTCAGTACTTCTTCGATTTTATTTTATTTTATAATTCACTTTTACATTTTAATCGTTGGATGATTAAATTCAGGATTATTCTTTGTTAATTCACTTGGTGAGGCTTCAAAATTAAAATTTTGTATGGAATGAAACAATAGTCATGGCAGCTGACAGATTTATGGTGGCAGTAAGTGACGATAAGATCCAGCTTAAGGAGCGGGCATGGATATGATGTATACTGTGTGAATGATGTAATAATAAAAGTGAAACATATTTTTTATTAGGAAAAAAAAACCTAGAGTCCGTGAAAGACATATATAATCTATGGATTATGAGCTGATTAACATTTTTAAAAATGTTTAAGCGTCACAATTCTTATTTGTCCTCCATATTTTAAGGGATTAAGTGTAAATGTATGGTTTTCACAAGTAGTAAGTATCTGAACTCTCTATCTATCATTTTAATTCATTGGCTTTGACAAACATTTTAAAGATTCAGATTCAGTGTATAATTAAACGGATATAATAACTATAGATATTTGCAATTTTATAAGTTTTTTAAGGCAAAAAAAATCTTAGCACAGCAAAAGTCACTCATTCTCTCGCATGGCAGTCGAGCACATCAACCTATTTAGAAATATTGTTTTGTTATCGCACAATTTAAAAAAATATGCTTTGCAAATATACAGCTTTCAGTTCATATCTCACGTTCACTGTTTATTTACGTGTATATCTGATTATTTATATATGACTTTTCCTTTAAAATGACTAAAAAATATATGAATAAATTGATGATTGTTTTCATTTTAAATATAAGTTAATATTTATCTAAGAATAAATTAGTAATACAAATTTAATATTTGAACTGAAAATAACATCTGTTTTACAAAAAATCATGCCACTGGGTATATATTTATTATAAACAAAATACACAATTTTTAATTAAATTATATGTATAAAGGTGTATTCGGATGTGTTTGTTTTTTTTATTTATTGTGAATTAATTTGTTTCCTCGTTTTCAGTCACATTGTTTTCAGCATTTGGTTTCAGAACCTATTCAAAATCAATACATGAATAATGAGGACCCTTGGGCAGAGCGTGGAGTTGTCCTTCGAAAATCTAAAAATATCACAATTTTTGCTGAGTTTCAGATACCCCAAAACATTTTCGAAACCCTTGCACAAAAGGGTATCCGTATACATTATTTTGTATGCTACATACTATATTCTCATAATATGACGTTATTAAATTTCATCACAACATCGGAAGATATAAAATAATATTGTAGAATATCAAGTCACCATTTTTTTTTTGATACCTTAAGTCAAACTGGTGTAACGAATAGCTTTTCTATGCTTATTGAAATACTATTATTGTAATGCAAAGAAGAATACTATTTTATTAAAATTTTATAAATTTTCCCTTATAGGTTACTGAGAGTTAAAAAGAGTCCATGTAATTTGAAAACACTGCTTTCATTCTATCGGGAATTCAGACTTTTTGCCTTCTAAAAAAATGAAATATTAAAAATCATATTGTTCATAGAGGATCGACGAGTATCATCTTATTACATATCTTTTAAATGCGACTGTTATTTGAACCTCTTTCACACGTTTAAAGAACCCAAATCGTAATTTCAAATGAATAAATTTCAATTCATTTTTAAATAAAAAATTTGAAGCGTGCAAAAACAAAAGTTAAGGGTCGTTTGTTTCCGGTCAGACTTATATTTTACTTTAATATTTTACTTGTCAGAATATAAAATAAAATAAATCTTATTTTGCTTTATTCACCATATTCTACATGGTTATATAAATCTATTTCAACCTTACCTAAGCTTACTATCCTAACTCAACATGTCCTTGATTCAAAAAATTTAAATATTCTGACTAAAAGTTAATTGAAATTCCGACTGGAAATTGATTTATATTTTTACCAATTTTTTTGTTGGCAATATTTAACATCTTCATCAATAATAATTATATTTAGTTCCAGTGAGTGGGAGAAATGAGTAAAAAATACATTAATTTTAAAAAACACTTTTAAAGAAATTGAAAATTGAGAAAAAATTGAAATCTAATTTGAATACAAAAAATCAGGCAAAATTTTAAATCAGTTCAGTGTACCTAGGATAAAAAAGAATATTAATATGTCTTTTGCTTTGCGTTAAATTCTTATTAAAACATTAAATTTGTAGAAATTAAAATACAAAAACAATCATTGCGTTTCTATTCCCAAACTTCTCCGACACAAGAATGACGCGTCGCTTTACGATTATTTAATCCTGTAACAAAAAAAAACAAATCATTTTATTCATCACCCTGTAGGTACCTTAAAGAGAGGGTGTGTTTCACAAGTTTTGGTGAAACTTTAGATCATGTCCCTGACGGCTTATTCAGAATTTTTACATTTCATGTTTAATGACATGTATATTCAATTGTCCTATTTGCATACATTTTGACGAGTACAAAGTTCGTAGCCGGTGCCATTATTTTTATCCATAGCCTGCGGCATTCTGCCCTCTACCCAAGGGACGATAAAACGTAGGTTCTAGGACTTCACTTACAAAGTACTATATTGTGATTATTAAGGTTATCTTCAAGATTAAAATTATTTTGATTGTATCTCATTTTTTCATACTGGTATTAAAATATTATAGTACTTTGAATAAATAAAAAAAATTATTGCAAATTTTCTAACAAGCAATAATGAAATAGTCACTGAATGAATTAGGAAGTATAATGTATTGTACATGAAACCATGTCATCATATTATCATAAGGAAATAAAGTAATGACATATCACCAAAATAAAAAATAAATTGAAATCTCTCAATGTATGCCTGTATTAAATATTTATATTACTTACATTCTGCGAAAGAATAACAAATTTCATAAATATAACTTTCTTTAGAAATACAACAAAATAATATATAAATTATTGTATTAATTTAGTGGCATTCTAATAATATACGAATAGTTAACTGGAAATAATTTCCAATTAGTTAATGAAATTACTTTTGGAACTAATTATGGTGCGTACTTTGATGAACAAAAGCCCGCCCTAATGACGAAAAATAGTTTTATTATAGCGTTAATTACGATAATTGAAATACGGAAGATATCAAGATGTATCGTTCTGACGTTTTATTATATAATTATTCGACAAAATTCTGGGAATTAAGTTATATAAAGGAACGTGCATAAAAGAATTTATTAATCAAATCATTTTTTTATTTGAATAATGCATCAAATATGTTTTTTTCAGAGACCAATAAAACGAATAAAACTACTTTATTAAAATGAGACTAGACAAATATTTGAAATGTGTTATTAAAACAGGTGACTTTATTCATCTTTATTAGTGTTCTCTTAATAAAATAATATGGTTACTTTCCTAATAACTTCACTGTGCAGAAAATCATGACTTTTTTGTCTGAGAAAATATATTTTATAGATTTTATATGTTACAAACAAAAATAAACATAAATTTTATTAGCCATATTAGTTATCTTTGTGTAAAAAATATAAATAATAAATTTACTCACAGTTAAAATACAACAGGAGTCCGGCCACGAGTGCGAAAACGAGCAGCATCAGCATTAGAAGCAGCGTGAAGATAGCTGGCTTACAGCAGCCGCGCCAACAGTCCTCGGGAGCTTCAGACCGTGGAACTCCAACAACCACGCCGCCCTTCCCAGTCTTGTCGAGCACCCCGTAAGATGCCACCAGCCCGCCTTGCCCACGCCCAGCAGCAGCCCCTTCAGCGCCTCCAATAAACCCGCAACATTTCTGATCTTGCATCTTCTGCAACCCTGATACCTGCATGGGATTCACAGCCAACCCCTGCTCCAAATTCTCACCTTCGTTCATTTTACCATTATACCCATCATTTAAGTTAACTTTATCTTGAATACCTCCGCTGTTAGCGCGACTTCTCGATAATGTTCCATCGGTCTTTTGCGCTTTAGAGTTTTGCTCAAAGTACCAATCTCTTTCTTCTGCACGAAGTGTTCTGTCGTTGCTTCCTTCGAACACTTCCTTTGAAGACTCACTGTCAGTTCTGTATTGCGAAGGATCAATCACGTAGCGACGAGGATTAGTGCTAAAGTTTTTCTCTGAGCTTTTAGAGTCAGTTTGGTACCAATTGTGGTCTTGTTCAGAAGTTCTCACGCTCCTTGCGGATCTGTTGCTGAATCTTTCTTCTGTTCTATAGAATCTGGTTCTGTCGTCATAGTAGTCGTCGGGACGGATCGTTCTGGTTCTTTCTTCGAAAGGTTCCCTTCTCTCCCTGACGTCTCTGGCGGCTGAGAGGGCGTAGTCAGGTGAGGGGGAGGGCCAGTCGGGAGGGTTGTAGCGGTCAGCTTGCGGCACCCTCTGGGCGGCATACTGAGCGTAGTATGTCTCGTCCACTCGATCACTGCCGTTTGTGTAATACGAGCTCACCGGAGACGCAGTGTAATCGAACATATTGTGTATAATAGTATTATTATCCCCACAAATATACAATCTTCAGTATTATAGCGGTCACATCGAATTTCTTATTTAATATTTTTCCATTAAATACTTTGTTCAAACTGTGGGGTCAGGGGAAGACAACGATTAGATTATTTTATGTTTAACATACAACTAGGATACATCAATTATTTGTCGGCTTCCAACTTTTTGTGTGACATATTTTTTAAATTTAATTATTAATAATTTTTTTATCTTTTGTATCATAAAATATGATCATTCATTTGCTTGTGGACTGATGTGTTCTTGATATATCTGTAACAAAAAAAAACATTTTTCGTTGAAAACTAATTGACAAGTTTATTTTTGAGAAATTGTTAGAAGACTATACAACTAGTTGTATTCCTTACTTCATACAAGCAAGATACACGTAAAGATATACAATTAATAAAAATAATGCATATGAATTAGTTCAATCTTTTTTAAAAAACTTCATGAATATTTTCAATAAAGTAACAAATCTAATGAATCATTTACATTGTTCATCCTATTTTATAAAATATCAACATCATCAGCCTGTATTTGTCCACTGTTGAACCTCCCACATGAGTCTCCATCTTTTTCGATCCTTCGCCTTCCTCATCCAGGTCACTCCCGCTATTCTTCTAATATTATCTTATTGTAATATATAAGCGCATCAATTTTAACAAACTTTATAAAAACATACTGTGGGAAAATAAAATGATTATTTTATTTCAAAATAATCATTTAGTTACAGCTTGCAAACTTCTTATAACACCTACTTAAACAGAATTCACAAGAAATTGGTTTAAAAGTCCTAAAATAAAATCTCATTGGACTTACAAAAGGGCTTAGAATGATATTTACGATAAGAGTAAAATGGATATGACTGCAATACCTATTTCGCTTTAGTATTCGGAATTTCAGCATTTTATCGTTTTCGACATTATATTGAATTTTTTATTCGCCTCTAACCCGCGTATTATCACGTGTATTCCGTCAAATTTGCAAGGCTGGGCCAGCACCCGGATTTTGTGACTTTCGTCTCCCGAAACACATAAAACCCCGGCCCGGTGAGATGAAACCCCACGAACAATGTACAAAAATCTCATATCATATTATGGAAAATATCAATTTCGCTACATGGTCGTGTAATTTTCATGAAAAAATATGCATTGAATATTTTTCAGCGGCCTTTCCGCCACCGCACGCTGGAACAAAACATCGATATTCTCATTCATATATCTCGTATTTTTGCTTAGCAGTGCATTATTGAGCAGTATGGTTTCATTTGAAATTTCAATAACTAAACGTAATTTTTTTTCAGCTTTAACATTAACTAAACATACTGAGTTCAGGTTTTTAAAATAAATAATTGGATAGATCCAAAAGAAAAAAAGTTCTCGGCAAAGCCGGTTTATTTATAATAATTGTAACTCAGTAGTTTGACAAAATTCTATAAAAAATATATAAATCTGAAACAAAACAAAATAAAGGTTATTTTTTTAATACTGTATAAATAATAATAAAGGTCTTTAATGTTACTATAAAGGACTTAAATTTTACTATAATGTATTAAGTCACAAGCAACATGTAAAACAAAAATAAGAACAATTATTTTTTAAAAATGTCCCACTGTGCGCCACATTGAATATTGAAAATCACCTTTGGCGTAGGCCGCGTCGTAAAATTCGCAGATATGTTTAAGCCGGATGCCCCGAAAACGTATATAATATCATCCGTTTTATTGCACTACACATCTAGATGACTTCCCAATTTAATAAATCCGAGCCCAATGGAACGGGAAGTGATCGTTTCATATTATTACATCATGATTTTTATTACAATGGATTTTTCATTGTTTAGCCCGGGCGTATTCCGCAGACCGCCCCGACAGCGTACATAAAGCCGAAAGTTAAGTATCAGTCCGGGCTATAAATTTTCACGCACACCTTCCATCGAGTTATTTTTTCCATTCGATCTTTCTTGGCTGGTTTACCGGTGGATCCGTCTTCCTTTCTGCGAGGTCTCGAGGGCTTCGGGGGACGGTGACGATGACGGCGACGGTGAGAGAGTCAAAAATCAAATGACCCGCGGCGCGATTTCAATTTTGACACAAAAAAGACAGGAAATAAATTTACGATCGTCATAATAACGGAATTATCTTTTTACGTACACCTCTACGTCTGGTGGAGAGCGGCAAACATCCGTAACAGAAGCAAAGCATCTTAGTGTAAATAAAAATAAACTACGTTTTTTTTCGTTCAATCATTATTGGTGGAATCACTTAATTCAATAATAGACTTTTGAGAAGACAATGATTTAAAATTACTACTTCACTGATACTTATTAATAACTTCCTACGCATAGTGTTTAATTAACTTTTTTATTTTATTATAAGTTCCCGATATTCTGTTTATTTTTCGCCATGAGAAGGGTTTTTTCCTTTTTTTATAGACATCTCAGTCTCTTAGTATTTTTTTATTTATTCATAAGCTTAGTAATAAAATATATTTATTTATGTTGTATGTATTTTTTATTTTGTAAATTTTTCAAATATCATTTAATAGTGCTAGTGATTTA
This sequence comes from Glossosoma conforme, assembly GCA_022606575.1. NCBI lineage: Eukaryota > Metazoa > Arthropoda > Insecta > Trichoptera > Glossosomatidae > Glossosoma > Glossosoma conforme. Next base: position 27,202 of record JAGTXR010000151.1, read on the forward strand.
TATCCAATAATTTAAATTTATAAGAAAGAAAGACTCATAGTAAAGACTTTCTTCCCTTTTTTTTCAAATTTATTTAATTGCTTTATTTACATACTCGTATTATCCAACAACACATTCACTTCTTCTACACCATACCATTTATGATACAGATAAATCACTCTTTAAGACCTTGAAAACCATTCCTTGATTACTTTGGAATAATTTCCAGAAGTTTTTACAATTAAAACGTTTACAAAATTCGAACTCTTTTCAACCCTCCATAACGTACTCGGTGGAGTTTTGTCTGAACAAAACTGATATGACATGTAATAATAACTGTAACGGCTAGTAAGAGTATATAATTTATAGGTGTCAATTTGCAACGATTACATTCACTAAAATTGAATGCTGATTGTAATTTTCATTTAATATTTTTCAGGTACGACAATGTTCTTCTGAAGGCGAGACAGGATGCGAATAAAAGTCGCGCTCTTTACGGCCTTTTTAGATGTCCGCGGATTTTACTGCCTAGGAAACATCACATTTATGGGTCACGCAGAACCCCTCACTGTGCGCCAAGTGCGGTGGAGGAGGCAGATCCCTCTACAGACGTCTTTACAGATTTGACGACTGCGATCAAATGCGAAAGCTTCTCAGGCTTATTTCTCAATACGTTTAGTCTACTTGTTTGATACCCGACACGTGACAATAAAGATAGATTTGTACTTTACGCATGAAAAAAAATAACATTGTATTGCTGTCTGAACGCACTACTAAGATTCTAAACAATTGTCAGCATCAATGAATAGCTCTTCGAAAAGATTTTTTGATGCTTACACAAAGTAGTAAAGATCAATTTTTCATGTAAGCGTATACAGGTGAATACCGAAATATGGTGGAAGTGAATTTTTGTATCTGTTAAATATGTGATGCTTATCATGATACATACGACTAAGTGCTGCGTGTGGCGTGTTGATACGCTAATGTTATAGATTTCAAACCAACATTCACACATCACCCATTTATTAGAGAAATTCTCTATAAATGGGACAAAAGTCGAAGTGAAGACCGCCCATTCATAGTAAATTCTTGTAATAATAAGGATGATGCGTGAATCTCGGACTGTAGTCTATGACATTGGAAGATCAACACTCCACATACAACGCTAAATCTTATGCACCATGGTAAGTGTCATAGAATTCCACAGATGAGACTTTAGAATCACTTTAACCATCAGGCACCATTTTCCGGTATGGTGCTTACATAAAAAAAATATAAAGGTTTAGCTCTGAAATATTATTTGAGGCTTTAAAATAATAAAAACTTTATCTTCTGAATTGGCAAAAAAACTGAATATTTATTATCTTCTCCTCCCGCCATCAAAATTGTAAGTACCACATCTCTCCACATCACCAGCAGAGGCGCTGTCGTCGGATGTGTGGTGTATTATTTAAGTTGGCCCTTTTTAACAGAAAATAAAAAGATTGCCGGATTATCCTCGGCTCTGTTACCGAGGAGCACAGCGTAATGGTAAAGCGCATCCCTGGCACGAGAAAAATTGCCGGTTCTACCCCCGACGTATCTTAAAATAAAAAATAATGATTTACTAACACATTATTGAAATGCAAATAAACAGCGAACCCCATATATTAAGACAAGTTTCATAAATTATTCAGAGAAAAATAAACTTCTTCCGCGGAGATTGAACCACAGATTTTTTTTTCAAATTATCTTAATATTAAATTAGTAAAGAATATTTGAATTATAAATAATAATAATGTTAAAAGGTATTTAAGACCAGATTTGGAATTGTGGCTTTTAGGTATATAGGCCGTATATGACGATATTTTTCCACAAAATATTTAGACCGCCTTTACAGGGGTAACTTTCAGAGACAAAATCGTCAAACCTGAAGATGACCCATACAAGGGCTTTAAAATGTTGGTAAGAAGACATTTGCCACTCACAGCTCAACCCAAAAGCCACAAATCCTGGTATTTATTTTATTTAATGACTGACTTGTTGAAGCTGTATAAAGTTTATATTTGAAATTTATAGTGAATATAGCATATGAAATAGTTGACACATACCTTTTTATTGAGTGTGGAACTATAATTATTACTCGGCCTTCATTGGATGATTGTCTCAATAATTTATCTTAGCTAATTCATTATTTTTTTGGTTGATGAAATGTATTGTTGTTATTTCCCTATCATCGTCTATCAGTATTCTCCCGCGCGCGTTTACATAAAAAAGCCTTACAGGCCTATATCCCGATTTATGTGATGATCCATCCGAGGTATCAAGAGATTTGAGGTAGCGAAATTGCTTCAAAAGATCCCCCCGCATTTCACCTATTCTTCAGCAGTATCCCTTCCTTCCTGCGTCATTATTTCATTTCCCTCAGTCCTGGTCTTCTCGCTCATCAACCTAAGTTTTTCTTTGGAGCCCGCAACGCGTTTTTATCTTAAAATCTTCAGACTTTTTACAGCGTTTTCAGAGCGAAATTACAGAATAAGGGTTCGAGAGTCAGGCTCAGTTCAGACGGCGGAAAGAGTTAACCCTTCTCGGATTGTTTTTACGGTAAAACGTATAAGATAATAACGACGGTAGTGATGGAAATATTTCTAGCCTTTTTCGCTTTATTTTCTCTGATTATTTATCAATATTATATGATTACAACCGGCATTCATGAGTAATTAAGTGTAATTAAGATGATAACTTTCTTATAACACATTTGAATCAATTTTTCTTTCATGAAATTCCGCTGCATTTTAAGATTATAATTTAAATTCTAAGATATTGAAAAAGAAATACATTCATTCAAAATTTCAATAACAACATTTTTTATGTAAATGCATAGAGGAGAATAACGACAGATAGTGATAGTGATGCAGAAATCTCATCTGTGGATTCTAAGATGCTTACAAGGTTACGTGTGGCTTAGCGCTGCATGTGAAGTGTTGAACCGCCATCGTCATAGACTACAACTTAACATTCACGCATCACCCATTTATTACAGGAATTCACTATAAATGGATGGTGTTCTTGGGTGGACATTCGTCTACAACCTATTTTAATAAATATACTTTGACTCAAATTTAACGTTTGAGGGACCGAATACACACCGACCGGGGGTATACATAGAGCTTAGAAAACGTTTCTTTTTACCTTCATCTTCTTCTTAATTTGGTATGGTAAATAAACGCTTATACCACAAAGCTCTATCATCTGGGAATTATTCAATAGTATTTCAAGATGAATAAAAAAATTAAATGGATTTTTAATATTATTATTATTTTATTATTTCAATATTCTAATCTACTTTTATAGATCATTGACTATATTACAATATTATTAGTAATTAAATATACATATACTATACATAAAATTCTTTAAACGAGTCAATTCATTCAGAAAAAATAAAAATCCATATAATAATGTCTCCTTGAGACAATATCAAGAAGGTAAAATTATTCATCAGTAACACAGGTAAAATGATTGGTTATACAGTCCGCATCGGACCTATAGGTATTCGTTTCTCATCCATTCAATCTATAGTTCGGTTCGAGACCCGAGTGGTACTTACTAAGATAAATAGACTGTCGGAAAGTAATAATATAAAGCTTGTGAAGCAGACTGATTGAATAATACAAAATTAAAATGTACATCCTTTGAATATATACTATAGCGATATCTATCATAAGATGATAACAATGACATAAATATAAGTTCCAAGACGAGTCAGCTCAGGCGGAGAAATGGCCACGGTGGCCGAGCGGTATAAATACCCGCTCCTACCGATATTTTTTCTGAATGAATTGACTCGCTTAAAGAATTTTATGTATAGTATATGTATATTTAATTACTAAAAAAAAAAATATCTAATATCTTAGGTAGGCTATATAGTTGATGTTTTCCTTATTTTTAAATAAAGTTGGGTTCAAGCGGGTTAAAAGTATGATATAGCTCTCGCTTCAAATTGTTCCCCAAACGAGTAATCAATATGTGAAGCCCTATTGTAATGGTAATAAACCTCAGCGAAGGACTCTCATCCCTTGAATGAAATATTGATAATCAAGTTTAATACTTCATGGCTCGGTAAAAATATTATCTACGGAAATATCATTAGGGAATAAATCTGGAGGGATCATTTTTATTCAAGAACTCTCGAATTTAAATTGTTAATTTTTGGCAATATAATTTAAACGAGAATCATTAAGAATTAGATTTTTACTTAGAAATATTTATAATTGATGATTATAAATATATAAAATATGTAATATAAAAGTATATTTCAAAATATATATATTTTCTAAGCATTGTTCCATTATTATGTTTTATTTACTGTTGAATTCATTGAAAACAAACAAACCTATAATCTTCTTTATATAAGTATTATTTATTTTAAAATATATTTATTTTTTATTTAAATTTAACCCACGATTAAAAAGTTAACTTAATTTCAGTTTAAGAACTTCAAAATGATAAGTATTTACCTGTTAAAATATATTCAAATTAAACTAAAAAATTACAATCTCATTGACAACTATGTTGTTTCGAGAAGGTCAAATAAGGGTTCAGTTATCTTAGGTAAGGATAGGTATGATCAAATCATTTACTTTCTTTAGATATATTACCCGAAAAAATTGTCATTTTAACATCTTAAATTTTTCCGTAAATTAATCACAATGCTACCTTTTTGATGAACGATTTGATTATCATCATCCTGCAACATAAACGTTTATAAAGGGTCCGCCAATAACTTTTTTTTTTTTTTTAAATGGGGCGCAAAACATCGAGTGTAGCTTCTGCTGTGTGGCACGTAGCGCCGTCCTGTTGAAACCAAATGTTGCCAATATCATCCTCTTCAATTTTTGTGAACAAAAATGGCCCGATAACGATCGCCATTGACTGTGACGGCCACTCCTTGCTTATTTTCGAAGAAAAATGGCCTGATTTTCAAAGTAATGTCGCAATATTTCCCAGCGTTTACACAACCATATTCTATGGATATTTTAAATTTTTATTAGAATATTATTTTATTATTTCAATATTCTAATCTACTTTTTATAGATCATTGACTATATTACAATATAATTATTCATTAAATATACATAAACTATACATAAAATTCTTTTTTCAACGCGTCAATCTATGAATACCTGCGCATAGTTGGTTTCCAAGATCCGCGGTTCGCATCCCGCTTCTGCCGTTATTTTTGTGCTTGGATTGACGCGTTGAAAAAAGAATTTTATGTATAGTATATTTAATTAACAACCATACTCGCTTAGCGGAAGGATAAAACTAATTATATGTCAAATCAGATATGAGCTAAGTGTTACCATTTATGAAATAAGCACTAGTTGAAAAAAAAAAGTTAGATGGCGGACCCGTTACATGTTTCATTATTGTTTTATATGCTCACGTACATAACATTAGTAAGTAAAGTCTAAGGGGACATGGAATACATTTAAATTTACCTATATCTAAATTTATAATTTATATACAAGTGAATTATTGTTTGTATTGCCCAGATTCTGTCACATTTTTTATCTATCAACGTGACATATAATATTAAAAGTACATTATCTACGGAAAAAACATTGTTATATATAAAATGTACTAAAAGTAAATCATTTTTAATAATTCACTATGATAAAAATTGATCTATGAAATATATATTTTCAGAACAATCTCTCAGGGAATATTATTTTATTTACCTTTTGCTCGCTGGACCATTTTGACCATCACCTAGCCTAGTTAGTGTAGGGGAGGCCTTATTTTACTAAACGAGATGTGGTTCATAGTTGTATACAGCTTCAAAAAGAGAAGACCAAAGGCCAACGATACAGGACGAAAACTTGTCCCGTATCAAATTAATATACCATGAGACCTGAAGCCATATTCCAAGCACACAATTGTGTGACAGGAAAATAATAATATACAGGAAGATTGATAATTATTTTTATTTTTTGTATGGATGTACTGTTATATAATAATGGAATCATTGATCTGATCCGCGTTTTAAAATATGTGTATCTTTTTATGATAGAAAAACGTGTGATGACTATAGCACAGCGGTCGGGGAACTTTTTTAACCATTACCCCAAAATATTTTTGCGTAAGTCGATATTACCCCAAAATATTTTTACCCCAAAAAACACATTTTTAGCTTATTTGGGGTAATTTACCCCGGTTCCCCGACCACTGCTATAGCAAGTCATCTATTAAAATGTCCAAGACAGTTTAAAACAAGTTATATATTTATTTTTATATTTTTTGAAATCTATGTAATTCTCGTCTCGGAATGTACACGGATTTCAAAAAAAAAGCTTTATTTGTTCCCAGTGTCTGCGTATTCTCTTATTTTATTATTAGAGAAATATCATATAAAATTACATATGCTATATATTTGTATGTGTGTATCAATTAATGAATATTTTATGTCTTGCTGAATTTGTGTCATTAAAAAATCGACATTTACAAATATTCCTTTATCTGTATTATTTATATATTTGTGAATGGGTTGCGCCGATCTTCAGGTCCAAATGGTCCAGATATCTGAAATGTCGGGCTATCGTCTGTTCTCTTTAAAAATACAAAGTTAACTAGTACCCTTGTTTGTTTCAAATACTACAGAAGCCTCTCTTTAAGTCCAAAGCATGGTTTTTAGTTAGTTCGGGGAGCCTAACAATTTAACTATGTTATTGTGTTTTTTTAATTCCTAATAAAAACCTTTAAAAAATTTTACTCTAACCTAAGACGATATTATTGCTATTTTGATCCTTTACTTTCCTGAAATGAAAATAACGTGTCGTTTTTAATCTAATATTCTTCTTTGTAGTATTAATTTGGTGGATTGGTTTGCAGCAAGAGAATCTCGCCTTGATATCCATTCCTCTAATATTATTAATTCAAAAAATATAAGATTCAATAACCATTCTAGCAAATTTGATTTTGTAGACATGCTGTATTTTGTATTCACGTTTTTAGTAACATGTAATATTTCCTTTTACGTTTCCTTTGTTACAGACTCCGGCAAGGTATCTCATATAATATGCCAGTTCGCCAAACTGGGATAAGTTAGATATAACCTTATTATAATAATTTAATCATATGAGGCAACCCCTCTGGGATTAACCTAATAACTTGCTCATACTACTCAGTTAATAATAAAGGTTAAGTGACCGATGTATATTATAGTACTTCGGATATTCGTAATAAACCAAGAGTGTATGTATGTCAACTGGCACTGGATTTGGTTAAAGAAATATATATTTCATAATACACAAAATAAAATTGCCTCATTTTATATTCCAGTAATAAATGATTATAATATTATACAAAGATGACGAAACTACAAAACCATCACTAAAAATTGTGAGACTGCAAATTACTGCTGTTTATTGGAATTCAAATATTTCTTAAAACGTAGATTGGTAGTTTAATATGATTATCTTTTCCATGTAAGTTCTCTTAATATGGTCGTCACAACCCGCCGCCAAAAATCGCTGTCACTGTTATGTTCCTCACCTTTTCATATGTTATCACTGCCTACTGAAGATCCACCGAGTAAATTCTACTCGTATGTTTAGTTCCTCTAGAATAGCATTGAACAGTGTACTAAAAAATGAATTCGTTGTCTTTGATATTCAGAAGATACATTTTTTTAATTACATCACTTTTAAAATAACGTTTTTTTTGTTTTACAAAATAATGGACCGTTTTTCTTATTTTTTTTTACAGTTTATTATCAGATTGATGAATTACTCGTATTATTGTACATTAAGTGCTTAAATAGTTTTTCCATTATCTAGTGTCATAAGTTAAACATATTTAAATGACGCAAAGGATTTTTGCATGTAACAGTTTTAATGACAATCTAATACTTACTCGAAGAGTTCAGTCATGATGAGCATTTTATTTTTCTTGTATAGCAACATTATAAAAGATATGTCTCCTAACATTTTTGATCCTCTGCATATAGCATCCAACCTCATCCCATTATTTCAATAAAGACCACACCAAGGGCAACGATAAATTTTGGTAGTAAAAAATTTGTTAAATAAGCAAATCGAAGTAGTTACATATCATATCAAATCGGATATGAATAAAAGAATTATTTTATTTTGTGTTTGAGAAAAAATATATTTAAAAAAATATATATTAATTTGTCATTTGAGTTTTCTGTTTCAATGGCATAGTACGCAAAGTGTTGTCCGCTTTAGTATAACTCGATTAAAAAATCGATAAAGGTCATCGTTGCTCGCAGGGGATTACGGTCCGGGATTACTTACTCCGGCCGTACTTCCGGAGCTCCAGTTTTGCTTGCAATACCCACTGCCGACTGCGGCGCTTGCATTTTCATACATTCAGCACTTTTTATTTTTTATTTCGAAGAGCTTATATACGCGTAATAAAAACCAAAACAAACCCGAAACGACACTCCAGGCACGTTAAAAAGAACGAGAGCATTATTTAAATAAAATGGCTTTTTTTGTTCCACGAAAATAACAATGAGCATGCAAAAAACTAATTACAAAAAAAAAAATCCGATGACAAATCATGATACAACACCTGCTTTCTTCCTATTACCGAAATGAAGCAAACTTGGTCGCAAATCGTATTTGAGCAGCCTCATAGGACTTATATTTTATAACGCAAAAGTGTCTCTATACTCGTCAATAATTAATATCCTCGAAAAGATTAATTCACTAAAAAGTACGATTAATGTTTCAAATATTACAGTGGCATTATTTTCAAGCCCTCGGACTCGCACCGGAATTAACTTGGATTTGAAAAGTAGTTTTTTTTATGTAAGCACATAAAGGAGAATACCGACAGATGGTGATAGTAATTATGTTATCTCATCTGTGGAATTCTATGATGCTTACCATAGTGCATATGGCTAAGCGCTGCATGTGGAGTGTTGATCCGCCAACGTCATAGACTACAGCCCCGAGATTCACGCATCATCCTTATTTTTACAGGATTTACTGTGAATGGGTGGTCTTCATGGGACGAATTTCGTCTACCACCAATTTTAATTAACAGGCTTTGACTGACATTTTACGGGTGAGGGATCAAATTCACACCAACTGGGGTACTTTAGAGCTCAGAAATCGATTAAAAATCCTTTTTTTTATCTCCGTCGGGGATCGAATCCACGACCTTTGACTTACAAATCAAACGCTTCGAGCATTGAGCTATAGCCGCTGGCAAATGTAGATAAATAGAATGTAGATCAATGTAGAAAGATAATTTAGGATGAAGCTATGAAGTTTTTTGATATTTTGAGCAATCAATAAAAGATAACTATAAATTTTATCTAAAATATACAATCTTCCTAAGTAATTATGGTTGATTCTTAAATATTTTTAATTATAATACTTTTGTAAGTCAATTTTAATTTAAAATATTTTTAGTGTTATTTTTTAATAAAATTTACTAAAATATATATATATATATTTATGCAGTTACAATTTTAAATTATTTTTATCAAAAAAATTAACAAATTAAAATTATTTAGTTTTGATTTACATTTATTTAAACGATTACATGTTTCGGCCTCTCTGGAGACCATCTTCAATAATTATTGAAGTTAATTTTTAAATTAAAATTAATTTTAAATTATAATTATGCAGTTTCACCAAGTATTGGAATTTCGCAAACTGTCAGTTTTTGGTCGACACACATTAGCCGTGTTAAGATATTCAGTAAGAGTGACAGAAGTCTGTCGGTTTTTAAATAAATCATTTAGTTCAGAAGAGCCATGGTAATAACGGTATAAAATACAAAAAAAATTAACTAACCTTGCATCCATTTTCCAATGATTTGAGAGTAGACGTAAAAATATCTTTATAAATATAAAAACGTATTTATAAATGAACTGATATTTTTTAAACCAAGCCGTTAAAGTCTTAGAGGTATTTGAGGGTTCAAAAGGACAAATTTATGCTGTATATAGAAATAGATTGATTAAATTCAAAATACTTGATTATTAAATCAAAGTCAAAATAATTCTTAATTAAATATGATGTAATAGCTTGCGAAATGTTAATGTATTACTTATCGAGTGCTGAAATTTTCTCAGACTGTTTTAGACTCAAGCCTCAGTTACAAATTTATAATTTCCATCAATTAAACGAAATTACTGATTGCCAAGTTATTGTTTACCATGGTGGTTAATTAATTGATTAAATTCATTTTAGCTGATAAGAGAATTAATTTCATTAGTATTATATTTCTTTATCTTCCATATTATCCACATATTTGGAGCAAATAGCCACAAATATCATCAAAGTACAAATATCAACCGTTTTGTCCTCGCTCCATCAAAATATTACACTTATCTTCTTCGTAGTATCAATCCGGTGGATAAGTTTGAAGAATACCATCGTGGCGCATTATGTGACCGATCCATCGGGCTCGCCTTTCTGAGATGCTTCTTACCTATCTGCCTTGATTATGCTGAGAACCTTATTGTTCTTGACGTGGTCTCTCCAGGAAATTCCAAGAATTCTTCTGTATGACCACATCTCAAAGGCCTCTAGTCTTCGTTTATCACTTTCAGAAAAGCACCAAATATATTTGAATTAAAACAAATCAATAAATGATGCTTATTACTATTGATTTTGCATTACTTATTTAAAAGAATTAACTAATTATGGCTGCTTTTATTAGACCCACAGGCTCTTGCTATCCTGGAAAGCCATCGGGAACTATACACAGAATGTACTCGGTGGGGCTATGAGAGGCAGATCTAATGTGGGTTGAGGCTGTATTGCCTGACAGAGCTGTATAGTGGCAGCTTGTGATGACCTAGTTCTAGGTTCGAGGCTCTAGTAAAATATACTACAGACAATCAAGAAACTAAATGTTTCATTAAAGTAATTTAAATAATACCTACACATACATAAAAAATATGATACTTATTCGAGTATTTTTAAATAAATATTTTGAAAACAACAATACTGATTATTTACAATATTAAAAGAAAATATAAAAATATTCGTATTTTTTCACGGTTATTTATAGAAAAAGTCTACGTAAACAAAACATTTTTATCGCAAAAACACTGTGCAAAATTCAAAACATGATCTCGCTTAAAAATATCCACGGTTCTTATTTTTTATTCAACGACCTATTTTCACTTTAATTTAAATTAAAATATAATCGCCGAGGCTTACACGGGTCAATTTCTAGTACAGCCTTTTTAATTGTGTTTTTTGCCCAGCGAATGCTTTCAATATTTGATGAGTATTAATTCAGCCCAAAAGCTATACAAGCTCGGCGTTGTATTATGCAAAGCATGAGAGAAATGATATGGGCTCAAATTTCATAACTAGTAGCTATACTTTAATCGGTGCATATGCAATATACGTAAGCTATACGAATTAATATTATCAAGGCAATAGTTATAATACTTCATTAATAAAAATACAAAAAAAGCAAGATTTGGTCATATTATTATCCGAAACATTTTCTAATGATACAGTTATTCAGCTTGGTGAGTAACACATTATGTGGGTGTGTACAAGCAATAAACTTAAGCGATTTACTATGATCATTTTACTTCTTTGTCTTAGATTGCCGCGTATAAATTAGAAAAGACATATTAAGCAGACTCTGTTGAGATGAGGTCGACATACACAACGTACAGACCTCTGCTGGATTACGCTTAAGACACTTTTTCTATTTGACTCTAATATCTGACAATATATATAATCGTGTCGGAAACAACAGGGTCAGATCCTGTCTGTCCAGAAGTGGGCGACGTCGATGGCGTTACTTCCGGCCAACATCAGGTCTTCCTGGGTGCAGCTACTCGGACACAGCGCACACACCAGAAGGTGTGACAGGGCCTGCTCCACGCTGCAGTCACATTCAGTCGGTCCGCTGTAATACTGCCAGGCTTTCATTTGTGTCCTCGTCTTGCATATTTGGCAATGCCATAGAACGTGCTCAGAGTCCCACAAGAGGCTAACGGATGGGCAGTCTGGAATATCAAAGACTTTACCCTTAAAATCGCCGTGAGAATAAATTGAAAAAAATCCATTCTGATCTTTATGGGGATAGAGTGCCCAATTATACATTGTCAGCTACTATGCTGAACGCGCTCAATTTTTCTTATCCTATCTCTTTCTTAAACATATGGTCGCTACTTATTACCACAACAATCTTTTTACAGCTGTTATACTTTTAGTACTTGCATCTCAAAACTCTACCAATTACATGAAAAATATATGTATATAATATACATCATATTTTTATGTTATACTGCATTATGAAAAAAGGAAATAAACCTTTTTCAAATAAATGTGACATCCTCCACGGATCATTTGGCATTTTTAAAAGCGTTCTGAATTCCCCAACACTACGTTGACATATATATTTAATACTCATGAATAAGGGTACATATGAAAAGGGCCATAAATCCATAGTGTCGCATGCACGGGCACCACCAGACTAACATTACAGCGGTGACAGGCGAGCGGCTTGATTGCACGCTGTATCGAAATAATAACACGGGCGACTATAAATTTCGCAGCGCGCGCGTTTTCAGGTTTTTTCAGCTGAAAACGGACTTCTCGTCTGCAGGCCTAATAAAACTTTCATGCTGCACCGTTAATGAATAAATGAAAGCCTTCACTCTGGCAGTAGTTTTGCTGTTACGAAGTGCGTTACTACCCGTGACGTACGCAATCGGAATTAATAATAGTTACAACGTACGAGTATACATAATATATACTTTATTTAATCGCATAAAAGATGTTAAAAACACTCCACAGTAATCATGATTTTGAATTGTATTACGCTTAACCATTTTAAGCATCGTACACTTCAGGTCCGTCCGCAAAAAGACTTTCTATATTAATAGTAACGTGATGGTATTCGTTAACCACTTATTTTGATAAACAGTTTATTAACATTAAGGTTATCAACTGACAATATTTGGTGAAACTGCATAATTATAATTTTAGAATTAATTTTAATTACAAAATTAATAAATTAAGAATATTTAGTTTTGATTGACAATTTATTTTAATGATAACATGTTTCGGCCTTCCAGAAGACCATCTTCAATAAGGATTCAAAATAAATTGTGAATAAAAACTAAATATTTTTAATTTTTTAATTAAAATTAATTCTAATTCTTTCTAAAATTATAAACAGTTTATATCACGAATTCTTATAGAATATTTTACCAATAAAACATTTCGATAAATATTATATATAATTATATCTGTAGAGTTAAGCTCCATTGTTTTTATCATTTAATTTTAAGTTTAGAAGCGTTATCTGATATGTACGAAAAAATAAAACTTTCGCCCAAATACGTCTTGCGTATGACAAATGTTTTCTTTTTAAGTTCCGGAGTTTACGTCCTGGATTACAACCGATGGGAACCACGTATATTATAAGATATAAGATACATAAATGGAGTTCCAAATGCACAAACTACATATAAAAAGGCATGCATAATTAATAGTTGTTGAAAGAACTATTTAACGACAATTTGTAACGGCCATGCTCTCTGGGTAAAAGGGGCATTTTTAAAGCACTGGAATTTTCATAAAAGAAATCTAAATGATTACCAATTCATTATTTTTTTTTAAAGGTATTTTTTAAGCTTTGCCGCAGAATCAACTAGCGATTGCTCGAATGAATGTCAGACGCTTTAGCCACTTAGCATGTTAATGCATGACTTCTGGCAGTAATGACAGTTGAAACCTTTTCCGTTGCAAGGTAACGATGTGATAAAATCGACATCCAAGCGGTCAATGTATCTGACAGCCAAATTGATGACCGCTCGCGGGAGAGACATAAAAGTCCCACAAAAATAATGTAGGAACTGTATAAACTTTTTCAGTCTCCGATCGGGAATAGCCGGCAATGCGTGGGATATTCCTCCTTGACGATGTGCTCAATCAGATTTTTTCCAGTCCTCAACTGACATGGTCCAGCGTGGCTGATCTACTTCGAAGAGCCGAGCAAAAAGATAAACGAAGAAAAATATTAGTCTCAACTCGCGTACTTGAGCGAATGAAAGTTACAACATTGTATATAAAACTATCTTATAAATATAAGAAATTTGATTCTCTAAACCATTTTTACGGTTAATTTGAAGAATATAAACATCAGAAACATAAAACGTCTACTAGCCGCAAAAATGTTTCAATACTTGTAACTAATATGTTATAAGTATATTATTTTCGAAAATAAAAAACTAGCATTAAGAAGATAAAAAAAATCGTAGTCTGTTTTAACATGCATTAGTTAGGAACTGATGAACCCTTCGTTATGGGCAAAACTGCGGTTGTCTAGCAAGTGATTAAACAATGATCAATATGATCTTTATGAAGGGATGAAACATTTACCTATTTAATATTGAAATTGATCTCAAAGTGAATGCTAAACATGTAAATAACAAAAGTTTAAGACTTGAATGTGGCTTCTTATTTTCAACTACGACAATTGACATTTATTTCAATATCGGTATCATAAAAGAAGAGATGTTTTATGAGATAAATTATAAAATAAACTCTTAAGAGGGTACGTGCAACAAGTGTTCGGGGAGATAAAATGCATCTCATATACTGAGATGAAGAGAGATGCAGAAGACAGAGAAAAAATTGGCATGATTTTATTGCTGAAGACTAATCTTAGAATCAATAGTGTGAAGAAAATCATCCGTAATGTGCTATGGTAGAAAAACAATCTTCGACTATTAAATTAGATTAAGTGACTAACCCGTCGTTCTCCGACGCTTGGAGATAGTGATATGTCTGAAACATAGATATGATCATTTGACGATGGCGGATCAACATTCCTCAAAAATGATAAATCACAGATACAATAAATCCAACAAGTCTTATTGTGTACACAAAAAATATCAGAAGAGGCTGTAGTTCGTGTACGAAGGTTATTTTTAAGCTACTCAGTTTTTTAATGGTTTGTACTGTGTAATATATTTTACCAGGAAACCTTCGAGTAGAGATATCGTATACTCAAGCTGCCATCTTCTGAAAAACTCGGGTAGAGATGTCATGATGGGTAGAGAACAAGGCATAGACAATGGTAACTGACAGTAATGACAGCAATTTGCGATGACCATATGCTCCATATATGAAACGGATATGATATTTGGGTCTAGGATATGAATCTGCCAGCTGGCAGAAGTCCCCGGTGAAGGGTAATGGTATGCATTGATATCAGCTTGATATAACTCCTTTAGGCTGATGCCGTAAAGCCTCGAAAAACGATCTCTTATTTTGTTCGCTTGCCTGACATGCACATCTAATGTTTGTAATTATATAATGTTAAGCGGTGTTTGCATACGCCATAATATTTGTTATGACAGTGGGCGCATTTCCTGTTGGTACCACTATCATCTTGAAATCGCTTTTTTTCTGCAGCGACAGTTGGCACCGCCGGGATGTCAGAGCGCGCCGTTAGCTGGCAGTTGGACACCGCTCGCGGCCGTTATGGGCACGCCTATATGGCGTGTGCCGAATGCGAAGTGTTTGACAAATAAACATGTATAGTGAAACAAAAAAAAATGCTTTATATTGCGAACCTGATCTTGCATCCTTCATACAGTAAATGATATCTAAATAAGAGAAGAAGATATCAGCATCTACTTCATTCATCGAAATCGAGAATGAAAAAAATATATAAAAGTAAATCGCTTAAACTCATTTTCATATCCTTTAAATTATTTTAATCGTAAAATTAAAACAGATTTTCATTATATTTTTAAAGTACATCACCCGACAAAAACTGTTGATGCTATTAATTTTATATCAAATGGGTTGAAAAAATAACGGCTCGAAAAAAAACGATAAAATATTTTTATCGGCTGTAAAAATAATTGCCGTTTTTTTTTAATATTTGTCACATAAAGTTAATTAAAAATATTATTAAATCTGACAAAAATATTCCTTAAGTTAATAGACTGACTTTTAACGTCTTGAAAGCGTATTATTTTTCACGCGCGATAATCTTAAAATTAAATTTCGCAATTAAAAAAGTAATTTAAGTTCTTTTTTGTATTGTTGCCCTCATGTATTTTATGGTTGTGTAAATTTTTAAGTTACTCTAAAGAGTTCTTGACAAAATATATATAAGAAAAAATTAATGGTAAACATTAAATGGGAATAATTTACAATCGTGTACAACATTTTATTTGTCAAATACGTGTATTTCAAATACTCTTGATGACGTCATCATCAACGTGTGATTTATTTACTAACGTAATTTTTAAGGTAGCTTAGCTATCTGCTTCTTTAAACGTTTCAAGATATCTTAGAAAACAATTCACCGTACACGGCTTGACTCAAAAGCCAAGAATTAGAAATCTGTTTAAATTACGGCGATCTTCAGGGCAGAAGATTGGGGACTTGAAGATACACGAGGTATATTTTGAGTAGTTTGATTATCAGATGAGTTGATGATGTCGGACGAGCAACCCGATGCTCCAGAGACATAGATCATTATTATTCGTAAGGGGCAGCTTAACTCTATTCATATTTATATTTCCTACTAATAACAAACTCGTATTAACTTCAAAGCACGACATTTTTTATCTGAATTTTATTAAAATACTTATTTTAAAGTGTTGTTAATATTTGAAAATAAATTATTTTTTTCTTTGAATAAATTCTACTTAAAATATATGGTACTTATAATTAGTAAAATCTGGATTAAATAAAAATTATGATAAAATATCTGAACGTTTTATTTACTAATAAGTTGATTTTTACGGCTTTTGTATTAAATATATTTCTTATATAAAAACATTATTTTGTTCAAATATAATATATTTTTCAATCCTTTCATAGTAAAAGGTCAGCTTTATAGCCAAAATCCATATCAAATTCATTGATTATATCTTAGAGAGTTAAATAAAAAAGATAATTTATTTATTTTATTTTATTAAATTTATTTTTTGTACATAAACCCTTTATCTATATATATAAAAGAAAGTCGGGTTATATTTGTTTTTATAACTCAAGAACGGCCAAACCGACATGGCTGAAAATTGGTGGAAAGGTAGCTTAGAACCCAAAAACGTCCATGGTATACTCAAAATTGATTTGATGAAGAAAAAATATTGTACATTTACGTAAACATGTTTTCATACAAGACTATTGTAACTTGACAGCTGTCAGATAAGACGGTGTTGCCATAGTCAGCAACATAACTAAAAATGACGCAACAGTAGGTATTGTAAGTAGGTACCTACGTAAGGTACGGAATATTTTGAAACAAAAAAGAAAACAAAAGGCAGGAAAAAAAGACAAAAACAAAATAAATATTAGTGAAAATATCAGTTTAATCTTTTATTTGTTAAAATGTTATAACAAAAGCAAATGGAAAGGCATCTTCTTATTCTATTGTGTTATTTTTATTTTTTATTATTTTCTCTATTTATTGTATATTTATGTATACGATTCTAAATATATGTTTCTAAATATTTGTAAAAAAATTGGAATGGACCAAATATATGATATCATATGTACCGAAAAATTCAACTTAATAAAATCCAAAATCTGCTCATTTATTGCCTTTCGGGTGAAACAAAGTTCACCGGGTCAGCTAGTAAATTAATAAAAACTGCATTTAAAATAAGTTATAAAATAAAAAAATGTATTTTAGGTTTTTATTATTATTGTAGGATTATGTCAAACATATACAATGGTTAATTATTATACTCGTAGATATAATGCGCCCTTTCCACATGCAGTCTTTAGTCATTCTTTCTGGTTGAAATATATCCCACTATTTTCGTTACATTTTATTATATTAATACTTGACTTTACCCGCCTTACACCAGAGGACAGTTAAGTCTCCTTGATGATGCGCTGATTCGGTTAGCTACTATTAGTTATCAACTGATAAGTTAATTAGGAGTCCCTTTTTAACTATTGTGGCCAATGCCCAGAAGTGCTTACAGGAAAGAACTCGTGAAAGAGATTAGAATCGGATTCACGGGTTGTAAGTAGATGGAGATGATGAAGAGGATGTAGATTGATTATCTCATCGAAAATACGAGAGAAAATGGTAAATGAGTGGATTTTTTTAACGCCACAAAGCCTGCATTTCCGATAGGCCCGAGATGATGCCCTCAAACTTAATTGCATCGAAAAGGACTTCCTTTCTAATAAAAGGCACTGACAGGCCCAGAGAATGTGATTTGAGGTGTAGAAGGGGCACCACAAGGGCAACTAGGGTTCGTACATAAATTAAATAAGTGTAATATGTCATTAAAAGCGCCGTGCTTAGTCGTTATTAATACTTAAAACAAATAATTATTAATATAAAAAATAGCAAGCACAAAAATTGTATTGTTTCGCGCAATTAATTTAATTAATTCAGCGACAGCCACTCGAAAAAAAAACGACAATTTGAATTCGCACTCGAAAAAGCGACAAATTAAAAAAAAACTCCTCTGGCGTGGTACTCGAGGGGAACTTCCTCAAGAGGCACCGCAGGTGAAAAATCTCGACGAGGGGTCGGGAATTTTTACATTAAGCTTGGCACGACACCTGTCCCAGCGACACAGCCTCTTCCCAACCTTATTCCCTATTCATACGAACGCCCGCGACTCGTGTAGCGGCGTCCGTTACACCTCACTCCACCTGCAACGCCTCTAACGAGCACCCGAGCAACAACAACACAAACTTGAGGTTTCCCGGCTTAGGCATTTCCGGTTTCAGCTATATCACTTTTCCACCCTCTCTGCCTTCTTCGTACAACTGAATATCAAGATTTACATACCCAACAACATCATCATTCGCGTACAAGTTTCGCTTACTATTTGCTTACGAAACAAAGTTACAATACTGTCTTTGGCATTACACTTTAATTTACTTTAATAAAAAATTACACTTAATTTTTCAACACATTTTAATGCGATTTTATTGTCAATGATTTATTTATTTCAAAACTCAAAAAAAAAAAATTTACTTTGCTTAAATAAAAAATATTGTTTTATCACTAATCTTGAAAATAAACTATTAATTTTATTTTTAAGTAATCAAAAGTATTGCACTTTATCAATCAAATAATTCATTATTCACTAAACTAACTTTTTTTACGCATTAAAGTTTTATAGATAATTCTAAAAAAATGTTCATATGTCCTTAACTTTATTTTTAATATGACGATAACGTCATTTTAATGTTTTTTATATATATGTTTTGGTTGATTATTTGGCAATGACGTAAATTTATTTTGAGGTTAACTGCACTCACGTGTAGGCGGAGGCATTCACTCGCACCCCGCCGACACGTGCAGCCTGAGTGGCGTCGCGCGCGGTACTGAAGCACTGGTCCTCTCGGAGGCTCTAGCGCCCCCACCCCGGGACTGAAAGCCTCCACACCGAGTCGATCCCTCTTCGTACTGGTGGTACTTGTTCTCTTGCAGATCTCCTTTAGGAACCCGATACTGGCAAAGACCGGCGAGGACCCCTCTCAATAGTATTGATTTCACTATGTAATCATAATAATTGTATGCGCGCATACAAGACTTTATGTTCGGCAAGGTACATACGTGTACTCTAGAAGTACTTTACTTTATATTTCGAAACACAAATACAAATGCACAGCAAATATCATTTTTTATGACATATCTTTCGTCAATATTAAACAAAAACTAACGCTGGAATTTGAATCACGAATGTTTCAATCGTGATCATTTCATTACTCAGCACTTGTTCGCAACCAATTGCTCCTCATACTGAGTCGAGAAATTAACACGTTCATTATTGATTCGCATTTTTTTAAGATGACGTCTCTTTATTAACTGTATGTCAATTTCTTAAGATTTAAATAAATAAAATTTATTCACAATTTTTGAGCACCTCATATTTTTTAACGAATTTATTAGCTAGGTTGAGGAGCATGTCATTAAGAAGTTTGAAATAAATTGTTAATCTTGTTATTAATAATGTACAGATGAGACATTATCAAAAGAAGAAGTTTTGTCTAATTAACATTTGAAAAATCCCTCTGAATTTATCACATTGATGTAATTAGAGATTTTTTTTTCCGACAACATCAGAAACTTACAGGTGCAAATCAAATAAAAAACCACACGAGACTAAATTTTTTTATTTTTTCTATTAAATGTATTTAAAGTTAATGAAAATTCTAATAGTAGTTTTTGCATAACTTTTAAATCCTGATCTTGTATAATGACATCACACTTAAGATAATATATGTAAAATATGACACATAATATGTGGTCAAATTTATTAGTCCCTATACCAATATAATAAGTTGCTGCCAATTTATCCCCCTGAAAAAGAATCAACAGACTTTGTTTCGATCTCTACAAATTTCTTCAAATACTAGGAATGGCCATGAATAATATTTGTAATCTTACCTACTTGCTATGTACTCCCTTTTAGACAACTAAGTACAAAGCTGAGAATTCCAAGCCTTTTTTCAAGAACCTCTTCCAGGTTGTTAACCTACTACTACGAATAATAATAAAACGAAAGAGACTATACACCACATTTGAAGCTATCCAGTCATTTACAACAATAGCCAAACTTGCCTTTCTGAAAATACTTGATTTCAGTTTTGCCACATTATGGGTTTTTTCATGATACAAGAAATCTTAGCATTTCTACGGATGCGCTTCCGGTTTTTTTTAGTAGGCCAATAGTTCTATAAAAAATATTGTGTTCAAAAACTTGAAAACCTTTTTTAAACTTCTCCTTTAGACCGGTCGAATCGCATATTCTTAAATTCGACTTGTATTTAATGAAATTGTTAAATAAAATGTTAAAAGGTGAAAGCGATTTAAAAAAAACAACAGAGTATTAGTCAATTATTGTATTATTTTTAATAATGCTTTTCAATGTTAGATATTTTTATTTTTAAATTTGTAAGAAAGAGAAAAAAACTATTTTATACCCGGTACCTGGTATTTACATGAATGATTACGGCACATGAATTTATTTAACGACATTAAGTGCATTATGATCTCATTTATATCATTATTCAAATAATCGCAATATTTAAATACAAATTATATATATTGAATATTATTTATTAAGAATAACATATAACCATATTCCAAATAAACCATATTCCAGAGTTCCAAAGAAAATATGAATCCTTTCTAATGAATCATTAATTTGGATTCTACCAAAATAATCTACCAACAGACCTATTTGTAATGTACTCAGCGAATTTTTCACCCATGTTTTATAGCTTAGCATCGACAAATAGATAATTGCTCATGCGAATCAATTGTTAAAGGTCATTTGAGATACATTTCGGTCACTCACCAGTAAAAGTCATACTATTGATAGGGTAGATTTCTTTTATTATCTTGGTGAATAAGTCACTGAGAAAGGTGGTGTGCAAAGAGAACTCGCGCTCCGCCTGGGAACGCCAAAACCTCTTTTAACTCCATGCGGAATATCTAGGACAGCCCTACTAGATCAAAATAAACTGCTTATTTAATCAGCATTATTATGATGACTGCGAATCCTGGAATCTTATCACAAACTCGTGACAAAACATTAATATTGTAAATAAATTCCAAGTATTGAATCCATCAATTTTTAAGCAACGATAGGCTTATGAAATGTTATGGACAGTAAAGAAAATTTATGCTTGTATCTCACAGCCTTCATAATTCATCTAATGCTAAAAGCTTTAAATTCACCATGTCCACTGTCCTAACTGGAGCATATGAACATTGCAAATCGCCGTCCCAAGACCGCCTTGGTCCTCGCCTCATCCCGTGTCAGCTCTGTCTCCTGTAGCTCCACCGATAACATTAGGAACGTATAAATAACGTAAAACAATATTCCCGTCATTTACGTTTTGTTATCATCGTAGTGTTCTGTTTCATTTATGCTGTGATAACGAATTCATTCATATTTCAACATCGATGACCCAATTATTTCCATCTCATTTATAAACACAGAAATATAATTAGAAATTTTAATTGAAAATTAATTATTATTGACAGACACGAGCCGGCACTTCGTGTTTTTTACAGTAAATGTTACAGGGGATATTCATTTAATAGGGTTACTCATTTACCGGTATGATTGCCATTCTCTACCGGTAACTATTGGTGAAAAAAAGTTATTAGATATATTTTTTTGTAATACAACATTTAAAAACTCACAATAAATAATATATTTATTTCACATTATTTATTTTGAATGAAGAAAAAGTTAAAAACTGTTTTTTTTTTATAAAATAAAGTAATTTTCAAAACTGTATACACACTAACAACTAATAAAAACATTATTTTTTTATATATTTAAGTAATAATAAATAATTATTGCAGTTTTATATGAATACATTTTACTATCAATGTTACCAGTCATCGAAAAACAAAAACAGATTTATCCACAGGCATTTTTTGATCATTTTTGAAAAAAAATAACAAAAAAATAACAATTATAAAACGAGAAATAGAAATTAGAAAAAATTAAGAATGTTTTATTAACTAACATATAATTTCCAGTAACCAGATTTTAATACATGTATAAATGAATGGTGTTGTGCGAAAAAAAATGGTCCAGGTATCAATTCTTTCGATCCTAGTACTCGTAGTTATAATGAAAAAACATTATAACAAATACTTAAATACGAATTTATGTTTTTTTTTTGATAATTTCATTTCTTAACATATTAAGATTAAAAAATGTGATTTGAAAGATTTGACATGCAGCTGTTAACTCCAAAAGATTAAACAGTATAATAAAATAATTTAAAATAGTTCACCTGTTGTGCGAACCCTGGACGCTAAAGTATTAAGTCACTTTTATTAAATTCTACATATCTATCTATCTGTATATAATATGTACATATATATATATATATATATATAATACTATTACATAAAGACTTACATTAGTGCATATGTATACACAGTTGTATTGTATACAGTTTGGTTGAATGATTTTCAGGAGGTTATAAAAAGAGCAGAGGGATGTTTCGCTGTCGAAAATATTATTTCGTTTAGTTAAGTCTAAAATTCTCATTTAATTGAAAAAAAAAACTTATATCTTACATCTTATTATTTCCAATGCCGATTACTCAGAACGTAATTAATAAACCTTAATACTTGTATTATACTCGTTTTATGTATCATTACAATTATATATTTGAAATATTAATTTTATAAGAACTTATTTCGCAAAAAAAACTGTCTTGCGTTTCCACAAATTTTTTGAGTTTATTTATTTATTTAATTTGCGATTATTTATTTTGTCAGACAATTTTTATGTTTATAAAAATGTTTTTTTTTAAGCTGTTTACAATAAAAAATAATTCATTATTTCCTTGAATATTTAATAAAAAAACAATTAAACATGGATGAGACAGATGTGTGGTATGCTATTAATTGCTTTGATTGAGTTTCTCATCGTCTTGACCTACACTAGGTTACTCATACTTATATGAGTTACTTTGTTTGTTTTTAATTAAGCAATAGAAGATTCATAGCACTAGTTTATTCATTGAATTTTTAAGAGCGAAAATATTTTCCAAGTTACGACTGAATATATGTTTTTATTTTAGAAAACTTTACAAGCATTACTTATTTAGTAATTTAGATTTCTCAATTTCGTGTAAATTATTGCACGAAGCAACGCGATTCCTTTTCAAAAGTTTACTATTGTAACTGGAAGAGTTTGAATCCCCAGCAGTATTTATATCCAGTGTACTGCAGAAAACGTGCAATTCAAATATTAATTAATATTTATTTACGTATTTAATACAAGACGAAATTTCATATATTGAATTCAGCGTTTGTTTCTAGTTATTTTGTGTTCAACTTTATTTTAAAGTATGAGGCAAGGAAGTACAGCCAGTTCAATTTTTTTATATATAAGGTTTATATATTCAGTAGTGAGTCTGAAATTAATGTCTGTGAAGAACAGAAAGTTTTTTTTTTACCTTTGGTCGAAGTTGACCAATTATTTAACTTTGCAGCCGTAAGGTCATCAGCGCAAGACCATAAAGATGTATCTGCTGCTAAACTACTAATGCTTCATCTCAAGTCGTCTCTGCAACTGGATCTCTGGCGAGTTTTCATTACACTAACTTTCATACAGCTGCTCTGAAAGAGAATACGTCAATCACAAAAAAGGCTTCATATTTACGCGCTTTTTTAGCAGATTTTTTCGAAAGATCGCTTTTTTTAATGTTACTATGCAAAAATGTCAGCATTGCAACAAAGTGTTTCACACTCTTTCTGCGGATGCTCGCGACGTAATAACGACCCGTCGCAACCGTTCCTTATTTAATTTGCCGATGATAAAGCAGAGCGCCCTTCTTTGATGTAAAAGCCATGTATGAGGAAGCGATACGTGTATTTCTGATGTCGAAACTCAATTAGCAGCCCATTAAAATTAAGTGAGCGTGAGAAGTTTCTTGCAATACCTCGCCTTCACTCTGCTATACAGAATATTGTCGAGCGCAGAGATTGCTGCCAGGATATCATACGCGACAGGATGGTCGTCAAACTAAGCAAATAATTGAATAAATAAATACTTAAAAATAAGCAATTAATATATTTTTAATAAGCGATGCGTGAATGGCGTTCTGTAGAGTAATGATTTTGCAACATCATCATTATAAAACATACGCAATTTTGATGAGAGCAGAATTAGATGTGCTTAAAAAATACTTATCTCTACATAATTCTATGAGAAGACATACATATTTTATACAATTTAGCTTTAGTTTTATTTTCTTAAGACTATTTATTAATTTCACGATACTTTTTATATGATGGATAAAATACTGACATAAAAACAGTTCTTTAAATCTCATAAATATATAGACAAAATATATTATTTTTGACGGGTATAGCTCAATGGTCAAAGCGTTTGCTTTGCAAGCCAAAGGTCGTGGGTTCGATCCCCGACGGAGATTTAGAAAGAAAGGTTTTTTAATCGATTCCTGAGCTCTCGAATACCCCCGGTTGGCGTGAATTTGATCCCTCACCCGTAAAATGGCAGTCAAGCCTATTAATCAAAATTGGTGGTGGGGGAAAATTGTTCCGTGAACACCACCCATTCATATTAAATTCCTGTAATAATAAGGATGATGCGTGAATCTCGGGCTGTTGTCTATGACGTTGGCTGATCAACGATATACACTATGGTAATCATCATAGAATTTCACAGATGAGAATCCAGAATTACTATCACCATCTGTCCGTATTCTCCTGTATGTGTTTACAAAAAAAAAACATTGTAAAATGTCATTGTTGTATACTTTTAAGTATAGAAATGGAAAGATACGTTTTTTTCGACTCATCACTAGAATGCAAACTAAAACTCAGAACTAAGAATGCTTAAGGTAACAATTCCCAAGTCATAGGAGTCTGAAACGTTCGCTCAGTTTGAGAATACCTGCTCTTGTTACACTGTTATATTGTCAGTTTTAATTTAGTTTCATTATTTACTTATCATTAGCAACGCCGTGAATTTAATGACAGATGGGTATTAAAAAACTATGTCGAGTATTATTACGAGGAAAAATTACATTCTTGTCATGAAGATTATACAGTATTTCGAGGACATAATGTATGCCTAATTATGTACACGTTTTACTATGAAAAAGTATATCGATTACATAAAAAAAATCCATAACTTAAAGAATATTCAATATTTTAAATATGTACTGACTGATCTGTTGAAACGATTAGAATACAGTCTAGTATTCACACATTGCCCATTTTGATAAAGACTTAAATATTCCAACGGGGAAAGAACAAGTTTCACACCAACTTGTGGTATTAAGAGTTATTAGTGAAGAAAACAAAGATACTTACATACAAATTCACAGCAAACATGATCTTATGAAACATTTTTCCAATCAATATATCGGAGAAAAATGGTTCAGGTTAATAAAAGCGTTTTATTAGCATAAATTTTCATTAATCTATAAATATTAGAGCATTGAAAACATAAGTTTTCCTAAAAATCCACCAAAAAAACAAACATATAAAGTTTAGATATTGTGGCCTTTGGGTTTACCGTGTGTGGCAAATTTTTTCTATCCGATATTTTGACCGCCATTCCAGGGGTCTTTTTCAGGGTTAATGACTTTGTTACACACGGCGAAACCCAAAAGCCACAATATCTTATCTAGCCGTGAAAACCGAAGAAGGTATTTGTATAAAGGTTAAAAAAATGTTATTTATTATGAAATATTCTGCTTCAAGGTTAAAATTCAATAAAAATTAATAATCAGGCGTTTATTTTGCTTAGAAATGGAATGATTTAAATAAAAAAAAAGTGTTTACAAGTATTTAAGTCGTCAAGAGGTGAGTGTTTACAATTCGGGTTAATTTTGCAAAGCGTTTCTTTTTCGCAGAAGCTCAATTACTTCTTCCGGTGGCACTTTAAAAAAGCTTACGGCATGTAAGAGGCCTCTCGAGCCTGTTCACGCCGACCCAGGGGCTCCTGAAATCAAATCAGGGCGAACCCTTTCAGCCGTTTCAGGCGCCCTCTGCAGCCTTCGGGTGTCCGGTGTCTCGTGACCCGTAAAGCAAACACTATACAAAAGTGTTGACGAAACAGTGTCACACGATACACTTTATTAAAAAACGATGCATTTTCTTTAAAGATATATATCCTTGTTCGATTACCGATTGTAAGCAATATTAAAAACGGAAAGATCACGTTGCATATCACGTGTTATTGATTAAGTTGAGCCGCCTCTTAAGACCAAACAATGTTTTTCTAAAGGACATCGAGTTAATCAACTGATCTCTGTAAAAGGATTATTAATAATTGTCCAAATATGCCTGGGATAATATAACTATCATCTTTTTAGATTACCAGTTTCCACTTTAGACGTCTCTAAGAAACATATAGTATACTTACATTACTTTAAAGTGCAGATATGTTCTTGATACGTCAAATAATGTCTTGATAAGTCAAAACCAAATCATCACATAATTTGTAGCGACCATATGCTCTTAATTTGAAACCAATATGAAAATACTATTGTTTGTACTAATAATGCCAGCTCATCTGTTACGATAAAAAATATATGAATAAAGTTTTTTTTTAAAACTGGTTCCGAACTACTGGTAGGCAGTATACAAATATAGCTCTTTAGAACCGGTAGATCGTCTTAGGTAAATCTAAACTATCATGAATAGTTCAATAGATGTTGATGAACCACAATTTCATTTTATTTTTTTATTCTTTAGTGAAACGACAGTTTTTCACTTATATATAAAATGAAGGAAGAAAATATACAGCTATGACTTTTCCAAATATATTTTTATTATTTTTTTGTTTCAAGTATAAGTTCCTATATCACCATTGATTATTCTCATTCGTGATATCTTTTCATCAAGTGCGATTGTTACATGCTTATGTATGTTATTTATTTTAACAACTTTTTGCATTGAGATAAAAAAATGTGTAAGATATCATACAACATCAATGTAGATATATTTAGATTTAATGTGGCAAATGAGTGCAAATATAGGGGATGATATATCGAGCAAAAAGCAAAAAAGGGTCCTGGGAAATGTAGTAAAAAATTGAATAATCGGTCGAGCGCTGGAGGTTTGCCTAAAGACAGTTTTGCTTTTCGCAAAGTATGTAAAAATATTCACAGAAGCCATCATTACCATCACCTTTTCCAGAGAGCCGATAATTCAAATTCGAATATCGCAGGCCCTTCGGTCAACTACCTTTGCATTGACAGGACAAGAACTTCTGACCTTTCGCTAGTAGTTAAGAAAATGATTTATGATTTTAATAATGTGTAGTTCACATAATACATCAAAGTATATTTTCCATATTAAAATGTTGGGCTAATTACACAGCGTTTTTAAATAAAAAAAACATCATTTGTTTTATCCCTAGAACAACATCCTCTGATCCTGATTCATACTAGATGTTATCAAAAACTCTATCGCTTATGTCAGCACAAACTAGTACAAGACAGTACAGTCAGATCATAATTTTTTTTAATGGCCTTAGCGTATTTAAGTTACTGTTAATACAACAACGTCATTTAATTATAGAAGATACGAATATATTTGATATAATGTAGTATCGTACTTGCGCCATTCTGGCATGCTTAATAAGAGATTTACCACAGCCATAATACTCGGTAAAATTATACTCCTACTATAATATCGTTGTTCTTACAAGATAAATGAAATCCAAACTAAATTTGTACAATAGTTTTAGCCCTCATCATCCTAAAAGGCGAATTTCGGAGAAGTATGGAGTTTTAAAGAAAAGCAGCTGGTACAGCAAGTACACTGATCTGTTTATGCAGTCGCCATTTGCAACATTTTTTGATCATATAAATCTGATATTGTTTTCATTCCATGTCCGTTCCATATATGGACACCACAAACTGCCACCACACAGTTCTGTCACCTGTTATTGTCTATGTCTTGTTCCAAAACTTTTTTGCTTCTTGAGGTCCTTGAAAAGGTGACATTTCTGGTATTTGAGGTGAAATGTTTGTGGTTAGCATTTTAAATGTAATCAAATCATAAACCTGATGCTCTGGAGTGTTTTTTACTAGGAGGCAGCTCTTATTTAAATATATTAAAATTAATGAAAATGTATTGCTAATTTGTAAGCAAGTTACATGCCCTAGGATATGAAAATAAACCAATTCGCAGCACAATCGTATCATTGCCGGAGCGTCCGGTCCCGCCAGTATGCGACACGGCAGGGGCGCGGAGGCCCGGCCCGCGTCGCGTGATGTATGGGCGTCACTTCCTGCTGCAACAAAGGTAGTAGATAAATGGACCGGAAGTTGAATCAATCAATATTAACGGTCCGGCCGCCGCGCAGCCTCCGGAATAAGCTCACTCACTTGATTATTCAGCGTTCGCTGTTGCGTGCTGTGAGCTTTCATCGGACAGGTATTCTGTGATGCCTCGTATTGGATATCCCGATATCTCTACCTTTCTATGCACTACTATGTTCACTTCTAAGTTGAAACGTATTACGTTTTTACTTGGACATATTACAGCAGACATAATTATTCCTTTTTCTTCTCAAGTAGCAAACTCGTCGTCAAAACGTATTTTATGATATCTTATCTAGAGTTTCCTGACATTATCCATCATCTATCTCATCGATAGATGCTGCCGTGAATATTTTTGAAGAAAATAAAGGAAATCATTGTCTTACATGGATCAAATAATTTGCTTACATTTTACAGTTTGTATTTTCTCTAGAGTCTAAGAATTTCAGAATCAAATCTTTTCTTTTGCTGGCTTTGTGCTATACAAGCTTATAAAATTCAATCGAATCTTGTAAATTAAGTGATTTCCACGAGAAAAAATACATTTTACTCCATTGCTAAGGAGAATTAATTTCATTGTAAGCATACAACATAGATAAAGGAATATTTAAAAAAAAATAGAAATGTTTATATTTTTTTAATCATTTAACAAAGCAAAAAAAAAACAACTACACTGAACCAGCTTTATCCTGTTCAACAGTAGTAAAGTGTTTAAAACCATAAACATGTACAATTATGAATAAAATATCTTAAATATTTTTTAAACAAATTTTTACTATAAATTTGAAATTTCACCAATATTTTTTCAGTAATCTTTACAAGCTGAACTTAAAAAACTACATTCTAAATAAATAAATTAAAATAATAACAGAAAAAATATATTACATAAATAAAATACATTCTCTATGCTGCTATATATTAAATTACGAAAATTGTTTCATCACGCTGAAAGTTTATTGATACAACTAATTTGTTACACAAAGACAAGAAGATCTTTTATTCTGACTTCCAATAATTACAATGAGGCAGGAAAAAATGGTGATTGTTAGTAAACTTTTCCCGATGCCGAATCCGGCACAACAATAGACCATTATTCTGACACTTCCATCCGGGAACATTCATTTCTAATAAGACATAATGTTTTTTTGTCTCCGAGACATTATTGAATGGTGTAAAAAAACAAGGAGCTTTGTGTTATTTTTTCCTCTTTGATTTCCTAATTATAAAGCTGGTCCGAATCGGAAAAACCTGAACGGAAAGTAGTGATTTTTTGTATTTAATATAAGCATACAGGATCATCGTAGAGATCTCATATTTGACGTTTTCGAGTAGTGTCATTGTGAGTGAAGAACAACTAACTAAATGGTCAGAATTTAAAAATTTGGTCGGATTTTATCAGTGCTTGCGAAAAAAGGTATATATTTTATTATACGTATAGATTTATTAAAATGGTCAAAAATACATGTTACACAATTGCACGTTCTCTAATCATGCTATTCTAACCAAAACCAAAATAAAGTGGTAGGATTAATTAGGATCCTGCTCCGATCGCATTTTGAGGCACAAAAACATGGGTATGATGGAAGGCTTTGTATAAAAACGAACGCAAAGGTCAAGTATCGTATTATTCATAGCTTCTTACAACTCTTCAAAGGCATCATTATTTTCAGCCATTAAGTTTAACTAATTTAGTAGTTGATAATATGTAAGAATATACATTTTGTGTTCATTTTATTAATGTGCTTAATTCACTATGTTTTGCAGGAATAAAACACGTGGTTACATTGCACAATGCAAAAAAAGTGCTACATTTTTACGTATTAGTTGGAATTTCACTGCGCGCGCTCGCATCAAAATACGCAACGTCATAAAAATAGTTTCCGCTTTACATTAGTCCTGTGTCAGTATCTGCGGTATTGCTATCTTTTTCAGGAAACGGATGTCACTAGACTTCTGATAGGAGAGAGCAGGATTTATTCACAAATCCCAAAACAGGACATCCCCAAGCCCCTTTCCATATCATACCTAACCCAATCTTGATACGTCCAAGTACCTTTTCTCTTTATAAAGATTGTGATGGTTATATCGTTATGGATTGTGATGCCCAGCATGTTTATATAATCTAAAGAGCTTGTACACGAGCAACTACTGATGACATGTTTAATATGCATTTTATGTTTTTCCAGCAAATACAAGCTTGTGACATCTCACCTTTAGACTCAATAATTTATCATTTATCGATGGTATATATTATATTTTAAGAGTACTTTTCATTCAACTTGCTATCATAAACGTTTTAACTTAAATTAAAAAATATATAATAATAAATCAACCATTTTCGAAAAAAAAACTAATTTTTATTTTAATAACTGAGATACGATTGACTTAAGAGAAGTAAAAGACACGTTGAATCATTATCATCAATACCATATCCGTTCTCCTTGTTGGAGCATATAACATTCACGAACTCCGCCAAAAAGCTCTTTCAGCCGCCATGGTATTTTCCTTATTCCATGTCAGTTCTGCCTCCCGCAGTTCCGCCAAATAAATTATATGTATAGCTCCCGACGCATTCCAAAACAGCAGGCGCGACCCCAGACACTTGAAAGAAAGGCAGATGTTGTTTATGCTCTCCTGTGATATCAGCATGTCCAAAGCAGGTCTACCTACGCCTCTTAACAGACTAGTGAAAGGCTGCCTCGTCCACTCACTCACCTCGTCATTATTCAGAAAGTCAAACCATCGTACTCCTATATTGCAACTCACATTTTGAATCTCTCGTCTTAAAAAGCACTTACTTCATACTTGTTTTTTAATTTCTTTATCTCATTTAGTAAATTTTCTTTTGTTTTCGTCGCTGGGTTGAAAAGATTGGCCGGAGGAGGAAGTCCGACATTCCGTTTCCAGGGGCACCGCGTGGAGGTTCTTTTCATGCTCCCCCTCAGAACCTTGACTGGCGGACCTGGAAATCCCTGAACAGATTAAGAACCGGAGTTGGTAGAACAAAGGACAACCTCGAGCGGTGGGGAATTCTTCGACAGGGAGTGCGGGACTGCGAAGACCTGCAGACCGCCTCAAACCTAAGATTCTGCTCCATCTGCCCAGCAAACTTCACATATCAAGACCTAATGCTGGGCAACACACGGGCTATCGATGTTGCGAGATACTGGGCAAAATATAATTTGACGTCGCTGACACGAAGAAGACGCTTTGGTAAATATATTTTTTTATGATGCGTATCAGATACAGAACAAATGTGCGAGTTTTTCTGTTCACACGGTACGTTTAGCGATCCTGTCCGGGCGCGACCCGCAATTTTTCACCATTTTTTATTGGTGGAATAATGGCTTTTTGTTCGCCGCCCCCTTACCGCCCGCGCCCAGACAACTGTTTTGAGCGCCCCCGCATCCGTCGCTCGAGAGTTCGGCCCATATATAAGCGTAAGAACCGCTGGATAAAAGGACGCCTATTTATCGGGTCATCGCAGATAAATTGCAGTCTATTATTTTGGCCGCCCCGTCGGCTTTAAAATACTTCTGCGCGTGAAGGCCCTTATACACTCTTACGTGTATTATGTATGTACGAGATCTGTAGAAAAGTGGTGAGATTAGTGACGAGGCGTTCAATTTAGCAAAACTGGTAGTTTTTCATAACTTCTTAGGTTTTCACGGTCAGATTTGATATTGTGGCTTTTGGGCTTAGCCGTGTGTGGCGAACTTCCTTCAACCAATATTTCGACCGCCATTGCAGGGGTCTTCTTCATTATTGATGATTTATTTACTTTTGAGTTGGTTTATTCAGATTATATATTTTTTATGAGCGTTATTATATCTCCATGGCAACTACACACTCAAGTTTCATTCCGAAGAACGTGGGTATGTTCTAAGACTACGGTAGGTATGTTCTAAGAATACGGTAGGTATGTTCTAAGAATTGTACATCCACGAAAGTCATGTTGGACTGTGGTAGTCCTTGCTTGTCTGTACAGGTTTTTCAGGTGGTAGTTTTTCCTTTAGATGGCCGTTGCTCATGTTCATTACCCTAGACCACTAGACCATCTCCTGCCCAAACTGTTGCGCGGAATAAGTTGTATTTATACCATTGTTACCATCATATAAAGATAAATGTCTCTATAGTATATATTCAGAGCGACGCAGGTTCGCATCCCGCTTCTGCCGATATTTTTTCTGAACGAATTGATGCGTATAAATAATTTGATTTATAGTATGTGTATATTTAATTACGAATAATATTGAAATATAGTCAATGATCTATTAGATTAGAATATTGAAAAAATAAAATAATATTCTAATAAATATTTAAAAGTCGATATGGTAGTTTTTCCTTTAGAAGATAGGCAGGCAATCATTACCTGCTTAGTGCACATCTGTTAGATATCCGTAAATCGTTGATCTTACATTTTTTTATGTAAACGCATGCAGGAGAGCACACCCGGTCAAGACCAGTGCGTTCTATGATGCTCATCCAGGGAGGCTGGACGCTGCATACGAGAAACTTGTGTTGTCTTCGTGTTTGTGTGTGGGTTGGGGAGATTGCAAGTATATATTTATCTGTTTCTTGAAGAGATCCAGATTATAGGAAGGAGGAAACACAGATGCTGGAAGAGCATTCCAAAGCTTACCAATTTCAATAAGGCTGGAAATTTGGAAACTGCCAGTTCAAAGTCGATACACATTAACCGTGTAAGACTAGTTCAGGTTCTCTCTTGAAAATAAAAGATACAAATTAGTTTTTTTTTTAATTCAGTACTTTAAATATACTTACTTCTATACTTTGTTTGATACTGAAATTTCTTGAATCCAAATTACATGTTGGGGTAGCTACTAATTTTATTTCAATGCGTTTTCATCATCATCATCATCATTACCATGTCCGCGCCCCTAACTAGAGCATATGACATTCAAACCTGCAGCCATAAAGCTTTGTTAGCCGCCCATATTCTTTGTGTTATCCCATGTCAGCTCTGTCTCACATAGCTCCACCGAATATAAAGGCAATATACCTGTACTCGGACATCCTAGATAAATATTTTTTATTCGCCAGACAAAATAAGTAATGTAATTCTTAAGCCAAGGAAAACGGTTGAATTATTATTTTTGTAAAAAATATTGTTTTTAAATAAATAGTACATTAATAACTATCATAAATAAATAAAAGCTGTCGAAAAAATTATAAATATATTTTTCGTATTTTCGATATATAAAAGCAAATGAAATTACACTATTCAAAAAGAAAAATAATGTTTGGTGCTGTATGATTTCTCAAGGTAAACAATGAAGGTAATTATTTTGAATCGTTATTTCTATTTAATACTTAATTTACGAAAAAATCAGTCTCGTTGCTTAAATATCCTGTGTGGGGAATTTAAGCGAATGTTTTATGTTATGTAATTTATCCCAATTGTGTTCGGCTATTCACTAATCCCGACGATATAAATATATTTTCAATACACTTGTAAAACGCTTATTGAACGACACAAAGCAATGGTATGACCCATTTTTAAAATACATTTTTATTATGAAAACATTCAAATCGGAATAAAAAAATTAAGAAATGAAATATTTCACTTTCTTATGGCGTATTTAGATTTGTGAAATGGAGAAGTACTGACGTCATCAGGAGAATAGCGAGAGTAGCCTGGATGTAGAGAGTGGAAGATTTAAAGGGATAGAGCCTCATGCGGGAGGTCTACATTTAACAGTGGTCTTATGGTGAGCTAACACAAAAAAATCTCACGTGGCCTGCATGTTACTTACTCTCTGCGTAATCAGCGTTCATGTCTTTAGAATTCAGTCCATACCCCTAGCGGCGGCCAGCGAAGCTCGCTCGACTGGTCCACTACCGCACGACCGCAGCCAGGGCCAAGGAAATAATAAGGAGGTCTACAGCCTCCAAGATGGAAAAATAAGAGGCTTTGAGAAGGACTTGCTAAGCACTGTGAACATTCAGAGAAAAAAAAACACGTTTAAACGGGCATCATTTAAGTGGTGCCTCTTGTAAATATATGGTTAAATACAGAATTATTATACTCGATGAAAATTTGACAATGTGCGTAAACACTTATAACTACAAATATAGCATGATCTCTGAGTAATTAACAAAATAATATTAATATTTATATACTTGAATCAGGGCTTTTCTAAAAGTTAAAATACTTATAATTATTGAAAATATGTACAAGATAATAGTTATTTGAGACAAACATGTAAAAATAATTACAAACTGTTATTAATTTAGGTAAATACTGGAGGATCGTGCTATGTTTTCTTGAGCATAAGTGTGGACGCACATTGTCATTTGTTTTGATTGTTTACTCAATTTATTTCGACATAAGCTCAATTTTTACACATTTATCCGCGCAATTAATGATACTTTTATTCCCTTATAAAAAATACAAACAAAAAACCAGAATGAGTAATTTTTAGTAGTTATTTTTTAAGGTAATGATATTGTTTGCTATCTGTAGAAAAAAAGCCACATTTATTACCAATATTTCAAATAATTTTTTAAGCAAGAAATCTATACGAAGAATATATTTTACTTAATTGATAGTTTCCATGTTTCCAGCCTTTAAAATATGATAGTATCCATTTTTAATACATAATATTTAAAAAAAATTTAAAAGCAAGTGTAAATATAACGATAAACACCAATCAGCAACACTGTTTCACAATAGCAAACAAAGCTCTACAAATAATCTAAAGGCAAATTAGAAAATTATTATTAAATTATACTATGAAGATTATAACCCCTCTATTACTTTACGTCTTCTGAGAATTTCTTGAAGTTAAGAACACTTCTGGAATATAAAATTCCAAGAAAGTCAGTCCTCTATCATAATACTAACCAAGTTGAAATCTACTGAGTGTGCAACAATTTAGCAAGTTGGCTTAGATTTTTAGTGTTGTTTTTTACTCCTTAAAGTAATATTTCCATTCTCATGTAGAACATGCCTCACATGAGAGATTCGTTATCAAAATTTCTAGCAGTGTAAGTGTATTTACATTAATCAAAATATTAAATTTAATCATTGTCTATATCAAAAAACCGATCCTTTAAATTATATAAGCTGTCGTGCTTCTTGCCTTGACAGATAATAAAAATAAAAAAATCACTACACCGTGTATTTTTGTCAAGTAATAATAATGCACAATCAAGTATGTTATAAAATATATATATATATAATTTAGTTTGTCCAGTGGCAATAGCCCATCGTTAGTGTGGTTCTTGTTAGATCGCCGAAGCTTACAGAAATCGGACCCGGACGAAAACTTGGATGGGCCACCGTTTGTTTCTAACCACGTATCGCTAGTCAGCTTGATCCGATTTTTAGAACCAAATGGTCCACGCCAATTATCCGATCTAATTTTAAAAAGATCAAAAATATTTATCGTATATTATAGATCCTGTGTCTCCATGACTTGGACTTCTGTCACCGGAAATATACTCGTATGTTTCTTTATGGAACTTCGGGCGCAGAAATATCTAAGGACAAGCCATGGACAAGGGCAGCTAAAAATCATTTTTATTGACTATGTTAATGTAAAACGAATATGGGCCAAAAAGAATAGTTTGTCAATTTACTTTTAAAATATTTAATCGTAAGAATAACTTTTTGGTTTGTCATATTTTAGAATGAAATAATAAATACACTTTGTAAAACGACTATTTTTTTATTGGTTTTACCTTTTATCGTCAGGACACAAGACGAAAAATAACTTTCTGTTTTATAATTCTTTTAGTCTTAAGTTTGTCCTGACGAAATAGATTTGTAGTTGTTTCTGACGAAAACAGTAAAATTTAAAAAAAAACTCAGTTATTTTACAAAGCGTCATTTCATTCTTTAATATTTTTTCATGTAAAATTAAATAAATATCAATCAGTTACATTGTCTTATAAAAATGATTGTACTCGTCGTTGTCCGAGATTTGTTTTTACTCGAGAAAATAAAATCGTACATCACGGTCGCTGATCAAAGGGAAAAGAAAGAACATTAAAGACCAGACTTGTGAGAATTGATTAACGTAAAACAAAGAAAAGTCCATCAATCATAGCGGGCCACATTTAGCACTCAATGGATCATGATAGACTCGGGGAACGTAGCGACAGATATAGATTAACCATTTTATGTCTTACCTTTCCGTTTCGCAAATAACACAATCAATCTTTGATTAAACTTTCATCCTGATGTATTTTTTGAGGTAATTTATTTCGACATTTCAAAATATATTTTTTTATAATATTATTTATAGGAAAGGATATTTTTTTCTTTTTTTAACTAAATGTTACATAACTTCCTATATAAAACATAGATTCAAAAGTCATGAATACTCGCCAAATACGTGACCGTATGTACAAGAATATATGAGAATGTGATGGTAGCTCTACACTTCGAAGTGCCTCCCGTTAGTCTTCGCGAAGTAGGCGAGATGCTTGCCGAAGTTCCACGAAGTAACACTCTACACTCCCATCTTCTGCTAACTCCGGACAACTTCAACGAGAGTGCAGAGTTCGGGAAAGAAGCATTCGTCAGCCGAGGGTTGCCCGGTCCTTGACAAATGGTTAGGTGTGAACTGCGGTCGCTCAGTATGGCGGTGAACAACAATCCGCTATTAAGGGAGAAGCCAGTCCACAGAAGTGCTCGTAAAAGCTACTAGTGTGTGAAACTAAAGCTCCATTTAATTCAAATATAAAACAAAAAGACTTTTCTTTTAAAGTCAGTACGTCTAATTTTGGGTAAGTTTAAACTATATAAATGAATTTCAAAAATATTAGTAGATAACTAATGTCAACATAAGAATTAACAAAAACTAGTTTTTAAATTTGGTGTTTCTACATATGAATATATGGCTGTCCATTTTTTCAACAAATAATTAAGACAGCTGGAAAATTGTATGTCTTGTACCAAAGAATTTCTACACATGGAATTATATTTAAGAACATACATGATTAACAAAGGTGTTGAGCTGCAATATCTTTATTTTATTTGAGTGCATTTTACCACTGAGAGAAAATTAGATGATTAGCCTGAATCTATCGATACCAGGACCATATGGGGCAGCTCAATCCAACCAGCGACATGTTTTGTACTTAAACAGTCACCGTACAAATACGCTCCATTCCCGATGTTGCTTATATATTGTGTAGTTACGATCATCTCAAAAGGATCGTCAATATACTCGTAACAACACACTTTTTTTCTAGTGTATGCAGTCATAGGAGTTTGAAAGTGTAATTATATTACGTAGTTTCATAAATTAAGACATATTTATTTAATAGCAAGGAATATGAAAATTACAATATATTTTTAGTATTAACTTATTTTACAATAAGTTAATTATCCAAGTAAATAATATGTACTATTATTATTAATTACTTTATTCCTTGAAAACGTGGTGTCAATATTTTAACTCTCTTTCATTCTGCTTTCTATCAATATTTTTTCATTAGAAAGGATAAGAGAAATGGTTCGATAATTTATACGTTAATTTTAAACAACAATGCCGCATTAAAACACACTTATCCAGCGGTGTTCTATCAAAAATCAAGATTTTCTATAAATATTCATAAATTATTCAAATATTCGTCTCTAATATCCCTCTAGCGATGAGGGAGGCGAAGACCGGCGCATTGTGTCAGCGGTTGTAGGCCTCCGCTCTCTGACTAAAGGACCCTCGGCCGCCCCTCGACAAATCCCGCCTGTTAAAAACAGACTTTCAATTGTCATACATGGACGGACGTATCAAGTACTCTAGCACACTGCTGGGATGTGATTTCAATACTCCTCTTGTTTATGGAAACGCGATAAATATATACGTAATGGGACTCCCCGTGGGTGCTGTTTCGCCTGGAGCCGGGCAATATCTAGTGTAATTTATCGGCGAAATTATTCGCGAATGTGAACGCGCACGTGTGTGCGCCGATTGTGAATTTATGGACGTGATTAATAAGTGCCTGCACGAATGATAATGAATTGTTTGTTTCAGTTAACGCACAACTAAACGACACTTAAAATTAATAAAAACTATATTTCACAATCATTTTATTGAAATACAAGTTTCAAAACGCTTTTATTAAAATATAACAATCTTGGATTTAAATATTTATGTAGTATATTCGTGACGGCATTTTTACATCAATGTATTTTTTTGCATCTCAAACAAATGGTCGTCAAAACATCGGATATAAAATTCATCTCAGTTTAGTATAAAAGTGTTGTATTATTTAATATTTTACGAGTATTTTATTCTTCTTCTTCTTCGTGTCAGCGACGTCAAATTATTTTTTCCCAGTATCTGGCAACATCGACCCAGCGACAGCAAAAAAAAAAAGTATTTTATTGACAGCAGTGGTCGAAATATTGGTAATAATAATTCACTGCACATACAAGTCATCTCATACAGCGTGAATTTCATATTCAGCCGTGAAAACCAACTTAAACCTTACATTAAATTAATTTGCTTCTCTGTAATATTACAACCTCTGCGGTTATTATCGATGCCTAATATACACACTTCTGTTTGTGTTTCTACTACGCAATGGCAAGACCAATAATTTAATACCACCACTTACTGTATGATATAATATTTCATATTAAATACTCGTACCAGTGTAACTTTGCTCAATATCGACTAGATACAAGATTGTTGACCTTAAAATACTACACCTGATATTTCACAACATCTCTACGCACTTCCTTACTACATACTATAAATAGATATCTATTAGTGTGTTGTTATTAATAAAAAAAATATTTATATATATATTTATTCAACCCATTTATTTTTAAAAGTTTATTCAAAACATTAATGGGGAACAGAATCCCACACATATTTTATCTCATTTTTTTTTTTGCTATTTTGCATTCCTTATATATGCTGATTTTTCCTTATACCCGTAGATTATATTAATGTTTTATTTTACTATATGTTAACACAACCACAATTATATATGGTTATTGTAAATAATTATGATGTTTAACTTTAAAAAAAATTAAAAAAACGTGTTTAAAGTATTTATTATCCAATGTTTTCCTATGAATGCGTCGAAGATTTCACGTTGGGTTTTCAGATTTCAATTTGCTCTTTATATTATTTCTCTAATAGTGTTTTTAATAGACGGGAGTATTTGCAGTTAGTGTTCGAGGACATGAGTTGTAGCTCTTATGCTGAGCTGAAGAGGATTGCAGAGAATCGAGAGGAGTGGAGATCGAGATGCAAATTTTTCTTTTTTGAAAAGATTTTGTTGCTGCAAACCAATCCACCGGATTGATAAAGGGTGAATTTTATACTATTTTCTTTTTGGCAACTCTGATTTTGACAGCTCACGTACGTTTCGTGTTTTGTGTCACTGTCAAACATCATCAGTTTGGTCTATAATTTAACCATGAATCGTCTTACAAACGAAACAACGCTTGCAAATCATTGAATTTTATTGATCCATACTTTTATCGAAAAATTGTGTTCAGCGACGTAGCTCATTTTTGGCTGAATGGATTCGTAAATAAGCAGAATTGTCGGTTTTGGAGTGAAGATCAGCCAGAAGCATTGCAAGAGCTATCAATGCATCCAGAAAGAATTCCTGTTTGGTGCGGATTATGGGCTGGTGGCATCATTGGACCGTACTTCTTCAAAGATGATGCGAATCACAACGTAACTGTGAATGGTGAGCGCTACCGTGAGATGATATCCAACTTTTTTTACCCAAAATAGAAGACCTTGACTTGCATGACATGTGGTTTCAACAAGACGGTGCCACATGCCACACAGCACGCGAAACAATAAACCAATTGAGTGGCAAGTTCGGTAAACACTTTATTTCACGTTTGGGACCGGTCAATTGGCCGCCTAGATCGTGCGATTTAACGCCTTTAGATTATTTTTTGTGGGGCTATGTTAAGGCTCATATCTGTACGGACAAGCTCGCTTCGATTGACGCATTGGAAGACAGCATTGAAGCATTTATTCGTGAGATACCGGCCAAAATGTTGGAAAGTGTATGCCAAAATTGGACTAAGCGGATGGACCATTTGAGGCGTAGCCGCGGTCAACGTTTGAATGAAATAATCTTCAAACATTTAAATATATGGACTGTACTATCGATTCAAATAAAGATTTAATGCATTTTTCTTAATTTTATGTGTCTTTTTTTGGAAAAATTTCCTGTAGCTATTAAAAAATCACCCTTTACTACTACGAAGAAAAGTGTTTTTTAGTATTTTTTTTTCTTTTAATATTCGCTCCGTTGTTGGAGCGTATAATCTACATAAATTACCGCTAAAATATCTGTCAGCCATCATGGATTTTGGTACGTGCCATGTTTCTTGTTGTATGAAACGAGAAAAATTAATTACTAAAAATAGCATGGCATGTAGCATTAATAGCCTTAATATGTCACTCATTCTCGGTAAACTGATTACACAGCATGACTTTTACCGCCCGTAAATTGTTTTCGGAGCACTTTTTAACAAAGCAGGACACTGAAAAGCAATTACCAGACAAAGCTCTCCACACATAAAGCATAGAAAGTCCCATACAACGGGAATTCTTTCGTTAACGTTAATTTTTTATAGAATTTGCATTTTTTGCGTTAAAAATACCAGTCCACCTCTTTCGGCCAGAGTCAGCATAGTAAAAAGAGGTAATGCATTTTTTACTTAATTGCTTTTCGTACATCAAATTGTCGATGTCGAGATACTTATGCGGACTGAATAAATAATAATTAAAATCGAAATAAACGATACTATATTACGTCCATTTTTTCATAAACACATTAACTGTGATGTTTTTTTATAAAGTATTATAAGTAGTATATAAAAGACACTATTAAATAATATTTATAGAATCAAGACAGTAAAAATATACACTTACTTTGAAGATACTTATTTTTGTCAGATTAAATATTATCAAAAGTTTTTCTAATTTGTAAAATTTATTTTTAAAATGATAAACGAAAAAACTATATTCAATTCCATATTCCATTATTTTTTTGTGAAACTGCATCAATATAATTGCTATTTTATTCATTCATAATTTTGATTTTATTTAATTTGTTAAGCTATTCATAATATCTCCGTATAGAAGCCAAGCATCAAAAATATATTAAATGAAATCATAATTACTATTCTGGAAATTTTACACCTGATTGAATATTGCATAATTCTACCGCGTATATTATGAAGTACTCTCGAAATGTCAATATTGTACAACACTGTAATCCTGAAAGTACAATGTCACCGATATAAATCGCAATACTCTCTTGTTGTTGAAGTCATCATTAATCACATTACCATAAGTAGGTTGTTCAATAACGTAATTAATTCAAACTAATGACTGCTTTACTGTTAATCGTTCTTTGGAGTTGAATAAGATGATACAATAACCATGTTCTCTTTTGTTATTGATATTGTTAGGATTCACTTTACAATCTGTTTTTAACATTTCATATGAAGACATTTGGTTATATTAGCCGGTGTGTATTGCTTAAAAGTTAAGCGTTTGCTAACTGTACTTTAATATAATAATAAAATACGAGTACACTGGTTTTGTATGAATATGATCTCTCATCCGTAAAATGCTACTCATACCATGTTAATCTAAATTTGTGCCAGCCGATTTTTTTCCGGTAAATACCACCAATTAAATGTTAATCCCTTAAAAAGGATGTAGCTTGAATGCTAGGCAGTACTCTATGGCGTTGGAGGATCAACACTCCAGATGCATTGATTAGACATAAAATCCACAGAATATTTTCGTATGTTAAAAATTAAAAGCAATCTTTCTAATAATTGAAGATCTGAAAATGTGTACAATTTACACAACTCGTTTTTTTTTTTAAATTATTTATCAACTTACATTTGAATTTTTTATTTTTGTACATCTGCTAGGTCCACAATATTTTCTTACGCTACATCGACATGCTAACAAGAGTTGGGCCAAATACGTTGAGTATTCGTTTCATGAAGTAAAAAAATTGAATTCCTAGACGCTGCATGAGTACTTTGTAATGTGTATTTTTTTGTAAGTTTTACAATGCAAGTGAATATGATGCATAATGAACAATGATTGTGTATGAGAACGACAAACAATATAAAAAAAAAATGTTTTGTTGTTAGATTTATTGTAGCAGCCGCTTTCTTTAAACCGTGTCATTTTAATTTAGCATTTTATTATTGGTACAGTTTTTGAAGCAAGTACACAGGGCCGTACTTAAGTGTAATGCATAAAAACAAAATAAAATTGAATTTCGTCCGTCCGCGTCGGTGGGGCGACGCTTTACGGAGGACGGTCCACAATGCTCTCTAATTAAACTGTCAGCTAATTGGAGTGACATCGCAGGCGAGTGGGGCCCACTCGTCTCGTCAGCCCGAGGACCTGCCCGCGACTGACCCTTGTGCGGCCCTGATCCGGCCCTTGACGCCAGTTCAAAATGTCCCGAAAATAATAAAACGACATGTCACTGCACGTGTTAAGTAAGGGTATTGAACGATGACATGTTTAGTACATACTGCTAACGCGAGAACTTGCTCACGCTTTGCGACAATGCGTTCACGCCGCAAAATATAAATATAGACCTTATATAAGAATTACTCGAAAGAAAATACATTTGATATTATAAAACAACGCTTATATGCAAAATAGACACTCACGATCGTGAAGAGTCAAACAATTGAAGTACTCAATTATTATAGGAAAAAAACATGGTAGCCTACCAATTTACAGTCAGTCAAGGTATGAATACGGAGCTTCAAAAATAATGAGATCCTGTATAATAACATAAACTGCAGCTTCCATTACTTTAGTCTTCAATACTACATATGGTCCTGTAAAGACATTAAAAAATAGACATTTATGTATTCTGCAGAATTCAAGGAGGCAAAACTGATGAGGCGAAAATTGTTGTATATTAAATAAGTGC
Organism: Glossosoma conforme; assembly: GCA_022606575.1. Classification (NCBI taxonomy): domain Eukaryota; kingdom Metazoa; phylum Arthropoda; class Insecta; order Trichoptera; family Glossosomatidae; genus Glossosoma; species Glossosoma conforme. The sequence goes on from JAGTXR010000151.1 coordinate 70,908, forward strand.
GTGGTGGCTTATATGCATCAATTAAGAAGTACGTTAGAACAATTTTAATTAAATATTAAAAACGCACAAACTAAGTAAGCCAGTTATGGACAACTTTCTCTGTTGTTAACTTGCATTCGAAATCATAGTTAGAAAATTAAATATAAATGTAATATTATAAATATAGTAAACACTCGAACGAAACATCTCTGTTGATATTGTATTATTCCATTATCATAAAAAGTCCCAGCAACATAATCGTTCATTTCTTATATTAGGTCTCATCGAAACGGCAAACTCATTGTCCCCCGGGAGATGGCTCTAGCAGTCTTTACACAGTAGTCACCAAACATTTTGAGAATCGAAACAGTTCGCATTATTAAAACATAAAAAAATAAACAAAAAACATTATTACTTATATTTCAGCTAACTGAAAGATGCTTGGCGTCCAGATACTTTGGCAAAAGAGTTATAAATACAAGATTTTATTTACACACACAAAATAAAGCTATAATAAAACTATAATTCTGAATCATCATTTTCAATTACCTTATAAGAACATATGGTCGTCACGAACAACCGCCACAAAGCTCTATCAGACATATTTGTTGCCTTGTACCATTTCAGTTCTTCATCTCGGAGTTTCACCGAGTACAATCAATGGTTATATTCAATCTGGTAGTTTTTCAAAACGGTGAGAGCCCGGGGGCGAGAGGAGAAGGCAGTTGGACTTTATGCTCTTCTACAGCATCTAAAGCACAAGTCCCAACCAGGTTTTATCTTTTAACCGACTGTAGTTTGGAGGACTGCCTTGTCTGGTTCCTCATCGCACAAAGTCACATCATCTTATTATCACTATTATATTCAGACATATATGTTTTCACATCTTTTATGCGGTATAAATTGTCATTACAAACTTTAATTAATTACAATGGAATGATTTTTATAGTCAAACATATGCATGTATAAAAATAACGAGAATTCACATAACTAATACCTTACAATATTTTTTTAAATCCTTCCATAAAAATATTTTAATAATTTCCGTCGCTCGAGATTGCAACAAAACAATATATACTTCAAACTCAATTTGAAACGCTTATAACACAATTTATTTTCGTACGTATAAACATGTTGTAGAGTTAGTCTTGTAATTTTTTTTTATATAAATAGCTGAGTGTGTTTGCTTGCGGTCTGGATCCGGGCCGCAGTCCGCAGTTTGGTGACCGCTGGCTCAGCATTCGCACAATGCGAAGCTAAATCCCACGAAGCGTGGACAGCTTATTCCGGGGCAAGCCCTCTGAGGCTACGCCCTCTATTAGGGAAGAAGGGGGGGGAGAAACATCTAGAATTTCTTAACAATAACAATATCAAAATTGTATTTAATGGAGACAAACACTAATCTCTGAGTTTCTTGGAAATTCAATTTTGACTACCAGTCTGCCATTTAGAACCTAATTTTAAGTAACCAAGCTTAACACGTTTAATTAAATAAATAGATAAATGTAGTTGTCATGTCAAAAATTGAAAAAATTACAGCAAACGTATAGTTGTGTACCAGCTAAGAATCTGTGCCTGGATTACATTACATTACATACATTATAGTATGTACTGCATGATGTATCATACTACTCCATAAAGTAAGAAATGAGACAGTATCTAGATATAGCATAGCTACGATTATCGTCAGAAAAAATTAAAATTATTTATTTATTTAACCTCACTTGCCTTGCTAGTGTGAAACACACGTTAAATCATGTGATTAATTTATTTATTCCATATCCACTACATAGCTAGAACATATAAACATCACAAATTATATAACTTCTTAAGTTTTCACGGCCAGATTTGATATTGTGGCTTTTGGGTTTAGCCGTGTCTGGCGAATTACTTCTTTCCAATATTTCGGCCGCCATTGCAAGGGTATTTTTCAGGGTTCGTAAGTCCTAAGGTCCTAACCTCCTTCCTTGGTCCTAAGTCATCAACCCTGAAGATAACCCCTTCAACGGCGGTCGAAATATTGGAAATAAGTAATTCGCCACGGTAAAAGCCACAATGTCATCACAAATTATAGCTACAATGTTTTGTCAGTTGCAATTATACTTGGCTTATTCCATATCACACTCGTGTATACTACCGGAGCTCTGCAAACATTTGCAAATGTTTCGTTTCCAAAGGCTTTTCATATACTTATTATTATATCTTATTAAGGTACACCCGTGCTCGTAGCCATCCATTGTTTTTGATCCCAGTTGATGCTTATGGAGGTTCAAGCACTCAATTTGGTACAACGGCAATGTTGCTCTTAAATGGCCTACCAGCACACCTCGATCCTTTTCTTACATCCTTTTCCTCTTTTATCGGTGGTATTGTTTTCCTAAATCTTTACACATTGACATGTCATCTTCTTCTTCTTTTATGTTATTTTTATCTGTTTATTATCTTTTGTATTATGTACTGTTTATTCTATGCTCTGTTGTTTTTTTTCTTGAAACTTTTGTTATGTAAGAAATAAATAAATAAATAAAATAATAACTCATTTCAGTAACCTTTTAAATTGGGTTTTATGGATACCACTCACAATTCATCGCAGAAATCTTTTACGGAGCGAAAATCTCTTTGATAATACGCGATGCATTCTTAAATAATTCATCGAATGATTGATATCGGAGCGGCAAAGGGCGCCAACGTCGAGTGCTTCTGAAAAATTCATAAACATTGACGAAAAACAAAGACAGCGACGACCGTTTCAGCGACTGAAACGAAATATTTCACGGTGCCTTGACGGGGTTTCCTGCACCTGAGGGACCCGTATCCAGTAACCCGTATCCAGAACTCTTATACAACCTCGCAGAGGAGTACCATGAAAATAAGTCAAGATTCTTCCTATTTCTTTCTAATCTACACTTACGAGTATGTGATCTGGAAGAATTATGATATTCATTCAAATTAATTGATTTACTTGCCAATAACTAAAAATATATTGTACTATTGATTATTTATAAATTATTTATATTTTATATACTATTAAAATATTTTTTACTTAATAAAATACGTACAAGTATAATATATTTGTACATTAATTGAAAATATTGATCTCGCTAAAAAAAAAATATTTATGTTTTGTATTATTTTAAAAATAAATGTGTTTAATCAAATTGAATTTTAATTTTCATGGTACCTCGTCTTTTCATATGAAACATATGGTCATATGTTGACGGATTATTAGAGGCCAGATACTCATAGTATCAGCAAGGTTAAATTAATTACACACAGTATCTAGAAAAACTGATAACTTTTCTGCTTGCTAGCATAAGGTCAAAAGAGAAGAAGATAGTTGACCACGTGGGTCAAGATATACAGGTAAGACGTGACATAAAAAATAAGTAGTATGACTTTTTTATTGTAGCATTCCAAATCGGTTCACGTCTTAAACGTTATTTCTGCACTAATTTTCCTTGTGTTTAAAGATAACCACTTCAAGCAGTTTCTATTCTTCTTCGTAGTAGTATCAATCCGGTGGATTAGTTTGCAGCAACAGAATCTTGCATCTCGATCTCCATTCCTCTTGGTCCTCCACAACCCTCTTCAGCTCAGCATAAGCGTTACAATTCATTTCCTCGAATAATTGCTGCAAATACTCCCGTCTAGGGCGCCCTCTACAGTTTCTACCCTCCACCATCCCCTCCACAATGTCGTGAAGAAGGCCATCGTGGCACATGATGTGACCGATCCATCGGGCTCGCCTCTATGAGATGGTTCTTATTAGTTGCCTATCTTCCTTGATTATCCTGAGAACCTCATTGTTCGTGACGTGGTCTCTCCAGGAAATTCCGAGAATTCTTCTGTAAGACCACATCTCAAAGGTTTCTAGTCTTTTTTTTTTCACTTTCAGATAAGCACCATGTCTCACAGCCGTACATTAAGATGCTCCAAACAAATTTTTTGGCAAGTTGCTTGCGTAGCCTTAAAGTAATATTCTTTGACTCAAGAATTTTTGCTTTTTTATTGAAAGCTAGCCTCGCTTGATGTATACGACTGTTGACTTCTCTTTTTGTTCTGCCATCCCAGGTGATCGTACTTCCAAGGTATACAAACTCTTTTGCACCTTTTAGGGGTACTCCTAGCATTGATATGTTAATTTTCTACTGCTCATTGCAGCTTACTCTCATAACTTTGTTTTTTTTGCTGTTTATCTTCATATTATTGTTGGAATTAAATATGTTTTCCATGGATGTCAGCGCTTCAGTGAGTTAATCTTCAGTTTCAGCAATCAGAGCAATGTCATCGGCAAACCTTATCATACCGATCTTTTGGCCGTGTATTTTAACCCCTTTATGCCCCATTTTTTCCGTGATGTTATTTATTGCATTTTGTACGTATACGTTTAAGAGTACAGGTGACAGAGAGCATCCTTGTCTCACTCCTTGACGTATTATTGCTTCCTTTTGGACATTTCCAAGTGATATTATGGCAGCTTCTTCTTTGTAAAGTGAAAAAATGGGTCTTCGTTCCTTGTATTTGACTCCAATTTCTTTCATTACGTCAAAGAGCCTCTCCCAATCTACTTTATTAAATGCTTTTGCAATGTTCACGAAGGCAATATATGTATCTTGGCATACTTTTATTCTGTTTTCCAAGACCATACGCAGGGATAAGATTGCTTCTCTGGTTCCCATTCTTTTTCTGAATTCAAATTGATCGCTAGTGAGAGTCTTTTCAATTATTGATTCAATTCTATTTTTTTTTTAAGTTTCTATTAAAATACCAATTTTATGTAAAAATAAACATGAAAATAAAAAACTACTTAAAAACGAAATCGTGCACAATTAGCTAATTTTAAATATAGTTATTTCATGTGTTCAAAGATTTCTCCATTTCTTTTTTATTAGTTTTTAATAAAATTGTTTTTTTAGAAAATACACACCTTTGCACATAGAATTTTTAATCGAAAATAATTGCACAACGCATGAACACTAAGCAGTATCAACCCCTCGATCCGGCGTATCCGCCTCTGAAGCCTTTCGCATTACCTCGCTATACGTTTTACGTCCTTTCTCTTTATGCGTCGCCCCAGCCAGGGAGCTTCCCCGTGTCCGGTTCGTATTATCTCTAACGCCTCCGCGGTCGTTACCCCCTGAAAAAAGCTCATTTCGAAAAGCACAACACCAGGAAACAGACATCAAAGAAAATTACTTTTGAATTTCGCGAAACGGTTGTTTACCCGTCGCGCTGAAAAAAATTCTCATGTAAATTAATATTTCACGGCCTATTGTATCCAACTCCGGCTGTAAAAAAAAATACCCGCGCCCTCAATAAACTGAAATTGATTTCGTGGAGCTCAATAAAGATGTTACATTTTTTTTGCGTACGCGTCTTAAGTGAAATTCTTAAAATAAATTTACATGATGAATTTTTTTCAAACATCTCTCTTCTGCTCTCGGATATGAAAGCAGCGTTTTAATGAATGAGGAATGCTTGAGCCGACAAAGCCCACGGGCCAAAAGAATTCCTTGTTTTCAAAGGTTTATCATAACAACTTTACGCGCTCTATATAAAGCATGTTATTCATGTTTGATATAAACAAAGAACCCTCTTGAAATTCATTTTCCATTTACATTAGTTTTTTAAACGGGGTGAACAAATATTTTTTATGATATATTATTTTAATGTTTTAACTACTAGTAGTTGTGTGGATCGAAAATATTGATTTTTGACAAACCTTATTCGATTGTATTAATTTTTAATATACTTATTACTCATGAAAATATTCGAAGACACGATAAAAGGTCAAATTTACTAAAATTATTGAACCAATATATACATAGGAATCATAAATTGATATCAACTGAAATAGCAAGATGAATGTTTAAAAAAAACAGAAGTTTTTCCAGAAGTTAGAAGACGATAGTCACTAAACGAATTAAAAGATACATCAGGATTATTTATTCCTAGCAGATAAAAGAGTTAGAGTTAACTTATTGATAATTTAACTGGTTTTATCAGTCACAAAACCATACCAAATGATACCATTTTGCAATGAATGGAAGGATATCACCTATTGTAATAGACACAATATTCAAATAAAACATGTTGAGAAGAAGAAAGTTTAGTTCAGGTCTCTCTTGGCTCGAGTGTGTTTCATATGCAAAGTAATTGACGCTTAAATACTTTCTCCATTCACTTACGTAACACCCTTGATGTTTGAAATGCTCGACAGATACGAGTCTAAGCATTCGAGGGACGAGGCAGGCCAAAAAAACACCTTAGATGTAGCGAGAAGAAAGTTAATCTCAGACCTTTAATTTGTACTAAAATACTTACTAATTGTTAGTTATTAACTGATTATTTTCCATGCACTTACGCAAAACCCTTGATGTTTGAAGGGCTCGACAGAGACGAGTCTAAGCATTCGAGGGACGAGGCAGGCCAAAAAAACATCCTTGATGTAGCGCGAAGAAAGTTAATCTCAGAGCCTCGCAGGCTCGTCTGTGTTCTGGATGCAAAAGTTGCGCCATTAATCATCTCCTCTACACTTTAAAACGCCAGCGCTGCGGTATTAATTTGATACCGTTGATTAATTATTACGTTGGCCGGGTGTCTGGGAAATTATCCGTCGCGGGGAGCAAACTCGCGGGGAGCAAGCCGCGCCACGTTTTTTTTCTATCGCGTGATATTTTTAATTATGATTTTTTCACCGAGGACAAACTGAAAGTCTTGTGTCATTTTTTAATACGAAAATGTTTTTGGTCAGTTTGGCGTGCATTAGTACACTGACAGTGTGCTACAATAGGAACTCTACCTGTAATTTGTCTGTTTTAAGGTGCACTGGGTTTTGCATTTTTAATGGATTATTTTTGCGTGTGTTGTTGAACTTGGATTCCCCGAAAGAGAACCTAGTCCCTGGACACGACCAGGGGTGGAATATATGAAGATCTCTTAACAGAATTCGGACCGGAGTATGCAAGATGAGGACACAAACTTAAAGCCTGGCACTTTTTCAGCGGACCGACTGAATGTGACTGCGGCGTGGAGCAGACCCTGTCACACCTTCTGGAGTGTGCGCTGTGTCCGAGGAGCTGAACCTAAGAAGACCTGATGACGGCCGGGAGTAACGCCATCGACGTCACCCACTTCTGGGCAGACAGGATCTGACCCTGTGTTTTCCGACACGTTTTTATATATAATGGATTATTTATCACTACCACTCGAGACCCAGTTTAAATTCAAATAATACTTTCGGCTTTTGTAATTTTATTTTTTTTCATTCAATATGTCTTGATGGAATTCAATAATAAACAAAAATGTCAAATGATTATTAAAATTTGTAATAATTTAAGTCACACTATCATACGCTTATCATCGTTAGAACAGCAGACTTTAAAACATTATCTATCAATGAGAACATTTCACGAACTCTGTGTTGTCATCTAGGAGTCTGCATATCTGTGAGGCGGCTTTACAACGTTTTCCTGACCTACAACTTAGATGATTCCTTGATTTTGAACTACATTAAGGATATTTTCGAAGCACAGTTAACGAAGCAATTAAAAAAAATAATCCCTTCAATTAATCAACCTTGTTTGTAAGTTATAAATTACAACGTAACTTTTAATATATTTTTTTACATAGCATATAAAAAATATAAGTTTTTCATAATTTCTCGACTAGAATGAGCGAAATTTATCTTCAAAAAGCATTATTAATTTTCTTTTTTTTCGAGACATTTAGAAGCAATTGCCATCTTTGAATCAAGAATTATCGATCGAAAAACAATTAAAATTCGCATAAACATACGAGTATACAAAATGCATAAATCTGATCGATGGTCGTTTAGTTATAGCATATCACTGCACATAAGTTTGCTGATGAAATATGTGTATTTAACGCCCAAGCACCGAGAAGTTCTTTAGGGGGGGGGGAGGGCTTACAGGAAATACAAAGTTACAGACTTAATATCGCAGCCACCTATCATCGCAAACTGTGACGGTGAAGCCAACTTTGCTCTCAGCTCCGCGCCCCGCCCGCCCACGGAATATATGGGTCACCGGGCGCGGAAGCAAACCTTATTAATATTGCGACTTTTGACTTTGCAAAAATATAACTCACACTTGACTTGTCGTGTATAACACGGTGTAGTCGTGTGGTTGAGAGTAACACAACGCGGTTTCAAAATAAACGTTATAAAGGGTATTTCATTAAGCGCTTACTATGTTAAATAAAAATTAAATAAAGTCTGTACATGACATCATCGTTACTGTTATTTATTTAAAAAGCATATTAATGCCATCATTTATGATATATAATGTTACTCTAATTTTTGACGTGATTTTCTGGGTGGTCCTCATTTAAAGCATCAAATTTTCCATGACTTTCAGGAATTAATTTGAAATTGACTGATGGCATAGATAATGTTGGCTGCATGAGCCGTAGTGATTTGTGGTTTATTAGCGTAGATTTGTATTTCTTACGTTTTAATTATGAAGATCTTACAAGAAAAAATTAACGGGATAAAATTGCACAACCTCGGTGGTCATTTTACACCACCTCCAAGCGAGATAGCCATACTCTTAAATCGCTCATGCAAAGTTCGCATGACCTGTGTGACACGTAGCGCTGTTTTATTTAAGCCACATGTTTTTGGTGTACATATCATTCAATTCAGGTCTAGAGATGTTGGTAATCATGAGCTTTAAGGGCTCGCTGTTGACAATATTTCATCTTGTTCGTGCGAGTAGTTATTTAATTAAAGTAATTATTTATTGATTGAAATATTCCTTAAAAAAGTTGCGCAATCGCAAGCTGACAGACTTTTAATAACATAAATTTAAATTAAAAAACATTAAATTAGACTATATAAATAACTTCGTAGGTTTGATATTGTGGCTTTTGGGCTTAGCCGTTTGTGGCGAATTTCTTTTAACCAATATTTCATAGCAGATAAAATGTTTAGTAAAGGAAACCATTGAAATAAAAAGACATCCCATCAATATCAACAGGGATGACGGTGTGATTCTCAAAACAGCGTGGCTTCCACGTCTAAAACATACTCTGTACAGACAAGCAAGGACGACCACAGTCCGTCATGACGTTCGTGGAGGTACAATTCTTAGGACATACCCACCGTATTCTTAGAACATACCCACGATTTTCCGGACCAATGAAACTTGAGTATATAGTTGTCATGGAGATATCAATAACGGTCGTAAAAAAAATCTGACACAAACCCACAACTAAATCACAACTTAATCATCAATCCTGAAGAAGACCCCTGCAATGGCGGTTGAAATATTGCTTAAAAAAAATTCACCACACACGGCTTAACCCTAAAGCCACAATATAGACTATATAACTACACATTGTATATATATACAATACTATAGAACTTGTGTGGTGAAAAAAATATACCTGTAAAGCATGTATCACATAACATGAAGTAGATCGAAGAAGCACTGTTGTTTTAAAGAATGTGTACGAGTTAAATATAAGGTACCGTATATTTACTGTACATACCTGTGTTAAGACAGCTTTTCCAAGCAAAACAACTATTTTATATCGTATTCTTGACAATGCTGAGCCGGCCTCTTGAAGGTACTAGGCGCACTTCAAGTCTCGGGTAGTCTGGCGGCCTATAGAGACAAACAGCAAACACACAGACTCTTTCGGAAAGCTCGCTTCCGGTACAGAAGCCTTCGGGGTCAACTTGGCTTAAAATATCATGCGACTACTATAGCGCTCGGGTTAGTGTTAAATTAACAAGTATAACTAAAAACAAACTGAATGACTTAAGCATTGTATACATAAATAAAAATATTTCTTTATTTGTTGTGATTAAAAAAAAAATGCTGGTTCGCTGTAGACATCCTATTAGAGTCCTGGTATAAAACACATTATTTTGAATCATCATCATCATCATTACTTTTTCTGCTTCCCGACGAACTGCCGCCAAAGAATCTCTGTCAATCACAATAGTCTTCGCCTCACCCCATGTCAAGTCTGTCTCTGAATTCATATGAAAATAGTTCTCAACGGCCTGCAAGGACGTTGCGAGCCCGAGTTCTTGAAGAAAAGCCTCTTATTTATGCACTTTATTGGCATCTTTAATATTTTTCCCTACAAAATCCACCACGCTTCTTGTCCGACTGTAGTATGGAACGTTGAGTTGTCCGCTCTCTCACATAATCATTTCTCATAAAGTCAAACCATCGTACCCTTAACATTCTACACAGGCATATGCTTTCAAAACCCATTATAGAGATACATGCAATATTTTTTCCTCGATTTTATGTAATTCACTATTGACAATAAATCTCAATGATGGTTTTACCATATGTATAAAGAGTAATATTTCTTAGAAAAAAAAAAACGATTCTAAACGCTTAAAGATTTCTGTGTATTATTTTTTTCGGAATAAAATACTTCAGCATAATATGAAAGCTGCCTCCATTGAATACGCAGTTTACCAAATTAAAATACGGAAGAAAGCTCTTTTATTGTGGTGTATCCATTTAAAAGGAGATTAAATCCACACACAGGAGTATGTTCTTACCTCTAAAAGCTCCCGTCTTTGGTGTGGTCGGGAGCTTTCTCGGAGAATTCTCAAGAAGTATGCAATGGAAGCGATTTCTTTATAAGGCTTCTTCTCGGGTAAAAGCCACCCTGCCTGAAAGGATGGGCAAGATTCTCAGGTACGTATGTATGTCGAGAGCTATGCACCAAAGTGGCATTCTACTTCTTTGAGATTATAATGAGAGTATTAGCTGTCTGTCGCCGGGCGAGAGTTTGAATACAGCGACGGTGAATATTAAAATATTAACTTTATATTTATTTTAAATTAATATTTAAAAAAAACTAATTTAACTTCAGTATTTTAATCAAGTATGTGCCACATCTAATGACGAAGTGGTACAGGCTTCGACAGTGTTGAGCTAATCATCGAATCTCCTTATAGAATATATAAATTATTAACACTTAAAAATGCCTCGGATTCTGTCTCGTTAAGTCTTCTCGTCTTGGAGGTTGTTGAAAACCATATATTTTCCCATGACCTACTACGTTAGAATGTTTTCTATACCTTTAAATTCAACATATATGCTTGGAAGACAATACAGATCAAACGGTTGCTGCAAGCTATCGCAATAGTCTTCGCATTTACAATTTTTAACGGTTTTCTGCTTTCACCTGTTGTTGATTTTCACATAAAGCATCCAGATAATACGTCAAGTTATAACTTTATTTAAACATAGTTCTTTCAGCTGTTAACATTGTAGTTTGTTTTAAAAGTAAAAAATTAACAATGTTACATTATTATAATGTTTTACGACTCGTGATTTTCTTCAGAAACTCTAGTAGAATATTATGACGCTGTGTATATTTATGCACGCCTTTTGTGCAACTCAATGCAGATGATATTGCCTCTCAAGTTAGTCTTTCTTCTGTAAAATAATTTCTTGATGTACCTCTACTGAATGAAAATGTTAGCGTTCGTTCACTTCAGCGGTTTTCCAACCCATCTACAGGAAAATTCTATGGAAATGAAAGCTAATTACTGAACTGTGAATAAAATAATTAGTTCCGCTGAAAAACAGATATTTAAAATATGTTTTTAATTGTATATTAAATAATATTTTAACCAAAGGTGTACTAAAGTAATTTAAGGTATTTTTTACTGACATAAATCCATATTCTGACTACATTTCCAATTATATAATATTTTTCAGTATTTACCGTATAATGATAAATGATTGTTTTCATGAAACTCAAAGTGAATGATAAAGAATATGTTTAAGTATATTGGAGGATATCAAAACTGATTAAATCCATAGTGCGTAATTATTTTTTTAAAGTCTGTTTAAATACTACTATTTCGTATTATACTTACATTACTTTCGTATTATGACAGATGCTGCTTTGCTATAAATTGAATGTATGTAATATACATCAATTTACGGCAAAGCGACATCTTTCATGATACGAAAGTAACGATAACATAAATTTGTTAAATTTCTCCACTCGATTAAGTCAGAGAATAGTCACGCTATTTGTATATTAAGTGTATTAATTTATAAAATATTGGTATAGATTAATTATCAATGAAGGATTAGAGTATTGAAAAATATTCAAATAAAAATTATCCGAATATTGATAATAATTTCCCAATATTTTTATTACTTTATACACCAATTATTTTTTATACGAGTTGATAAATTTACGCATATTATGTTATTAAAATATATTGTTTATATATGTGGCGTGTTATTAGCTGTATACATGTGTGCTTATAGTTTTTCAAATTTGTATTCTTATTTCGTAGTTCAAATGCCCGTGTAAGGAATTAATTTCTCTCCGATTATTTGATGCAAGGAATGTCATGAAAGATGGTGTGTGCTATCACTTTAAATGTGTATGAGTTGTTGAATATCGTATTTACGCGTAAATTATTCAATTAAATGTGTTTATCGCGGTCAAAAAGATGCTAATGGAAATGCGGAAGCCACTTTTCGCCTTCAGAGATCTCACAAGAGAGGACAAACGGACGATTGGCAGAGCAGAATCAAATCAAACGCGAGCCGTAGACAATCAATTCAACACCCCACCCCACACCAGTGCAAGGACATCCAATTCACAAAGCTCTAGATCATTATTATTGTATGTTTCTTCAGTATTCCTTCATTTATAAACATTTAAAATAAACACCTAAATCGATCATAAATTAAACAAGTGTAAAGAAATGGAGCGTTCTTTTCATACTCGTACTTCGTCATTTTTGCTGCACACACAGTACATATGAAGATATTAAGAAAATACTCAAAATATATTGTAAGAACCTGCAACAATAAGAAAACTAAGATATCTAATTTATTTAAACTGTTGTATACAAATTTAATTGTTCCGAGTATGGTAAGTTAACAAACTTAACGTATTTCGACGGGTTAACACAACTTGTACGAGAACTTATCGTTGAAAAATATTTTTGAATAATTTTTATTATTATTTTTCAAAAAAACTTGGCTAGATTATTAGATACCAAAATTCAGTTCAATAGTCTATTTCATTATCATTTGAGAGCCTATGCACCTGGACCAAACGCCTTAGCACTTAATACAAAAATATGAATAAACAGTCGAAAAAAACATACGTTATAATTTTCTACTTGTATATACTTAGAACTGTTTGAGTGTGAGTTATCGAGTAGTTGCATTGAAAACATTGAATTGCATTTGCGGGAGAGAGCGAACAGTCGGAGAAAACCAACCAATCAGCAGATCGCCGAGTGAGGAAGGAGGGGGAAGCTGCTAAAGGTCCAGGATCTGTAACCACAACGAACAGTGATGTGGAATTAAAAAAGAAAAAAATACACGGCATTGAACGACTATTCAAAAAAAAACAAATATTTAAACAATATTTACAACATAGTTTGGATGGTGCTCTCATTAGCATTTGTCTAAGTAAGATAACACTTGGTGGCGCTAGTGCGGTATTTGATGAAAAAACGTTCTTAAAGTCAAATTTTGATCATAATTATGTTATGGGTCTATTCCAAGTAACAAAGGAACACATCAGATAGCACCAGATTAAAATTGATAACGAAAATCGGCTGGGTATGATTCATACTTTGTCTTTTTATTCATGCTTAATTTGGCTTTAAAATGTACGTTCGTTTAAACATAATACTATTTATAAAAATAAAAAATAAAATCCATATCTGTTCTATATTTGGAATACATCTGAAATTATTGCCACTTAGTTCTCCCAATTACTATCAGTCATGTATTCTTTCAAGACACTTCAGCACTTTAAAATCCACCTGGGTACATACGAGACTGCTTACGCTGACCTCTATAGCACAAGCCTGGTAATCTGAAGGAAGCTGCAACATCTGAGACATATTTTAGATAATTTATTAATTCGATTTTTTTAAGATAATCGGATGATCATTCCATTGCTCGTAGGCAAAACCTGGAATAATTGGTACTAAGGGCGACTGAACCCAATAAAAGATGCCAAGTAATTAGCCAAAAAATAAGCATACAATATATAATTTCAGAAAATTAAATTTAAAAGAAAGCTTAAAAGAGTATGTTATAATAATATTAAAGCTCAGATCTTCGGGAGCTAGCAATTCTCTTTATGAAACAGAATCGGATGGACATAGAATTTTCTTCTCATAATAACGCCAAAGTAAGAGAACTAAAACGTCAATTTCCTTCAAACGTCTTATTTCTTGTGTGGAGCAGAGAAAAATGCGCAGACCGTGAATAAATGTACAAATATAAAAGTATATACGTAAACACGTAAACGGTAATTCCGACAAACGGTGGTGACGATATTTTATAAGAAGATTTAATGGCAACTACAAATTTGACCATGCCTTTGCAGTGAAGAAGATTATAGAGTTCTGATGTATCAATAGATTATAGTCCCTAATTCTGTACAAACGTGCGAGTACTTAAGTGAAATAATAATACGTCTCATATTAAACGGGAATAGTGGTATATATTTATTTATTCTTATGTCCGTTCCACCTACGAAAACATATGGTCACCTCAAATTGCCACCACTCAGTGTTGTCAGATGTAATTTTTTATGTATTATCGCAACACATATTTACACATGAAGGCTTTCATCGAAACACATGCGTAGCCCATGAGGAGCTTAAGGACTTGGAAAGACGGCAACTGTAGTATCCGAGGCATATTTTGGATGATTTGGTAATAGGAATAATTAAGTATATCAAATAATTAGCCTTATTCTTTCAAGACATGTTTTATTTGTTTATGAAGACGGCACAACCCAAATCACACGTTTCCCGCACGCAGTGTCCAGCCTGAGCGTCATAAAGTGCACTGGTCTTGTTCAGCTGTGCTCCTAAAAAAAGTTTCAACGCATATACACTCACTTAAATGTTACATACATTGTGCCAAGTTATGGATAAAGTCAAACTAATTTTAGACTAATCACAAAGTTAGCCAAAGATAAGAATATGAAGAAGATAGGCAACTTATAAGAACCATCTCAGAGAGGCGAGCCCGATGGATCGGCCACATCATGCGCCACGATGGTCTTCTTCGCGATATTGTGGAGGGCATGGTTGAGGGTAGAAACTGTAGAGGGCGCCCTAGACGGGAGTATTTGCAGCAAGTATTCGAGGACATGAACTGTAGCGCTTATGCTGAGCTGAAAAGGGTTGCGGAGGACCGAGAGGAATGGAGATCGAGATGCAAGATTCTGTTGCTGCAAACCAATCCACCGGATTGATACTACGAAGAAGAAGAACATGAAAATGCGCTTTATTTCAAACCTATTTCCAATAACATTGCTGAGTAAATTGGCAAAAAACTTGTGTTATTGTATGGGTAGTTGAGCAATCTTCTTCGTAGAATCAATCCGGTGGATTGGTTTGCAGCAACAGAATCTTGCATCTCGATCTCCATTCCTCTCGGTCCTCCGCAACCCTTTTCAGCTCAGCATAAGCGCTACAATTGATGTCCTCGAATACTTGCTGCAAATACTCCCGTCTAGGGCGCCCTCTACAGTTTCTACCCTCAACCATCCCCTCCACAATAACGTGAAGAAGATCATCGTGGCGCATAATGTGACCAATCCATCGGGCTCGCCTCTCTGAGATGGTTCTTATTAGGTGCCTATCTTCCTTGATTATCCAGAGAACCTCATTGTTCGTGACGTGGTCTCTCCAGGAAATTCCGAGAATTCTTCTGTACGACCACATCTCAAAGGCATCTAGTCTTTTTTTATCACTTTCAGATAAGCACTATGTTTCACAGCCGTACATTAAGATGCTCCAATCCTCTTGAGTTGAGCAATATAAAAAACAAAATTCTATCAACGTTCACACTTGGTCATAATATATTTATTACATTTACGAACAACTTTAGAGTTTCATCATCATCAGCCTGTGTCCATCCACTGTTGAACATAAGCCTCCCGCATGAGTCTCCATCCTCTTCGATCCTCCGCCTATCGCAGCCAGGTCACTCCCGCTATTCTTCTTATATCGTCAGTCCATCTTGTAGGGGATCGGCCAATACTTCGTTTGCCAGTTCTTAGGTGCCATTCCAATACTTTTCTTCCCCATTGACCATCGTCTCTTCGACAGATATGTCCTGCCCATTGCCACTTGAGAGTGCCTATTCGTTGGGTAGCATCCACTACTTAAGTTCTTCTGCGTATTTCCTCGCTTCGGATTCTATCTTTTAGCGACACTCCGAGCATGGATGTCTCCATAGTACGCTGGGTGACTTTTATTGTATGGGTATTTGCTGTCAGATTCCACGTCTCTGCGCCATAGGTAAATAAAGGGAGGATGCATTGGTGAAACGCCTTAGTTTTAAAACATTGCGGAATTTTCGCTTTAAAAATGTACTTTAGTTTCCCAAATGCTGCCCATCCCAGTTGTATACGCCTGTCAATTTCTTTTGAGAAGTTCCTTCACTTTAGTTGTTTTACTTGTCCCAGATAGTTTGTAAACGACTAGACCTTTAGAGTTTATGAATGGATTATTAAAATGTTTATTTAAAGTGGGGATCGAACCCGCGATCCCTATCGTGGTAATAAAGAGCATTAAACCCTTTGCAACACAACTCGGCAAATGTACGGAACGAGAAATAAATCAGATCTCTTCTCGAATTATTTCCTCCCGCCTCGGGCCAACTGAGCTGCATTGCAATTTAGCCGGCTACGTACTATTGTGATTGAAATGGCCAGAGCTCGGTCGCAAAAAGAAAGCATCGAGTTATCTGAAGATACTTTAGAATTTATATCGTGACTGTCACTTGACAATAGATTGTTTTAAGACTCCAAAAAAATATATAAAACAGTTATATATTATATATGCTATGCTGATTTCATGCAATAAGATCTCCATTAACTTGCATTCAACAAAAATAATAAAATTCTAGGAAAATGTTAGCTCCATGAAGTACATATATATATTCATAGAATACTGATGGTGATGGTAATTCTGAAGTCTCATCTTTGGAATTCTGCGAGCTTACCATGATGCATATGGCTAAACGCTGCATATGGAGTGTTGATCCACCAACGTCATAGACTGCAATCCGAGATTCACGCATCATCCTTATTACTACAGGAATTTAATCTGAATGGATGGTCTTCACGGGACGACTTTCGTCTACCAATTTTAATCAAAAGGCTATGACTGCTATTTATGGGTGGGGGATCAGATTTACACCAATAGGGGGTATCTAAGAGCTCAGAAATCGACTGAAAGTCTTTATTTTGAACCCACGACCTTTGGCTGGCAAAGCAAACGCTTTGACCATTGAGCTATACGCTCCAGCATAGTTGCAGTATTTTCTGCAATAACCCACAAGATAAGCAAGTTAAGTTAAAAAAAGTTTACATGATTACAATAAAAACTAAACGGGAGTTGAAAAACATTGTTTTGTAATGTAGTTCCTCATTATCAGATTTATTAATTTTGCAGTAATTTTATCCTTTTCACACAGGCACTTCTGACAGTTATCAATATTTAACCAAAGTATTTTGTTGATAAAAAAAAGCAGTTCCATTCTTTTTATAATTTTTATGAGTTTAACATAACCCATTTTTTTTAAATTATATACTCAAACGTGAATGACTAATCAAATTCATTTTTATTTACAAAAATATCACCCAAAGTGGCAATTTCAGCAAACAAGCAATTCTATAAGTTATGTGCAACATTTATACATACGAACACACTATTTTTAAGTTCTCAGTAGGCTTTACATATAATTTAGTTACTTAGGCGCTTTAGCAACTTTATGCTAAAATAATGGAGAGGATATGGAAGATGAAACTATCAAATTAAACCTAAAACTGGTACGATGAAATTTATGCAATTTTATAAGATTTGAAATATATTGAAATAGTTTTTTTCTTAGAAAATAACGCTCGTGAATGCAATATTCTTTGAGCACTACATTAAGTTATCTAGCGTATATGTATTAGCTTGGATTGCAACATTAGCTATCTTCTCAGCTTCCCTCGAGAGAGATCGTTTCCATCCTCTACTTTTCTTGTGGTTCTTTATGGCATATTATGGCATGGAATGGCTACATGTTTATTTTACTCTTCAACTTAGACAACAAAAGCTTACGCTGCATAAGTATACACAGTAAATAAACGGGAAATTAATATATCAAATCAAAGCGTGAAATCAAAATGTCACCATTTTATTTTGCCAATAACTAATTTCATTTTTGGTTTAAGGCTAATTTAATTAATAGCAGAAAACATTTTTTATTTTCTTTAAAACCACTTTCACACATACTTAGAATATTTCAAACATATATTTTTAATATAAATTAAAAATATACATATACTATACATAAAATTCTTTTTTCATCGCGTCAATTCAAGCAGAAAAATAACGGCAGAAGCGGGATGCGAACCGCGGACCTTGGAAACCAACTATGAACCAGGTATTCATACCGCTCAGCCGACTTGGCTATTGCTATGCCTGGACCGACTCCAACTGGGTTTCCAAGGTCCGAGGTTCGCATCCCGCTTCTGCCGTTATTTTTCTGCTTGCATTGACGCGTTGAAAAAAGAATTTTATGTATAGTATATGTATATTTTTAATTAAAATAATATTATAATATAGTCAATGATCTATAAAAGTAGATGAGAATATTGAAATAATAAAATAATATTCTAATAAAAATTTAAAAAATACATATATATATTTTTAACTTTATGAACATGTAAAATTAATTAGTAAGTTCAAATATATATATAAATATCTTTTTACATTAATAACTTTTGAATAGAGACACACTATTTAATGTGAGCTTACAATCTACATACTCCTATATACATGATTTTTGAAACTAAAAAATATTCAAATGCCATCTTCAACGATAGTTATGGGAAGAATTTTCGTTTACACCAAATGATTGAAAACATAATTGGAACAACTATCTATTTGCAAAACGTAAATTTTTAAATGGGAGTATTTTATGTGATTTTTAATACAGGTAGAAATTTGATTTGATGATTATTAATATAATAAATGACAAAAAAGTATTTTGAATTAGTCGAAGCCGTATTCTTGTGTAAACTTACTCAAACAAAACCTTTTTTCACTTACATCACTGTTATTATGCAACTCCACCAAGCATTATTTTTTCAAAGACTTTGACTAGACGCGACTTTTACATAAAATATTTTTTCGTGTATATATTCATCATATAATATTTGTAAGGATTATATCATCATCATCATCATCAGCCTGTGTCCATCCACTGTTGAACGTAGGCCTCCCGCATGAGTCTCCATTCTCTTCGATCCTCTGCCTTCCGCATCCAGGTCACTCCCGCTATTCTTATAGGATTATATAGTATATATAATATAATATGTACCATTATAAAGCTGTAAAGAAAATCTGGCAAAAGTTATTTGTTGTATGTTTACTTCCCAGCCTTTCTCGCATTAGGATATTTTTTATTGTTATGCTAATGGTCGAAACAATATAAAACGAATTGAACACGAACAGGCAGTATGGCAGGCTGCTTATGTTAATAATAAAAGTCTTTAAGCATTGCGCCGCCGGTTGCAAAATTTATTTTCCAAGACTCGCAGGCGCCAAAGAAAAATTTTAAATTCAGAATGGCCGGAGGATAAGAGTGGTTTGATTGAGGTTTTATCATCCCTAAAGCGCTCTTTAAATGCAACCTTTAAACTGTGCACGAACAAAGCCTTTAACTAGTTAGCCAAAATTGCTGAAATATATTCCAATGACGATCTGGTTCAACAATAGCGCTTAGCTATAGTTGAACCAGATCACCACACATTGTTATTCTCTTATGTTTGCTTCCATAAAAATATGTATACAAGTCCTCTTTGAATTGGATAGTGCGTAAATTCAAGACTATATATGTTGGAGGATCAAGAATAGAAATGATAAATAAAAACACTCTCACAGCATACTTTCGTAGTAGATATTTGTTGATAGAACAAAAAGTTTTATTTTTTATTTTTTTTAATTTTTGATTCTTTAAAATTCTCTCTTAGCATCCGTGGTTCTTCCGTCACAAAATTTGAATCTTTTTGATTAGCATTTTCAATCTCATCAATACCCACATGCACACAACTCTAACATATTTCCCACACGCAGCACCTAGAATACTATTTAAACTTTATTCAGTCTGTGGAGTACCAAAACCCACTGCGCATGCTCACTTATGAGTATTAAATCTACGTATATATAGCAATATCCAAGTAATGAAAATAGAAAACGTTATACAATTCAGAAGAAAGACCTTTTCCATGCCGTGTACCGTCTTGCAAATTTGCTTGCATTTAATTACAAAAAGAAAATTAATGTTAATTTACACTCTTAAAATTATTGCTTTTGGTTGAAATATCTCGAATTTTTCAGGTGTTTTCAGGACTTGAAAGCACTCCTTGTTCTAGAGACACCTGAAACTCTCGTTGGTTGGCTTGCCTCGAAAGATAAAATGAAGAAAATCGGTTGAAGAAAATGGCTCGCATGCGAACGTTAAATGTAATTTTATTGACGTTCACGTTTGTATTTGAGATTTTTTCAAATCAATTACTTAAAAATTTTATCAAGTTTATTAACATTTTTTTTAAATCCTCTTTGCACACACAAATTAACCACAAACAGTTGTATTTTCCTTGCTTTTGTCATTTATTCTTATAACAACTTACACAATCTATTTCGTAGATTATAATACTCTTTCCTTTTTTATGATAACTGAGCACTATGACCGTTGATTCGTCAATATCATCATATTAGAACCCATCATTGACTAATCGTTTATTTTTATTGTTCTCGGAATAATTTTCATCTTACGGTTATTTTTAAAACTCTACTTTGTAACATATTCGTAGAACTGGATTTCGTTAATTTTACCAAACTTTAATACTGATTGCTGTATTTATTACTTTGTCAATTTTTCAATTCAATAAAAGCCATCGTTCAAATCACAAAAAATTAACATTCGGTTCCAAATTATATAAGCGAAATTGTAAAAAAAAAATATCTTTATATATTATGAGAAAAGATTTAAAAGGCAAACTATATATAATAATTAAAAGCTTTATTCAGGGAGATTTCTCTTAATAAAAGCTTTATTTTTACTACGTATAAATCTTTATTTATTCCCTTTATTGTATGTTATTTCTTACATCCGTTACTCTTTTTCCGTTTCGGCTTGTAACCATTTCCGCAATTATGATTTATCCGATCAACACAATGGCGTTCGGCGCTAGGAATGATTCATTATGAATCGGCTAGTTCATTACAATCAGATATGTGGACTTGATATTCGTCGTGTGTGAGACGGCGTTATTGGATAACGATTTCCGCAAACCGTTTCGCGGAAAAATGGAAAAAAATCCGTTTTCAGCCACACTTGCGAATGGCGCTCACGTCTTCAGTCGTCATAACGCGAAGAAATCAGTGAGCGCTGCGCCTTCCCGTAAATATCCGGCATCTGTGTTGTCTCTCGAATTACGAACGGTTTGCATTCGCAGCGCGGATTCTAAGCCGTGCCAAATCGATATTCAAACAAACATAACCGAAACTTATGGCCGAGAGTCGAAGAGATTGACTATCATGCTCGAATCTTCGAACGAGGCAAAATCTACAAATTCTGAATGCTTGATTTAAAACAATATCACATTTTAAGCACGGTTTTCATGCAAACACTGAAGCTATAAGCACATTGGACGCGAAGTAAAATATGCTTGAGTCACTAGCTACTTCAATATTGTATCATTTGTTAGGTTGAACTGCCCCTTACTACTCGTGATGTACGGGTCAGAAGCGTTGGGTTAATAATCTGATTGCTTTACAAATATGATAGTTGACAGTCATTCAAATATACCCCGTATACACTTCCATTTTTTTAAATCCTCATTCTTCATCATGAAAGCAGTGGAGAATAATATATGATTCCAGTTTGATATCTATTTGCAGAGATGAAGTATGTATTTGTACAATGAGAGATGATATATATATGGCTGCTATATATTATATTAATGACATGACCCAGTTATGTGACGAATACGGAAAAAATATGGTCTGTATGAGGTGGTTGTCTTAATATGTTTCCTCTAAAATGAATTTAGCAGTGATTTACCGTAAAAACTGTCAATTCCTGAATGCTGTTCTGTCTATTTGTGTTGACGAATCGATACTACTCTTTCAGTGTAAGTCTAAATTAAGTATTTTCTACAAAATTTTGTACAATATACAACGATCCTTGCCTCCTTCAAAGCGAATTTTTTATCTCGAAGCTACACTGAATACATTTTATTTTTAAGTCCTTACGTACTTTTCTTAAGCCGCATTGTATCTAGAATGTTACCATGTTTGCATTCGGAGCATATCTCTAGAAGCTTGCCAAATCGATAAACAAATAAATGGTTCGGTTTTTTTGCTTGGAGAGGTCCTGATGTTTGCGGATCCAGCTGCTGTTTCGGGACGTGATAATGCGAGATGTGCCGCAGGACCTCCAAAAGCAGGCACTTGAGAGATCAATATCGAATCGAATGATGCATGAACAGCTTATTATGAAAAGATGCATCGAAAGTGCCATCTTTGAGACACATTTTGGAGTTTCAATAAAAAAAAATAACTGGCAACAACAAAAAACAAAAATATTAATATTAAGAGTTTTTACTGAATTACATTGAGTTGTATCTAAATAAAATCCCCTTTAATTTAAATAGATTATTATTTAAGTTAAAGGTTGAAAATAAAAACTCAACAACCATAAACAATATGTCATTGTCCTCAGACTTTCATTGTTGTTATTACTTTATTTGGATTTTTTAAAATTCATTTTCGAGAAAGAAGATTTGATTCTTTAATAAACGATGATGAATTAAAAAACAGATAACACAAACAATACACATGTTTATTATTTTGAATTGCGAGTTACAATCCTCTGTTTGTACTTTACTTTGTCTGCTAGCATTAAAAACTATTTATTTTTTTCATAGATTTTAGTAATTAATTTCAACATTCAGTTGATAGTAAATTTAAACACGCAAAATATACTCGTAATATTAGAATACATTTTACTGTTAAAACTAGTATAAACACTACTTTAAAAAAATACATTTCCGTTAAATTGCTTGTGTTTGCTATTCATTTTGTTCAATATGTTTTAGATGTTATTTCAATGTAAAAAGTTACCCTACAAAAATACGCATTTTACATAAAACAATATCTTACAAAAATATATTGTGTTTATGCAAAATGGAACGTATATTTTTTCAAAAGTAAAAAATAATATTTTGCCTATATTACATATGCAACGTATTTCGGTATTTATTCAAGCAAAATAATGCGCCCCGTGGATATTCCTGAAAATATAAAAACTTTTTCAGGTTCCCTGATAGTTGGCTGTAATGGAAAAACTTCTCCTTTTAAATACTATTCTTTTCACGTGGGAAACTGTCCTGAAAAAAGCTCACTCACAGAAAAACATTCGTCGCTTTTACTGACAAACTCAAAAGCTATTTTGTTTGTAGCCAGTTATAAAAAACTACCCATCCCGTTCGTTTTACATACATTAACTTACATTCAGTATTGTTATAAAATATAGCTAGGAGTTTAAGCGCTCAGTTGCGGCACACAATTTTAAAGATTCGATCTCCATTAATGATTGAAAAACAACATTATTCTTATAATATTTATATGCACTGTCGTAAAGTGAAACTAATGTAACTAATGTATGGCAACAAATTAAATGGTTAAAATTTATATCGATGGCTATTATTGAATTAAAATCAACTTTTGGTAAAGATATTTTTTTTATGTATTTAAAATATATACTTAGTTTTAGGTTAGTTTGTTTATGTTACATAAGGTTATGTTGAGTTGGGTTAGTGTTATTTTTTATAACGTGTTAAACAATGCAAAATAAAAAATAGTTTTCATCTGTTCATAAATGATAAATAAAATGAGCGGATAATTAATGTCTGTAAAAAGCCTGATATTGTTTTTATGTTGAAAATAAAATTAACCAAAACTATCACATTAATATTTGCAATTTAATATTAAATAATTTAAAAATGAACATTTAATTTATGTGAGTTTTACGTATTTAATTTATCTAAAAATATATAAGAAATAACCACCGTCAATGGTGGATAAATCCAACATACGAGTATATAGAATATACTGTATGAAGCATACAGTGCTTGGGGAGATCAAAGCGCTGCTTCATGATGAAATTTTGATCCACCGACATAATTAAACTACAAACTGATATGCATACAATGTCTAGTTTGTAAGTACACTTACTACAAATTGGCAGCAATTATCGGAGGCTATGCCAGGCATTTTAACTCGTAGCAAACCAATTAATTAAAAAACAACTCATAAATTGGAAGATCTGTCGCATTTTGCTATAAAAATGCATTTTATTTTTGTTTTAGATGTATTTCAATATTTATCGCAGTTTTTTTGCAAGACATTCATTCCAAATTCAATACACTTTTTTCAATTCCATCCGCCATTTTAAATGTGATACGCCATTTAGTTTCATTATTCTTCTGTCTCCTATGAGTCTTTTGTATGGAATCCTTTGCTTCTGTGCCCGAATTTAAATTGTATTGCAATTTAGTTCCGTTTTGTTAGCAGACACAATTAAAAACAGACGTTGCTTTGTTCGTGAGTTTTTCGCTTCAATTTAATCCATTAAAAAGAAGAAAAATACTTTTATTTTATAAAAATCCAGAGCTGAGTCAATCTTTGTATATTTTCAGTTAATTTAATTACAAACATAAAAATAATGGTGAAAATATAAGAAAGTAATCAATAAAGAAAATATAAACATAAATATTGGTTTTTAAATTTAAACTAGTTTTTCGACGATACTCGTAAAAACGGCTTCTCATCGATGCTGCAACATGCATTTGAAATGATAAAAAACTACTTTACTTCTTAATTAAATTCTTATTATTATTATTATCATTGTATTTGAGGTTTTTATCGTATCAAATTTTGAGTATCAAATACTTTTTTTTTATTCAAAAGGATGCGTAAAAAAAACCATAGCATATTTCACAGCATACCGCTAGCTCAACGTTTCCCCCAAACCATAATAAACAATCTCAAAATCTCCTTACGCATCCCTTTAAAGAAGGAATCCCTTAATACTGCGTATAATATACTAGCGAAAAACAGTTGTTATAAAAGTTCATAAAAATGGATGTAAAACTTCCAATATCGCTGCGGGCGACTTGAAGCCGTATCCGTAAACAAGTCGAGGAATTTTCCATAGAAATTTCATAAAGGGGCCGGAAAAACATACACATTTCGCGAACACACGCGGAAGACGCATAGGTCAGGTCGCCCCCCATAAGTTTCCTTTTGTTGGTTCGCCAAAAAAAACACCAGCTGTTGCAGCAACACTGTTGCGGGCATGTTCTCTCTCCCCTCGCCCGAACTTTGGGATTTTTCTTCGAGCAAGAAAGCGGCGTCGAAAGTTCCCGGAAACTTTCTTATTACTGGTCGAAGAAAGCGGCGCGACGACCAAAGATGCTGCGAACTACTCTGTGGGACGGTTAAGCGTGGTCAGTATATCTATTCATGAAAATTCATTCAAAAATATCGAAACAAACAAATACAAGGGACCTGAAAGGGCGTGTTTTGACATATATATATATTATATTTTAAAGAAGAGAAACTAGCAATCCTATGTTTTGAAGTCTGAAAATAAGCAACACAAATTTAACTTAAGTCTGATACTAAAATAGACGCTGCTCATTACACAAACTTATGTTGTGTTTCAAATAAAAGTGGTCAAATTTATTCCAAAAGACAGCGATACTAAAAGAAGATATATATTTTTATGATTTTTTCTTTTGTCTTTTATATTACAGTATTAAATTGATTCGCTTATTATTCTTCTTCTTTGTTTATTTATTTATTTACAATCATAAAAATAAACTAGAGTAATAAAGTTTTCATACAAACCCTTGCATAGTCTCAAGCTGGCACATATAAATTTCAGATGATAAAATATAAGATAAGTATAAAACCATATAATACTTTTGAAATGTTTAAAGTAATTGTTATTTTATTTTTTATTAAGACATACAGGTAATATGACATACCTTTAGCCGGCGGGTATAGCTCAATAGTCAAAGCGTTTGCTTTGGAAGTCAAAGGTCGTGGGTTCAATCCCCGACGGAGATTTAAACCAAAAGATTTTTAATCTATTTCTGAGCTCTAAAATACCCTGGTTGGTGTTAATTTGATCCCTCATCCGTAAAATTTCAGTCATAGCCTATTAATTAAAATTGATTGTAGACGAATATTGTCCTGTGAAGACCACTCATTCATAGTAAATTCTTGTAATAATAAGGATGATGCGTGAATCTCGGGCTGTAGTCTATGACGTTACCGGATCAACACTCCCCATGCAGCGCTTAGCCAAATGCATTATGGTAGGCGTCATAGAGTTCCACAGACGAGACTTCAGAATTACTATCACCATCTGTCGGTATTCTCCTGTATGTGTTTACATAAAATACTAACACAAAAATCCTACGTTCTATGAATGTAATGTCCTTTTTAGTTCATTGATGACAAGCAAATTAACCGTGTCTATTTTATTGTAATAAATATTGAATAATCAGAGCCCATTTTGGCATTTTCAGTCATGAACCGCCCGACTAGTAAAAGCTTTAATTCTTCTCCTGGCACTTTCCTTGCATTTTTTTTTTCTTTTCAATGTATTACGTGACCATTCTTGGTGAACGGGCAGTATCACTTGGGTCGAGGATGATTTTTTCAGCAAGGGCGATCGAAGACATGCTAGGAATATAGCCAAAAGCTAAAGACGCTTTAAAAGCATGCAAGGGTTCACGGATTCAAACCCACGTATCATAGAAGTTTTAAATATATAAGCCCAATAATCCACTTATTTCAACAATCATAATACTCATTCCACATTCTTAAAAACGCTTGTTGTCACAGTATAAATGGATTTATTTTAATTTATTTATAAATTATAATAATATATTATGTACAACTTATGACTTGAATTCCAGATATTTTATATTCTGCAATATATTTAAGGAAATTGTAAAATTATAACAGTATAATATAGCTATTTAATAAAATTTAAAAATCCGTGCAAATCTCATGAAGATTATTGATGCGTCTGTGATGAAGGGGTTGAATACAAATATGTAGTCTAATGACGTCAGTGCAATTATATTAATAGCAAGCAATATATATTAATATAATTATAAATTTTCAATGAAGTTGTCACCTACAATAATGATAGCGTTTTTTAAATACTTAAGCACGCCTCAAATTCCACCGAGTACAATAAACGAATATGTGATAGATACCAACAGTTTATAAAGCAATGTTTCTTTACTAAACTTTTTAAAGGATAACGATTGATGTTACTCCCGAGGTCTGAACTGCTTTGTCATGAGAGATGGCTTAACACATATACAAAGCAGGCAGGCTCCTTAGAATCCAAATATAAGATCTTTTCTCCACCGTCTGGTTACATTCTCTTGCATGTGTCTACATAAATATAAATTTAAAAAAGGCCCGGACCCGTGTCAAGCCGCCGTCTCATCCGCGAATTCTTATTCAATTTCAGATAAATAACGCGCTCCTGAAAATTCTTCAGCGCTTAAAAACGAAAAACTGAAACTACTTTGCGTCGCTAGTCGATATTAAAAATGTGTCGATGGAACGATCGATAAGCAATACTTTGAGAAGAATTGTGTTTATGGATTAGCGTAATTCAAAAAAAACTTTTATTTCTAAGTGAAAAATTCACAGAGCGTATAGACATTAAAAAAAATCTCATCGATTATTTAATGGACGTCAGTTAACTTTCCAATTTCTTTGTAATGTACAAAGTCTTACCTCAGCAATTTACGAAACCATGAACCCATTAGGTATGTGTTTTCTATAATTAAACAACCATATTTTTCGAATACAATAGTTTGACTTTTTGAGAAATGACAAGGAGAGGGAGCAGAGACAGCAGCTTTTTATTCTACAATCGGTCAACAGACCTGGCATAGAACTTTCAGCTAGAGATCGGATATGGTAATGATGTCGATGATAATTGTTGACGTGATAAATCAAACTGCATGTATATATATTCCAGAACTTATCATCCTGAATAACTGTGGATCAAATTAGATAGTTGGCAGATGTTTGGGCTACAAACTTCATATAAAACGTGTGGAAATCAGTTTCTTAGTAATTGAGCCAGCCATATGCTTCTCTTTAGTGGTGACTTGAGAAGTAGTGGAGAAAAGGTTAAATGTTTTATAAATTGTTGAACATTTATTTACCACTCATCAACCAATTTATATTTTAAAAAAATAGTAAGCATTCTAAATCTATTGAAACCTCTTTTTTGAGTTTATAGATGCAGAAAAGTACTGAAATTATAATAATATTTAAGCAGTATTAAATAATTCCTTACTGTAAATAAAATTAATTACAATAAAATAACACAGTATGTTATCACGTTAACTAAACATTTTTTTCATATTCTAAACGTAAAAATTGTCCCCAAGGAATATTATTTTATAATTTATACTGCTACTATTTATAACATTCATATTCAGTTTACAACACAAAAGACATTTTTTTTTAGTATTGTAGCTGTATGCTGGTACTTTCGTGTGTGTATTTAAGTATCAATACTAAATTTTTCTTAAAACGAAGTCATTATTGTATGTTTTGTCGTTAACTAATTCATCTTGAGAACAATTATTAAAATTGCTTTCAACAAATTCGTCTTGAAAACTAATAAAATATCATAAACGGCGCGCAATAATAGTCAAAATAATTGTCATCGCTTATACGGATTTCATTGACGCAATTAGGGGAATAATGTAATGCCTTATTGTCGGCTCGAGGCGTTCTAATTATGCATAACAACATACAGTGCCGAGAGTTGATGTCGTCATTTAGGAACATCTCATTTGTAATTTGAAGCCAGCTTGACAGTCGACAGTTTGGGGGATTACCCGAGACAATCGCCGCTGGTAAATTCAAATCCTGAATGAGATGGGAGGAATATTATGTAAATATAGGATTTTTAGTAATGTACATATGTCAAAAATGGTACTGATTTTACATAAAATAATAGAAGTATATTGTGAATACGTTACAAAATATTCAAATACTTACGTGAACACTTTTTTTCGGTTTTAATTAAAAGTAAATTAAATATCTTTGATCTATGTCTATCTATGTTTCTTAATAACAACTGGCGAAAAACTCATACAATTATTGAAAACTCTAAAATTTTAACCGTCTTTATTGTTCATATAAATAAAAATATTTTATTTTTTTCTCAGTTTCTATTTATGCTAATAATTATAAAAAAATTATATATTTTATATTTCACTAAGAATTTGGTTTTGAAAAAAGGTACAAGGTATTTTTTTTTTAGGACAAACGTGTCAAAGCATTGAATCAATTAGTTAAGTCAAACCTAGAATAAATTATTTATTCTCTAGTGAATTATATAATATTACGGCTATTGTAATAATTGACAATACTTTTTGAAACTGCATGGTTATAATTTTAATTTAAAAAGTAAAAATTGAAAATATTCAGTTTTATTTCATATTTATATTGAGCGATTGTACATACCTTAAGCAATGACTTAGCTCTACATAGATAGTCGTACAATGTATAGTGAGTCAACTCTTTGCTTACATAAATTTCTCCAGTTATTAATGATTTTAGTACAAAATACGAGAACCTCAAATTATTATATAAAAAAGAAACTTAATTAATTTACGTTCCACGTGCAAACCCAATTGATAGCTTAATTCTTGCATCATCCGAAAAACATCAACAATAACAGCAGCCGGCGAGGAAAGCTCCGCGAAAGCTCAACCCCACTTACTTAACAATTAACATGCCCTCATCACGACTGGCGGTTGTCGCCTAGGCCCATCCCAGCAGCCTTATTACGACAATGCCCTCTACTCGCGATCCGCCCATTGTTTCCGCACGAAGGTTTATACTCTGCCCTTTGAGGCGTGGAGAGGGTAGCTTTCGGGCGATTTGCATAATTTTTCAATCCTACCCCATTCGAAATTTAGACCAAGACAGCAACACCCGTCTCCCGCATGCGAATTTTTCGCATAATAATCCACTTCCATATCGGTCGATTGCAGGGCTGAACAAAACCTATTTCCTGTAACGTAAATTCACAACAACAAAAAATATTATTTAAGTATATGTTTTACTTGATGTTAAGCTTAAGTTTCATTAGGCTATGTGCCAGCTTTTGGTAGAAGCAATATCAAGCAGAGGCAAATTTTATTATATCTAATATTGTACTCGTATCAAACTGAATGTGATTAAATACTAACAGTAACGTGTAACGAATTTTCCAATCAGTGGCTTTTTAGTGTGTTCTACATTTAAATGGGTGACTTCAAGTTTAGTACCTTTATTTATTTTATATAATTATAATACAAGTCCAATGACAATTCCGACCCCAGATGATGGGAAATGGCTAGGATAAAGAAGAAGAAGATAATACAAGTTGAACGACACTTAATAAATTTGTACAATTTTGGCTACATTTATTTTCAATACTTTGTTTTATATTGTTAATTTATTAATCTCATTTTATTTGAAGGTATTTAATTTTTGATTGAACATGAATTGTATTTTCACTAAATAAAAAAAATTAAAAAAAATATACCTGTATATCAATATTTATTCAAACGTTATTAATGTTTTTTATTCAATTTTATTTTTAATTTACTAGTCGAGTTTGCCTCTCTATTAAAGCATTTGTAAAACTAAAAAATTTAATACTTACATCTCAGCCATATTTGCTACAAGAGCACTTTGTCACTCAATTGAAATTTAATATTGACACGACATTGTTACAATTCCAAATTCTAACTGTCAATTGACAGTGATGAACAATACATCAACGCCGCGCTGTACTATGGCTGTCTATGACTATCAATCGAGCTGTCCGTTTTATGAGCATTGGGACCTTCTGTTGCTTGTCTTTATTGCATTGTTGTGTATTAGTTCTTAATCATAAGTACCTATATTAATTCTTATTTTACTTTAAAAACCAATTGAGTTGTTCAAATTTATAATGTATCTGTATAGAAAAAAAAAAACAGAATTAAGATATCATCAAAAAAAGGCGTGCGTCTACATGACTTACATATCCGGAAAAGAAATTACTACATTACTATGTCAAGGTATATTCTGCATTTGCTATTTTTTTTTTATATATACAGAATATGTATTGACAACATATAACCACAAGAAATAACATATTTGGAATGTAAGACTCTTTTGTTGTTTTTTAGTGGATTGTCAGAATATATTTCAACACAATATTGAAATATCGTTAAAGAATCATACCAAAATCTCAGCATCTATTGTATATTTTTCTCAAATACATGGTTATATTTGCTGTTAAAATGTATGTACGTATCATTTTTCGACTTCAATGTTGCGCTGTATTTGAAGTGTTAATCTCTCAACGTAATTATTGTACAGTCTGGCATGTACAATAATAAATATGTACTGTTGCTTTTGGGTTTAGCCGTGTGTGGCGAACTTCCTTTAACCAATATTTCGACGGCCATAGCAAGGGTCTTCTTCAGGATTAATAATTAATTTAGTTTTCAGTTGGTTTATTCAGATTATATATTTTTATGAGCGTTTTTGATTTACATCTACACCATGGCAACTCAAGTTTCATTCCGGATAATCGTAGGTATGTTCTAAGACTACGGTAGGTATGTTCAAGAATACGGTACTTAAAAATCGCTACACACGGCTAAACTCAAAAGCCACAATATCAAATCTGGCCGTGAAAACCTAAGAAGTTATTTATAATAATAAATAATTTACAAAAATATTTTTGATAACCCTGCTGCTTGGGATAATGAGTAATTCCCCGCCCACAAATGTTACAGCGCAGCCGCCTAATGCCGATCGTCATTTTAAACAAACGCATAATTATCTCGGATACTCTCGGGTGGGCGGGAGCCGTGGGCGGGCAGAGGTCTGGTAGGAGGCGGCGTGTGCAGCTGAGCATCTCAACGTTTTACGTTCGGCTAATTTCCCCACATTCGGGAAAATCATATGCAGGAAACACTAAAAAAAAAATTGTCGAAAACGTTTATTGTTTATGCGCTAATTTATAAAAAAAAACTTTCCATCATATGAAGATAACCTTATTATGTATAAAGCCTGCAATGAGACGAATATAGAGACTCAAGACACGTATCAATGGCAGTTTTTGGCAAAAACATTATTTAGCCAAGTGGTGAATATAGAGAAAAAATAATGATATTAAAGGTTATTTACTTAAATTTTTCATTTTGATAAAAAAATAAGCCTTTCAGTGAATTGCTTATTCACATACTCTTAAAGTAGAAAGAAGCAGATTTATAAAAAAAATATATACTTCAAAAAATTTATATACGGTTCAAACATTGGGCGTCGGAAATTACACATGTGTATACATGTGTATACACATGAATGTATTTGGTGGAGCTATGGGTAGCAGAGCTGATATGGGATGAGGGGAGAAACAAGACAGCTGACTGAATTTTGTGATGGCTGCTTGTGATGTCCATATGCTCCAGTTAGAGGAGTGGACATGGTAATAAGGATGATTTTATAACAAAATGGCAACGTAATGTAATATAAGCAAGTGAAAATTGTAATATAATTTACTAAGTGTTTTTTCTTGCTTTAACAGTTACTAGGGTAAAAATATCAAGATAGATCCACGTCGATCAGCGTTCATTGGAACAGGGCCGGCTTGCGAATTCCGGGAGTATTTCGCAAATTAATATCGAGGGCCTTCCGTTAGAGACTCTGAGCCTAATTCGAAATAATTGATACCACTCGAAGCCTTCCTTTCGATTTTCCGGCGCCTCCCGCCTGTGCAGCTAAGCGAACCTAACACGGGCGTGCACATCGATGTGCCCCTAAGCCTCTGAAAGACACGATACGAAACCTTTGAATTACTGCCTTCAAAGTATTTTTCTTAAACTTTACTGTATATACTCGTAGTATACTTCTTCCTCTACTACTTCTTTGTCGAGATCGACAGGCGTATACAACTGGACTGCGCAACATTTGGAAAACTTAAATATTTTTGAGGCAAAATTCTTAAAATGAAGGCGTTTAAGTAATGCATCTTTCCAGTATTACCTAATGGCACAGAAACCCTGCAATCTTAAATCAAGTCTTACCCGTAAAATTGAAATTAAAAAAAACTCTATTATCATGCGGCCGCAAGGGCATCAGCATAAGACTTTGTTGGCTTAGAAAAGACGCTGGAGTACAATATATCCAATCTTAGACGCACGACAGCGACAAATGTGATATAAAACTAGACGCTGCTGTACAAACAAATCCAGAAGCGCAATCACCAATAGAACCGAAAGGGTTTTTGTCGAACATGTCCTGTATGCCTTGGCAATAGCCAGAAGAAGGAATCCCAGCCCGCGAATTAGAAATAAGGCGCTTGAGTTGACGGTAGTTATAAGACTCCGCCCAGGTACTAGCTACATCAAATTGGACTGGAATTTACTCTCCTTATATTCATATCACACCGGAGAACAATTAAATTTCCTTGTTGGATCATGGAGATGAGCAATTAGCAACTGACAAACTCCATCAAACTATAACGCGTTTTTCATTCAGTCTTCAGGATTCGCTTCAAATCATTTTGTATAAAAGGCTGCACATCGCTGAATCAAGGCGACGTTCCGCCGAGTTTCATTAGTTGACTTTAGCTGGTAATCCGCCCTCGTCCTCGTGCCGCCCCCGCAGCTTCTCTAACACCACTCCAACGTTGGATCGGCGAACTCTATGACGTCATCTGACATCGGCTTAACCAAAAACGGCTGCTCATAAAAATCTTTAGTTTTACCGAAACTTATTACTTTTGCTGAATTACTGAACTTATCTTGCCTCACACTCTGGGACAATGATTTTTTCTTGAAGACACGTTTAGAGATTATGGTCGGTTGGCAAATTAAACAATGATTACTTCTTAACAAATGTGACTAAAAAGTACTGAATCCATGTGATATTCACTCGATTCCGCTTAATTGGGACACATCGGGACTTGCTCATTATGTCCCAGTTAAGCGGCTGTCCCAATTAAACGAATTTCACATTTTTTTTAAATTCATTTATTTGGTTTTGGCAACTTAGGCCATTAACCAGTAATATGCACAAAAATATTATTTTATAAACTCTTGGAAACTGTAAATACATATAGGTAATATAAATTATCATATAAATTACAAATAGGTAATATAAACTTTTAAGAAAAAAAATCCCAGTTAAAATAGTAAATGGGTAGGTGCATACAATTTAATTCAATGCAAAAGTGTTTTCTGTCTTTTGTTTTTGTAACATTTCACTTCTACAAAATCAGCACAGATATTCAGTGCGGATGTAGGGCTCCCTTCATTTCCTTCCTGCATAAAATAACACTAGAATTGAATCCTCACAGTCTTCATTATCATCGTAACATGGTAAATTGTTATCTATTCTTGAAAATTATTCATAGTTAATAATAGGAACTTGCAACATATTCTGATTTTCTTCATTGCTTAAAATTTACTGTCCCAATTAAGCGGAATGTTGTGCCAATTAAACTTATAAATTTACTATCGGTTTCTTAGTGTGGTTTCTGTTCTTTGAGATTTGTCCCAAATAAGTGGCTGTCCCAATTAAACGGTGTCCCAATTAAGCGGAATCGACTGTATATATTAAATTAAATTTCATTATGGGTTAAAAAGATTTGGACTAGTGAGATTGTTTCTTTGATGAAAATATGAGCCGCTTAAATAAAAAATGTTTCAATTTTATATTCCAATTAGAAGAGCGAATCACAATATCACAGTATATTATATTTTTAGTAACATATTTTGTATGTATTTCATTCCGTCATGAAACTTTCACTTTCATAATAATTTAGATATCTACCAGACTACGCTATTCTATGTTTTTTTTGACGGTCATATTGTGATTTAACTCACTTAGTTTCAAGGTTTCATTGGCCAAAATTGGACGATTATGATCACGATTGCACTAATGCTGCAAGTTTATTATAGTACTAGTATTAATGTTTTTTTCTGAAGTGGCAATGGTTTCTTATAAACCAGAAGTATTACATATAGCTACATACTTCTTATAAAACTTAATAAGGTTTTTTTTAAACATACTCGTAAGATATTTATTTTCTTTCTTTTTAATAAAGTCTGACAATAGAATATTGACAGAGGGTATAAATAAAATCGCATTTATGGTTTTTAAATTGCTGCCAAATTTTGAAGCTTTTATTATACTAAAGCTAAAAGTTATATGTTATTCGATTTTTATGTTTGTAATAATAAAATTTTACAAGTGTGTTTTTAACACACAACTGAACGATCGAAATGCAATCCGAAATGTTAAATTTTAAATAAATTAATATCTACCGACTGAATGTGACTGCGGCGTGGAGCAGACCCTGTCACACCTTCTGGAGTGTGCGCTGTGCCCGAATAGCTGCACCCAGGAAGACCTGATGATGGCCAGAAGTAACGCCATCGACGTCGCCCACTTCTGGGCAGACGGGATCTGACCCTATTGTTTCCGACACGATTATATATATATATAA
This sequence comes from Glossosoma conforme, assembly GCA_022606575.1. Classification (NCBI taxonomy): domain Eukaryota; kingdom Metazoa; phylum Arthropoda; class Insecta; order Trichoptera; family Glossosomatidae; genus Glossosoma; species Glossosoma conforme. Next base: position 106,574 of record JAGTXR010000151.1, read on the forward strand.
TATCTAAAAATAAATGTGCAATGAAAATATTTTTTTTTACCACGTCAATCTAATTATTACATTTTGAATTCAAAATTTATATTAAAATATTTTTTTAAGTATGACGTAAAAGACTGAGAGAGAAAAGATTCATTTGAGATGTTGTGACAATATTATGTTAACAATATCTTTAACAATTTAATCTTTAACAGCTTGTCATCTATAGACCAAAAAAATGGGATTCAGATTACTAGCTATATGTAATCATTGAAACACATTTACGAATTTTACAGCAAATGTCATCTTATATAACATTTCTCTCATCAATGAATTAGAGAAAAATAAACGGCAAAGGCTGGAATAAAAGTTATAAACTTGTGAAATTGTATGTGTTTTCATTTTTGAATATTGATATGCATTATCAATAATTTTAAATATTAGTTTATCGAAATATATATTTTTTAAATACTTTACACAATTTAATGCTATATTGATGGTTGACAAGGCGGAGATATAGTAGACAATTCATCTTATGAGGATTAAGTGTGTATTCGTCGTGCGCATTTTCATTTACTGGCAATAATTATTAATATTCGTGTTTATTTATTAGTAATTCTATACAATTATGAGCCTAAAAATGAGATATTTAGCAATTTTTGGGTACATATTTCTTAATTGTTAAAAAAACATATTACATTGAGAACAAAACCAATTGTATATTAGCAATGTTAGAAAAAATACTTTATGGAGATGCACCTTGCAATATAAGCGATGCTCTACAAAGCCGTGTTAGGCGACTATAGTTGAGTGTCGTAAGAACGCAATATAACGACGTTTAAATTTTGTCACAACTTTAGAACTACTCCAAGTAATAAATATCTAGACAAGTGAATATTTTACCTAGGTATTTTGTCTTTGTCTAGAAATACTTTTCTTCTAGAGAGTTTCTTAAAATTTACTGAAAATTCAAATATTATTTTCGTAGAACACGTCCAGTATTATAATTAGATTCTGGCCGAAGACTGCGCTTTGGTCACCCGCTTGCAGGCGGTAAGGTGCTTGTGGAAGGAACTACATACGAAACAGGGTCAGAACGAGGAACACTAAAAATATCACAAAAAACAATATGCAAAACACGTTTATGCCAGAGAATCACTTATACAAAAAATAGACTTGTCACTAACTATTATTTTAAGACGTGTAGACTTTAAACATATTGAACTTAACATCTCTAATGATGAAATAGATTAATAAATGCTTTTAATCTTCTCAAGCCGTTCCACAATATTCTCAACAAAATCTGAGAAAATGCTTTCCACATGCAACGTCCAGCCAAGCTGTTACGTTTTGTATAATACCAACTATTGAATCAAAACCATCTCATCAATCTTATGCGTGATTTCATATTTAAACTAATTATGTATGATTTTATTATCTGGGTTAAATTATTGGTTTCAAAAAGGTCTTAAATAAAAAATGATTTATTTTTATTGCTTAACTTATTTTTTATTTCATATGAAAGACCTAGTAAGTCACAATTATCGAAGACAAAAATAAAACAATTTTAAATTTTCACGCAAATTTCTTAATGATTCAAAACAAATATTTACTCATACTATAAACTTTATTTCTGGAAACAAAATGTTTAATTTCAGTCCAACTAAAATGATTATTTCTCATTCGTAGATTTCTAATAGCTACAACCCAACTTATTTCGGCAACTTTTATCGTAGACTTTGCATCTATCAGACTTTTATCTTGCAACATACATGTATTATGATGATCTTTTTATATTTAATCAAATCTAGAGGAAAAATTCCGTTATCTTACTTTTGAGATACAGAAATTAAATTTATGAAATGATAGATATATTCTCCATGTTGGTCCAGCTCTGGCTGAGCAGCACCTATGCAAATGAGCCTAGTCTCTTATCGTCGTGGCCCGGGTGATAGTCGCTATCGCAGGGGAGGCGCCCCAGCAGCTGGTGATTGCGCAAACAGTTTGCTCGTCTTCCGGCCGAAGTGTGACGCTCGCAAATGAAATCAGTTGGCAAATGGCGATTGGCGATTGGCTAAGCCTCGACACTCAACACTAAAGCAAGTATTTATATAACATAATCATCTACCTTTTTTGATAAAATATGCGTCAATCTGTTTAATAAATACAATACTGGTCGCTTGTCTTGTTTGCTTGTATGTTTGTTAACAAATCCTCCATGAAGAAAATTAGCCCTTTTCTCTCATACAATCGAATTAAAAATTTTGAAAATCGATGGGTATCAAATTCGATGCATTTTTATTTGATTATTGACCACGTCTTGGGGGTTATCGTTTAAAATGAAGCACCTTCGTTGCGATATTTGAAACTTTTCACCCAAAATTGTTTTAAACCCGAATTAAATTTATTTTTATTTATTGAAAACAAAGTACATTTCATATAAATATCTCCTTCCTTGTTGAAATCTCCCTTAAGTATTTATAATAAAACTCTGTAAATTAAGGGGTAATTTTTTCTTCTTTCATACATTAGATCAGATACAATTATCATTGCCTTATTTTATTTTAATTATTACAACACTTAGAGCTCTAATTAGTACATAAACGAGTATATGCAAGAATCCATCCATTTGTCCGTCCACTGTTGAACGTAGGCCTCCCGCTGGAGTCTTCATCTTTATTAATCCTCCGCCCTCCGCATCCGGGCTACTCCTGCTATTTTTCTGACGTCGTCAGTCAATTTTATAGGAGATTAGCCAACACTCTGCTTGCTAGATCTTGGACACCACTTTTCTTTCCTAAAATACAAGAGATATATCCTGCTCATTGCCACTTGAGGGATACCTATTCTTTGGGTAGGCTCCATTACATGAGTTCTTGGTCGGATATCCTCGTTTCGAATTCTAATTCTTTGAGATACTCCGAACAAGGTTTCTCCGTGGCATGTAGGGTTACTTATATTTTACGGGCAAGTCCTGCTGTTTCATTCCACGTTTCTGCGCATAAGTTGATACTGGTAAAATGCATTTCTTAGGCGCGTTAGTTATAGATATTGCGGAATATCGTTTTTAAAATATATTTAAATTTTCCAAATGCTGCCTATTTCAGTTGAATAATATATAAATAGTTTACGAATTTAATATATTTGCATTTGGATAGTTTAGTTTCCGCGCTTTAAAATCAAATCTCAAAAACAATCCGTCACGGGGCAAACATTTCACATTAAATCCCAACATAAAAACAAACTACGCCACACACGCGGTTCTTACGGAAGGACCTCAACGGGCGGGACTCGTGCTGGGATTATCCACAGTCCCCCAAAGCCGGAGTCCAATCCCAATTTCTATTACGCGGCGCGGGATTAAACCGGGGATTTGTGGGCGCGCTCGTCTGGGGATAGCTCGGGATGGCTCGGGATAGCAAGGGATAGCTCGGGATATGCCGGGATATGCCGGGATAGGTCCGATTGCAAACAGCCATAAGGCTCTCGGATCGTGACGGGAATATTGAAAGGTGATTAGGCACCGTATCGATGCTTGGCGGCGGCCTGTGTGGTCACCTTATGGGCCATTGAACCAACACGGTAAGGGTCTCGGTGGCAACCCTACTGCAGTCTGAACGACGAAGATGTGCGCCTTCTTGAAATCGCTAAGAAATCATTTTATTTTCGTACATAGAAAAATAAATAATATATATTTGTATTAAACATACTTTTATAAGTAACACAAAACAGTTTATTCATCAATTAATCATATAAATATTAACTTAGGACATTATTGGCGGTATATATAAGTAAACTTAATTAATACTTATTTAATAAAATATTAGACATCGCGCTTAATCCTCTTCATAATGTCCAATTTTACAACTTATCTTTTAGCGACGCCTATTCCTTATGTATCCTTATAAACAGCAAAATGTAAGACATTGTTTGATAAAGTACATCATGTATGAAAATTTTAGAAGAATTTTGTTTATTGGATATGGGATTTAGTGCTATCATTTAAGATACATACGTGAACTGCTGCTACAGTACTGTAGAACAGCATCAATAATATCTTCTGTATTATCGCGCGCGGTAGATGAGAATTAAATCGAATTGAGTAGTTTTTTCTCCTTTGATCTTTTTTTCCAGATCTCAACCTGGATAACCTCTGAATGCAAGAAAGAAAATATTTTGTGGTTTGAGGATCAGGCATAGAGATGAATACGCTTGTTGACGTCCCATATGCCCCATATTAGAAGTTCATACTTTATAGCATATTAAACAATTTCGATATATACTATTTGTAAAAACAAGACCCTAAAATGAATGAATCAAAGTATGCTAAAAAAGTTTTAAAATATTTGTTTATATGAATGACTGGTCATTTTCTTATCATCTTAAATTATGAGATCAGATAAGGGATAGCTGCTTTAAGCCTCTGCGCGTGCGATCAAACACCAGACAAATATGTGCGAGCACGGTCCATTAAAACACTATTAAATGATCATAATATTGACTATGGCCATCCACTAGGGGGATTCTTACCACTAAGCTTATTATGATAATGCCGGCGTTTCTGGACGATTCGAATGTTTTAATGGATTTTTTTACGCTTTTCATTCATTAATTTATAAATACTATATTACTCTATTCTTTTCATGGAATTCATATCATTCAGAGCGGATATTATGGTGTTGAAACATCAAACTTTTTCTCAATTATAAATTTTCATATTATTTCCGACAGTGACAACAGCAAATTCCCATGCTTCTCACGACACCTTTGTTTTCAAAACAAACGTTACGTTATCAGTAAGATAATTATTAAAAAGGACGAATAAAGTCGTTACTATGCCAAGAGGTATGGCATAGTGGTAAAGCGCTAGTCTACCATACAAGAAGTCACGAGTTCGCTCTCCAACAAAGGTAAAAATAAAATATAAAAATGATACAACTTTCAAACTTTCTGTGGGATACATCTTATTTTAATATTAACACAAGCGACGGAACTACCATCTAAAAATGTCTTCATAGTTAAATAATCTGATATCATGCTTATTACCTATAGTACTGTAAGTTTTTATTTTGAGTACAATAAGTTATTCTTTATAAGGGTGAAGTTATATTATTATTTTCTTCTATATCTATCATATGGTCACAACACATTTCCGCCACTTAGATTTGTCTATTGCTATTACTCATGTGTTGTCCCAACATGTTTCGGCATCAGTTACGCCGAAGGACTTGAAGGTACGGCAAATGACCGAGGCATATTTTGTGATATTTATCGTTAAGATTTTTAAAGAAGATCTTACGATTATTCCGGCGCTTATCCGAGGCCTATTTTCCATATAGTAATCGAATTTTAATTATTTTTGCTTAATTTATGTATTTTTTTAATAAATTCTAATTATCATATAAATCAAAATTGCTTTTAGACGAAAGTCATCCCACAAACACCACCTTGATGAGTCTCTTAAAAACGGATGATGCGAGAAACCACGCAGTAATTTAATGTCGTTGACCGATAAATACTCCATCCACTACATAACTGACCTCAAAAATTTCAAAATAATCCATAGATAAAGTTTTTCATCACCGTCTGCAAGCATTCTTATGTATTTGGTTACATTTTAAAATATGTCTATGCACGCTGCATACAAGTATTAAGTATCTCGAACGTAATACATAATGATATCATGGCCTACTGGATCAGTACAATCAACAGAAGTAATGTACCAGACTGTTGAGCTATGGTCTGTCTGTCTGTCAGTAAAAAACGTAGTTTTCACTTTTTACAATATCGTACGATTTTTAATCGTTTATACGGAATTTTTATGGGTTTAATAAATCCCAGTTAAAATATGTTACATAAAAAAGTATTTTATATATTTTAGACAGTATTTACTAAAAAAATAAATTAAACTAAATATGTGTTTTTTTATTTGTTCGTGGAGCCAAAACAAGACTCTTACCCTTTCATAAAGTCAACGGTAAAATTAGTCTTAATTGTGTGCAAAGTACTTACAAAAGGAAAAAAAAACAATAGTAATTCCAAAAAATTATAATAATTACAAATATTTTTTATTTTGGCGTAGGTTTTTTTTCATAATCATTATTTTAAACGCCCAGAGACGCAAAGAACTACAATTCTAGTTCTTAAAAGCATCCGTCTAATCATTCAATCTTCTTAAAATATATAATTCAAACAAGACACCAAAATATGCCTCAGATATTCGGAGTTGCCGTCTTTTCTAATCGTCTAACTCCCACCCAGACCCAAATGTGTTGCGAGATGAATCTCTGAGATCATATTTACTTTTATATACCTGGGCAATTAGCCACCTTCTAGCAAGCCGACGGTCATGGTTCAATGGTCAAAGCGTTTGCTTTGCAAGCCAAAGGTCGTGGGTTCGATCCCCGACCGGAGATTAAAATAAAAAAAGAAGGATTTTTAATCGATTTCTGAGCTCTAAAATACCCCGGTTGTTGTGAATTTGATCCCTCACCCGTAAAATGCCAGTCATAGCCTATTAACTATTTATACTTTAAATTTATGGTAGACGAAAGTCATCCCGTGAAGACCACCCATTCATAGTAAATTCCTGTAATAATAAAGGATAATGCGTGAATCTCGGGCTGTAGTCTATGACGTTGGCGGATCAACACTCCACATGCAGCGTTAAGCCATTAACACCATGGTAAGCGTCATAGAATTCCACAGATGAAACTTCACAATTACTATCACCATCTGTCGGTATTCTCCTGTATGTGTTTACATAAAAAAAGTTACCACACCCGCAAACCTTGCGGTATAAGAGACAAGAACTTAGCCTAGACTTGATTTTATTTTATTTTATTTATTAACTGAAACTAGTTCCAAGTCAAATACAGCAAGTTATTATACAATACAATTATTACATAATGTTATTAAATAATAAATGATAATTAATTTAAAATTTAAAGCCAGTTTAATAAAGGATTATACAATTATTTATTTATTCCCAAAATTATTCCAATATAGAAATTGACTTGAAGATATCGAAGCTCCCCCAGCTCATTTATCAAATGACTTGGACTTGGTTAGTGAGTGAATTGTATAGTGATTCTAAGTGATGGTTCTTCTATGTTTGGAGCTAATTTTAAAAACTGAATAAAATAATAATTAAAAATGTATTTGTATTTGTGGTGTTTTGGCTCATGATGGTAGGTACTTTTAGTGACCGTCTGCAGTCTACCACGGTGTGGTGTTCCGTTCTCTTTTATGTTGTCGGAGCAGTGTTGGTTGCCTCGTCAGTCACGGCCCGGCCATGCAGGGGAACGGCTCAGCGGCCCGCGAGGCCCCCACTTGGCGACTTCTGCTGGCGCTCCTGGCCATGTGTCCCCCTCCAGGCCTCACCAAGAGGTCGCCCCCCCAAACCAGCGCCGCAGAAAACCTCTTCATCGGCGTCTCCAATACGTGTGAGCCACAACTTTTTGCCATTACAAACACTGATCAACATCTAAGATACAAGTAAACCACGACTTTCTTCACTTCTTCTCCTTTTTCGTGTCAGCGACGTCAAATTGTTTAGGCACAATATCTAGAAATATCGATAGCCCCTGTTACGTCCAGCATTAGGTCTTACTTTGAACCTAGTCGGGTACATCTCTTATTAGATGTGAGGTGGTCCACTGGCTTCCACATTCCCGCAGCATAGACTCTCCCTGTCGCAGCACTCCACGCCGCTCGAGATTTACCATTGTTCTACCGACTCCAGCTCTTAGACTGTTCTGTGATTTCCAGGTCCACCAATCCAGGTTTTTTTCAGTTGAAAGGCTTTCTTTTGAAATAATAATATCTTCTGATTCGATTCGATTTGCTGCATGAGCTGGATACTCTCAGTTTCAAGGCCGGGTGTGTGAGGTTGTTGGATCTCAAATAACTGCTTCGTGACTTCACTCTAGGTATTCACACTACAAACACTGGTCAACTTATACAACAGTGTAAGGCACGACCTTTTCACATGATGCACCACTGTGGTTGGGTTGCGCTCCTTGAAGCTGCCTGGCTGATAATAGCCAAGTCGGATATGTCTATATTGTTGCCACCAAGTCCAACTTTCAAGCGCTCCTGCATATCCCTCGGTCAAATTGCACCAGCGGCTAAGCTTCAATCCATTCGCTCCTCACGATCCAGTAATAAATGACCAAAGAAGGCAATTCAAGTCACGCTTGCAGTGTACTAACATCAACGAAATAAGTCTGTGGTCAGTTTGTTGTTACGCTATGTGCTGCATTAGAATTGCGAGAGGGCCTTTTGCATCTTTCAAAATGTTTCCTTCTTGCGAGGGTCCTACTTGATATGTCCCATCCGAATATCAATACGAAAGGGGATAAAGGTGGGCAAAGCGTGTATTACAAACATTGGTCAACATCTACGTGTCAGTCACTTCTCATTCATATTCCAAGCACTGATTGGTGTCTCCACCATGTGTGAGTCACAGCTCATTCATTTTCCGAGCACTGATTAGCGTTTTCAACAAGTTTAAGTCACTAATCTTGCATATTTCAAAGCACTAATATGTTTTTAAAAGAGTATGTCATTTTTATGCAATGGACGTAAATTTTACAAATTAAAGTAGAACATTCACTAAATAGAGTACAGTTCATGTCTCGTATAGCCTGTCGAATGGTGGCATATTCTGCATAATCGTTAAGATAATAGTTCAGACTATCACCAGGCGGAACATCTTCTTTGGCGTCTAGGACACGTGTTAACCATTTATCATGCATTCCTAGTTAAGCTGTGTAATCACTAATCAGAAACTGGGTAACTAATCGATGCATGTATGCATCATCCTCCCAAGTTAGCAATCATGTGCACTTTGGGTCCTACATAGCCAGAAAGATTGTATTTAAAATTGCTATGCCACAAACATTTCCAAATCGAATATTAATACATCGTATTTTTTAATAACGTACTCATTATTACATTATAAAAGCAGCGATGGATAAATATGGAATAAGATAACGATATCATCTCGTTAAAAATAAAATATCTTAACTTAGGTGTTGAATTATGAGGCTGAAACTATTTGTTGTTTTAGTTTTCTCAAAAATACAGGTACATAAAATAAATATAATCAAAATTTCATGTATAATACCATTATTATTTTGAATAAATATTATATGTACAAGTAATAGTATACATAACTCATTAACAATACTATTTTATAAGCTGACAGGGAAGACCATATTTAATAGAATTTCAGAACGACAAACTTTCATAATGATATCCAAATTTCGTATGTATTTTCATTTTCATAAAGTATCCAAAATGGACGTTTATTTTATTCTTGTCCCATATCGGTAAGGATTGAATCCCCTTAATTTATTGCAAATTTTCAAGACATTGATCACTAATAGACCGTAAATAATATTGAATAATATACGGAACAAATATAATTGCGATTTATATTTTATTATAACGAATTCGTCATATTTTCAGCAAGCTTGACAAAACTGGTAGGTATTTATTGATACAAAGTAAATGCACTCAGAAATTGGTCGTAGGTCCATCGAGTTTAAGAACTGTTTCGACTAATATTTGGAGCAGCTTTCGTATCTTAGACATAAGTGAGTGGTTGTTAATCATATTTTTTAGAAATACCGGTTAATAAGCCTTTCGTACTTTCGAACCCTGACAATTTTCTCTAGGAATATTTCGACTAATAAGTGAAGACCAATGTTTTGAACATTTATAGAAAATATTTTTCCACGCTTTATTTCACCCAGTATCAAACGTTTGCAATACAAATCATTATTAAATTCAAGTAACATACCATTTTATACCAATTATTTCCAATTCACACGATCTACAATATAGATATTAGAAGGGTATGGCCTAGAAAACGGTTACCTATGGTTGTCTGTGACTTTTTTTTTCAAGGACGTTTGAGATTTGGTCACCATATTTTTGGTAGGCTTTTTCTGGCTCGCTTAAATATTTAAAAAGAGTATTTTTTCTTTGGTAAAAAAATCTTCTTGTGAGTAGCGGGTTTTCGTTCTAAAATCTTTAGTACTTTGAAATCGTAAAAAAAACACGTACTTTTCTAAATAATATTATAGAAATACAAGGACTAAGTGTCCTTTTTATTGTTTTGTTTTAATATAATTTAATAATGTTTCATATATTTAACTTAATTAATTACAAATACACTAATAAATAATATAAAAAAGAAGAGAAGAGAGTCGTCACAAACAGCTCAACCTAAAAGCCACAATTCCATCAAATAATTTGTGTTTTATTATGTTCATTTTATACTATTGTCATTTGTACAATATATATATATATATGATTATTGTTTGTGTCATATTATGTTTTGTTTAAAGCATTTAATTAGCATTAAAATGAATTCTTTATGATACATCTCCAATAACGCAAATTAAAATATAAATTACTAACAAATTTGATTTTCAAATCGGTAAATTAATTTATAATCAACTAATTTCAAATTTGGTTTTCTCGCAATAATTAGCTGCATTAATTAATTCCTTTAATGTCATATAAATACAAAACCGATAATGAGCAATACATTTTATAAATATACGTAAATACTTTTATTTTACTACACAGGGTTATATATATTTTGCGGAAAGCATAATAAGGGTCATCATTATGGACTGATCATTATTTAATCAACTAGTGCATAATTAATGAAGTAGTTATAGTCATAGTAATATATTTGAAAGTTGAATTATCTTTCTTTTCGTAGCATATTTTTTACATGACAAGCATTCTAATGTAGGTCGATGGGAACACTCGAATTAAATAATGATAGCTATTTATGTAACCACATACAGGTAAATACCTACAGGCGGTTGAGGAGAAATCTCTCAAATGTAAATTTTATAACGCTTACCATTTATTAGGATTAGCATTGTTTTTTATGTAAACACATGCAGGAGAGCACACCCGGTCAAGACCAGTGCACTCTATGACGCTCAGCCAGGAAGGCTGGACGCTGCGAGCGGGAAACGTGTGTTGTGTTCGTGTTTGTGTGTGGGTTGGGGAGATTGCAAGTGTATATTTATCTGTTTCTTGAAGAGACCCAGATTGTAGGAAGGAGGAAACACAGACGCTGGAAGAGCATTCCATAGCTTACCAGTGGCTTTAAGAAAGGAGCTTTGGAAACTGCCAGTTCTAGGTCGACATATAGTGAGTTAATAAAGTTTGTTTAGTGAACCTATTTAACCTATATGATCCATAGGCTGAAAAATAAATGACAAAAATTCATTATAATTATTAAGTAATATTTATTTTACATAATTTAACGATTATATTATTATGAGGGATTGTCATTTTAAACCATTAAAATATCATTTCACTTACTATTATCATTTATCAAGACAACAATATTTATAATACATTTCAAAAAGAATTAGAAAACTACTTAATTTGGCTGTTCCACAGCAATCTCTTTCAATAATCCATTTTTTTATTTACAAAAATAAAAATAACAGAACCGTGACACGATTAACAAGATAAAAAAATATTATCGAATCAAGTATTGTATAATTATCATTTGCCAATTATTATTGCAGAAATGCGTTACTTGCAGTTTCAGTATTGCATAATTCAATAGCCTTTTAATAGTGCACTTATTATTCGCATTACTTTGTGCGAGTTGTGGTTTCATACATTATTTTCCGTTTGGCGTTCTTAATATATTTAGTACGATATTATCAATAATCAGGTCGCCTACAAGTCATTTATTTATATTTATTTCAACAACAACATAATATCTATATCAACTGTATAAATCAAGCGACTTATATGATGATGATGATGAAATATCTAACTCAATTTTTTTACTAAGTAAACGCCCAGTGGTCCCATACGGGAGCGCAAATTTGCGTCGTTCAATGCCCTAGCAGGCCAGTATTTGTAATATTTCGTCGCACAATAGATTCTTCCATGAACTTACTTTAATACTATCATTACAAATTAATGTAATCCGATTGTGAAATGAACCATAAGCACGTCCTGTATAGGACCGTACGGCATTGAACGAAGCAAATCTGCTGCCCCGTAAGGAAACCACTGGGCGTTTAAAGGTAAACTACCGTCAAATATTTATATTAGGATTTTGGCACAAATAATTCCAATGCAAGTAAAGCGTATTATTATTAAATTCAGTATTTACAGTAATTGGGAAAGTTGTAGTTTGGCATTCCCTAGTAGCAACTGGCCAGGTGAAGCGTGAAGAACAATGTTTGTATACGAAAAACGAAATTGTCACTGGGTTTTTTTTATCGCACATTCCGCTTGTTGTCTAGAAAACGAGTTTAGTTTTACTGTCGCTTTCTTCCTACATTGTGATGAAAATAGCGTCTTATACCTCGCCTCGCAGCGGACTGTGTACTACAAACTTGGTCTCTAAATACCATAAAAAACTCTTACACAATCAATTTCGAGTCTGCATCGAATTCTTTACATATTTACAGTGCCTAAATTAAAAACACCGAGTTGATATAAAGATATTCATGTTTTAAGCATTCACTTAATGATCCAATTTTAATATTAAAGAAGCAAGATATATTTTGTAGCATAATATGAGAATTAAATTTCAACAAGCGAGAATACAGCATTTGATACATGAAATATATTTTATACTTTCTTTTTGTGTATTTTTTTTCATAATTATTAAGTCATATTTATTTGTATTAGGCCTATTTTACGACAAAAAAGGTATTTACAATTTAATCGTCATTAAATACTAATTTACCCGATTATAATTCATGTGAAAAAGGCTCATACAACGTGAGTTTCATAATTTGAACATTTATGTACTCAACTGCAATGAGAACAATCTCTTGTTGTAATAGCAGGAACTAAATTATTATATGTTGCATTTCATCTTTTTTTTCGTCAATTTAACAGCACTCTTAGTCGCGTATACATCATATTTATCGTGCTAAATAGATCATTTATTGAATGAATAAAGTGGAAAAATAACATTCTATAGAATAAAATCTCAGTAGAAACGAGAAGAAAAAAAAAGTTAGATTAATCCATTGATACATAATTGTTCAAATATATCTACATACATACAAAATAATGAAACGAAATTGACTTTCCACCGATAAAATACATGTCATAGTCTATTTTCGAAATTAGTGGTTGGCAAAGTCTTCTCGTGAACACGACTCATTCACAGTTAACTTCATGTTTTTTTTAAACTGACTGTGCGTAAATGCCGTGATTTGTCTTGATAATGTTTACGGATCAACACAATGCGTACTGTTTTTAGCCGTTCTGACATTGGCCTGCTTTTTGTAAAGTTCGTTTGGTGAATTTTTAAGATTGGTTAAGCATTCTATTAAATTTTTGGTTAAACATTATTTTGACTGAATACATTTTGACCTCAGGAAATAATATATCCTTTATGCTTCTACTTTCTAACATAAAGTTTTGTATAAACATACATATACACTTGTATGTATCAACACTTGTTTGACGAATAAGTTGTATAACGAACTACGTAGTTAGATAAGTTACTCTTGACAATTTACACTTTCGAGATAAAATGCGTCCAGTCAAATAAATTTCTTAATTATATTAAATGTATTTATTTTTGAATAAATTATATTATTAACATTAAACAAATTGTTATTAAATAAATTAAAAATTTCTATCACGAAAAATGTATTAAGCATGTGACTCGAGAAAATGAACTCAGAACATAGTGTCACGTTTTGATTTCTTCGTCCATAAAATAGTAGTTTATTTAGATACGAAAGTAGGCAACCGCACACCATTCTCGTGTGTCAAGTTTGAGGTTGCCGTATTGAGGACAGACTGTTGCCTAATGCAGCCGCTTTATATTTGCAAGTAAACGTGGCAGACTGCTGGCTATGTACAAATATATTTTATATCAAAGATAATTTTGGAACATTTGTTCGCGGGACATTTTTTTTTTATATTAGCACATACGTAATAATACCGACCAATGATGATAAATAACTAAAATATAATATATTCATTTTATGTCGCTTGATATTTGTGAGGATATTTATTTAGAGTGCTTCCACCAACGTCGTTAGATTAACGCATCTTCCATTTTTACAGAAACTCACCTTAGGTATTCACGGGACAATTTTCGTCTTCCACAAATATCGATTTATATTATATCTTACATTTATTTCTGAAAAGAGTTTTAAGAGTTATATAAATTAGACAATTTTAACCCTTTCGCATTGATTGTCGATATATGCCGTTTAATATTCCCCCACTTGACATCGGTAGCCGTGATATATCGTTTTGCTAATTTTAGTACTCATTGTGACATCTATGGTAGGAACTTGGAACTGCAGTCATTCCCTTTAGCATTCTACATGTATTATTTACAGGAATCTGTAAAGCATGTAAATAAATATCCTTAGCTTTTGTCACAGGAGCGATTTTTATGTAAACTACATTTGTCAATGCCACCACATGTATGGAGTTACATAATGAACGTTCGTTAAATATAATAGTTTTTTATGCATTATCTCATAGCTCAATGATACAAGAACTAATGTGATATATGTAAATAGGTCAGGTTAAGCAAAAAAAAATGGTTTGAAAAATTCACGCCGTATTGACAGTATAATTTGTATTCCACCGAGCCGTAACGAAAGTGTTGTTGTGTTTTTTACCTGTTTGCATCGGTAACCGATATATGCTGTGTTAGATTCCCCTACCGTTGACATCGGTAGCCGTGATATATCGTTTTGCTACTTTCTTAGAATAGTTGTTCATGCATCATCTGATAGCTAAAGGATACAAGAACTAGTGTGATATAGGAAAATAGACCAGATAAGTACATTTATGCTTCAAATACTAGTTTTATAATTGACAGTTTAATTTTTTATTCCACCGAGCCATTGTAAAAGGGTTAATAATTTCACAGCTGTTAATTACGATTCAAATACACAACAACAACAAACAAATAACAGGTTTATGTAAAGATTCCTGGGAATTGAACATATTACATATTGTATACGCATGATAGTCAAGTGTTGTAAACATTTCGGCCATTTCTCTCGGTCGACTAGCTCTGATTTCATTTTATTCGAGAATTAAATGTCTTTTTAAATTATCATAACAGTTGGCTTAATAAATTAACATTATGAATAATGTTTTATAAGGTAACCTAGTTTATTAACCATTTAACGTTATGCAACTGCAACGATATACCATGTTTAAATAAGTATTTAAATTTCATATTATTCATAAATCGTTTACTATTAATATGTATGAGAAAAACTAGTAAATGTAAAAAATGCAAATAAATTTCCTTTTTTTTTAAATAAATTTATTCAGTTTTTTTTTTATTTTCGTATTGAATTTATGATTTCAATTCGATATATTTGTCATTTTTTTAAGTCGCAGATCAAAAATTTCATAAATCAAATCTAACAATAGGAAGAACCAGCTGTAAATACTATATTTTCTTTCTTTATATGTTTCTTGTAGGCAGAAATTTCGGCCCCATAATTTTATATGTCACTATCTTTTTCCTCGTCCCAAGTGATTTCTACTGTCAAATTAATTTATATACTATACATATATTCCGATTACTTTTAAGAGGATAACACAGGGATTTGAAGAAAAAGCGATTATTGTATTCGTTTTATTTACTATATAGTATAACAGATCCTTTGAAAACAATTTAATATAATGGCGATACACCTGATCAAGTCCTGAAGATTAATAGTCATATTTCACAGACCTTTGATCCTATTTCCATTGGAGGAACAGAAATAGAGGTTGTAAACGACTATACCTATCTGGGACAAGTAATACAACTAGGGCGAAATAACTTCTCAAAAGAAATCGACAGGCGCATACAACTGGGATGGGCAGCATTTGGAAAACTTAAAGTACATTTTTAAAGCGAAAATTCCGCAATGCCTTAAAACTAAGGCGTTTAACCAATGCGTCCTCCCTGTATTAACTTATGGCGCAGAGACGTGGAATCTGACAGCAAGTCTTACCCATAAAATAAAAGTCACCCAGCGTGCTATGGAGAGATCCATGCTCGGAGTGTCGCTAAAAGATAGAATCCGAAACGAGGAAATACGCAGAAGAACTCAAGTAGTGGATGCTACCCAACGAATAGGCACACTCAAGTGGCAATGGGCAGGTCATATCTGTCGAAGAGACGACGGTCGATGGGGAAGAAAAGTATTGGAATGGCGCCCAAGAACTGGCAAACGAAGCATTGGCCGACCCCCTACAAGATGGACTGACGATATAAGAAGAATAGCGGGAGTGACCTGGATGCGGAAGGCGGAGGATCGAAAAGGATGGAGACTCATGCGGGAGGCCTACGTTCAACAGTGGACGGACACAGGCTGATGATGATGACACCTGATAAGCACCATTTGTTACAAAAATACTGGTCAGCCCAAGCCATTTATATTTAGAAATATATATTACCACATTTATATGTTTCTTCTCACAAATTAAAAAAAAAACCTTTACATAATAATCTATGAAGGATTGTCAGAAGAATTATGTTTATTTTATAGTTATATAGTGTGTTACGGTTTGCTGTAATAAGATAATACAGCATTGTATAACATGTAATTATGTAATTATGTAACTCTGTGTTCTAGATTTATAACTTGTTTTACTCATTTACTTATGTTTCCAGGTCGAGCGATAATGAAAACCTACAGTCATGACCGAAATCTTGTTCAGGAGATGAAGAAGCTGTTCGTCATCTGGTACGACTCTCTGGGCCGACAGATCCTTCCAATAGACAGCGCTAACAAAGGCATCGTCAGCTCCAATTCATTCAATAACCGAAGCACGACTGTGGCAGTAATCCACGGCTTCAACGATCACGCGGAATCTGCCATACCGACTGCAATAGCCGATGCCTATAGCGCAAAAGGAAAGTACAATGTTATGCTGTTAGACTGCAGCAAAATCACTACCGGTCAATACATGCGATCGGCTTACATGACTCAACTAGTAGGAAAAAGATTCGCACAATTTCTCCTGGACCTATCCGAAGCAAAAGCGATTAACGCTGACACCATTCACATTATAGGCATAAGCCTAGGCGCTCAAACTGCCGGATGGACAGGAAGAGTCATACGCAATCTATCAGGAACAAGACTTCAACGAATCACTGGACTTGACCCTGCAGGACCTTGCTTCACTTACGCAAAGAGCTCTGAAAGCTTACACAGAGACGACGCTTCTTACGTCGATGTCATTCATGTCAACAGAGGCGTGCAGGGAGTGCTAGAACCTGTAGGACACGCCGATTACTTTGTGAACGGTGGAGGACCGACTCAACCTGGGTGTCTCGGAGGTCCAAGCTGCAGTCATCACCGCGCTGGACTACTCTTCATTGAATCTTTATACAATGGAACATCTTTGATGGCAAGAAAGTGTGATTCTTGGCAGAGTTTTTTAAATGACAAGTGCAGCAGTAATAAAGTGAGCGTTCTCGGTTTTAATTCATCAAAATTCGATAGGGGGACATACTTTTTAAGAACAGACAGTGATAGACCTTTTGGTTTAGGAATGGAAGGTTCAAAGCCGCCAGCTGGCAATGGAATCACTAAATTTTTCATGAACATCATTGGATCTAACAGTTTATTAAGAATGTTTGTGCTATAAGATAAGTATTTAGATAAGAGTATTGATGTTATTTATTTAATTACCAAAGTTTTAGAATGAAGATAAATGTACTATTTGACAATTTTAAAAATAAACATTATGTACATGTTAATATTTAATGCTATTACGGAATAATTGAAAATTTATTTGTGCATTTCAAGCGTTTTCAGAATTGCAACCTACCAATTTAAACTAATAAATTTAATTATTCAACCTTCCGGGAAAATTAAGCTGATAGTGGGATAATTATAATTATTCTCTGTACATATTAATATAGGATATAAAGTTAACTTATTACCCTGGAATATTGAAAATAATGTGTACGTTGTATTAAAAGTTATAGAACAATTATTTATAATTTAGATAATAATAAATTTTATAAATAATGTATTCATTTTATGTTTCAAAATAATATTTAATTTAAATACAAATAATTACATCCATATAACAAAAAATTTTTTTCAGCAAAAAATGCTTGAATTTTTCTTGGTATTTTTTTTTAAATATTTTTTTTCTGCTGAATGCAGAGCATGAAAATGACAAATAAAATATGCCATAATCACAGCAGCGTTTTTTTAATGTGTGACCCGAGCCTTTATTTCTCTAACAAAACCACTCTCCAAGGGGGCGCCAAAATAAGGCGAGGGACAATCATATAGTGATAAAATAAAAAAATTCATACAAAAATCACATTAACCCTTTCGCATCGGTCGTCGGCATATGCCGTCATAAGATTCCCCAACCGTTGACATCGTTTGATATGATATATCGTTTTGCTACTTTCTTAGAATAGTTTTAAATGCATCATCTGATAGCTAAAGGATTCAAAAACCAATGTGATTTATGAAAATAGACTAGATTAGTAGATTTATGCTTCAAATACTAGTTCTATCATTGACATTATAATTTGTATTAAAACCGTAAAAGAGCCGTAATGAAACGGTTAAAACTTTGGAATTTAGTATAGCATTGCATTGCCACACAAGCAAACCCATTGACAATTTTTGAATTTTATTTTATTTTACTCATGGGTTTGGCTGAGGGATTTGGCGTTCGATTGTCATGCGAAAGGTTAATGATTTGATTCCTAACATTTCATAAGCTTCTTTTATTAAAAATTCATATTTTTTGTACGTCTGTATCATCAATTGAGCGTATTCATTTTTTATTATTCAATTTTATTTATTTATTTCTCTCAGAAACATTACAAATATATTTAATACGATCCTGAAATAAGGTATAATACAAGAGAAACAATTAGGTATTTACTATTATTAACAATAGTAAACGTAAATATGTAACTCTGCGTTAATTTTTTAAGGTAAAGGTAGAAAGACTTCAATAATTTAATTGATTATTGTTTTGTAGTCGAAAGCTTAAGCATTATTTAAATTTTAATAAAAATTATACATTATTATGAAAGTTAGCGCTCAATGCAATTTGAATGTGATTTCGACATAGCTAGAAGCAAAAAATCTGGAAATTGTTCATTTTGAAATACAAAAACTTTTCTAGTGCCCCTGGAATGCAAAGAGCCGCGAGGGGGTCAACCCATCACCCACTACCCACTCCCCACTACCCCTATGTGCGAAACAATGGGAACGAAAATCATTTTAGGAATTTAATATTGGCGCAGTCCTTAATATGCCGCCCCACCAACAGAGCGGCCTCGTGCATTTTTACATAGCAAACCATGTACCCACTCTTACTCCGACGAAAACTTGGTGAATTTTAAAATTGATAACACAAGAGACAGAGAGGGAGAGTGGCCTATAGAGTGAGATAACAAGTGTGTGAGTGTGAGAGATGGAGAAGAATAGCCTTGTTGCAACTTGCTAAGTTTCAAGAAACTTTGACGTGTATTTTCGGTGTACTATAAAACTTTCAGGATTTAGCATTTTCTGATTTTATTTTTTCATTACGTATATTGTAAGAGTATTAAATAAAGTTTTCCGAGGGTCTTTTCCTTCCAACATTTGACCGGATTTTGGATACGTTTAAAAACTTGTTTCATTATAAAAAAAAACTTGCCGAAAAAAATTCTGAAATATTATTAGAATTGATTTTTTTAGCATCAGTATGTTTATTTTTAATAAAAATTACCTTGTCATCATCATCATCGTCAACCTGTATCCGTCTACTACACGTTGAACGTAAGTCTCCCGCATGAGTCTCCATCCTCTTCGATCCTCTGCTTTCCACATCCAGGTAACTCCCGCTTTTCTCCTTATGTCGTCAGTATATCTCTCTGGTGGTGGGGCTCTTGGGTAGTGATGCGCACTTACCGACTACTATTAAATCGGCAGATTATAGCCCCTCACAACCAACTACACTCCCACCTGTACGTGGTGAGCCCTACATAGTCATGTCATTTTAAGATTACAGTAACCAATGCCCTTGGCGATGTGGATTATCTTGGCAGCGCTGCATGTCACAGTGTTCCAGCAGTGGTCAGTCAACTCTCGTCCGGCCGGCTAAACGGAGGAAATCAAGTCTTTATTAAAAATAAATGCGAATTGTGCTTCAACAAATTATTTGCGTTGTTAATCTTCTCCTCCATCCTTCCTCCATGCGGCCACGTGATGAACCCGCGACTTGTCGCCTTTTTTTAACAACGGGGGATGTCTCGATAAAAATGAGAACTAAATCAAATCTATTGATCGAAAAATATTTATTTTCGAGTGTTTATAAGAGATCAGTCTCACACCACCAAAAAGTATTAAATGATACCTAAGGATAATATAGTGCTTATAAATATATTAATATTTCTTTTCTTGGAATATCAATCATAATTTTTTATATTGAGTCTTACTGATATCATATTGTATGAACACTTGAGCTGATATGAAAAGTCACGTAATTCTATCGAAAAAAAATATCTCTAAATATTTTCAATTAAATATTTTTCTTAGCTAATATAGAATATAAAATATAATATTCTTAGATAAAATTTTAATAAAATCAGATATTCCATTTATATTTTTTTGAATAACAAGTAATTTTATTTATATTAATTTTACTAGGCGTTTTATCATATGTTTTGATTTAATACTATGAGAATAGTATCTTAGTCAGCTTAAGCCGCTTGCGACCAAGTTTTGAGACATCGAGAACATCGGACTAATCATCTGATTGTAGAAAAATTATGATTAACAAAATAAATATTCTAAAGCTAAGACTGTTATTTTATTTTCAATTTAATAATTTGCGTCGTAGATTCCGTTGAGAACTATGCATAATGTGTACTCGGCAAAGCTTCAGGTGCAAGAGAACTGCGAAACGGCTATTATAACAGAGTAGATATGACAAAATTCAAAAAAGAGAAATTAAAAATAATATAAAATCGTTCGATTTAATAATAATCATGTTTAATGACGAGTAGATATGCAATTTTGCCGGCGGGTGTAGCGGGTAAAAGCGTTTGCTTTGCAAGCCAAAAGTCGTGGGATCGATCCCCGACGGATATTAAAATAAAATGTTTAATTGTTTTCTGAGCTCTAAAATACCCTGGTTGGTATGAATTTGATCCCTCACCCGTAAAATGTCAGTCATAGCCTATTAATTAAAATTAGTGGTAGACGAAAGTCGTCCCATGAAGACCACCCATCCATAGTAAATTCCTGTAATAATAAGGATGATGCGTGAATCTCGGGCTGTAGTCTATGGCGTTGGCGGATCAACACTCCACGCAGCGTTTAACCATATACGCCATGCTAAGCGTCATAAAATTCCACAGATGAGACATCATAATTACTATCACCATTTGTCAGTATACTCCTGTATGTACTTTTTTTTTATATGTAAACGCATGCAGGGGAGCATAACCGGTCAAGACCAGTGCACTCTATGACGCTCAGCCAGGGAGGCTGGACGCTGCATGCGGGAAAAGTGTGTTGTGTTCGTATTTTTGTGTGGGTTGGGGAAATTGCAAGTGTATATTTATCTGTTTCTTGAAGAGATCCAGATTGTAGGAAGGAAGAAACACAGACGCTGGAAGAGCATTCCATAGCTTACCGGTGGCATTAAGGAAGGAACTTTGGAAGCTGCCAGATCTTGGTCGACATATATTAACCGTGTATGGAGGTTCGGCAAGTGTAAGATGAGTTTGTCGGCTGTGAGTGGGTGCAGGAGGAATTAGTTCTTTAGATAAAAAACATAGTTAGAGAAATTAAAAGTACTATAAAATCGTTCAATTGAATTATAATTATATTTAATGACGAATAGATATGCAATTTCAAAATTAACCCAATTATTGGTTAACAATATTCGAGTATTCTCGATCTTAATGTTATTGCTGCAAAACGTATTGAATTTCCTTTTGATTCTTTTGAGTCCTATAGTGTCATTTTTGCTACTGTTAGAGAAACATAGAAAACCAAAAGTGCCAACCAATGAAAATCAGAAAACCAATTTGTCTAAGCGCTACACGTAGAGTGTTGATTCGCAGACGTCATAGATTAAAGCCTGACATTTACACGTCATCCAATTACTACGAGAATTCACTATGAATGGGTGGTGTTTACGGGACGATTTTCATATACCACCAATTTTGATTAATACGCTATGACTTTCATTTTTCGGGTGACGGATCAAAGTCACACCAACTGGAGGTATTTTCACAACTTAAAAATCAATTTGATTTTTTTTTAAATCTTCGTCGGAGATCGAACCTTGGCTTGGAAAACAAACGCTTTAATCATTAAGCTATATACCCGGCGGCAAATATATAAAAGCAGTATCTTACTTATAAATATATTTTTAAGTACGTCGAGAACCAAGCACCTAATCCTCTCAGTCATATTCGACGACAAACAAATTAAAAGTATTAATTTATCATTATTTTTTCGTAATTGAATGATACAAAGTCAAGTTTTTTTTTAAATCTCTAAGGGTTTAGCTACGCACATTATCCTGTTTTGTATGAACCTTAATTATGATTAATGGGAAAAAAGGTACAAATTATTTACATAAATCATTTTTTCAGGATACTATGAATGAAAATGCACTTCGATTAAAAATCTACTATATATTTACAAACTGAATATATTTACTATAAATAATATGGTCGCCACAAATATCGGTTGCCTTAACTGACAATATATCACGCTTTTAGGCAAACGCCGTTTAACTTTGATGAACAAAATTGAACGGCGGGTTCATTAACTTAATTATAAAATAACTTTTTTAACTACGTAGATTTCTGTCTAATGAGTTAGTTATTCCACTCGTAGATAAACATTATTCAACTGAATTCAATTACAGAGAACTAAGTTTAGGTGAAGGAGTTTACTCTAAAAACTACTCTAAAGTCTCAGTGGGCAGTCCAGGTAAACTCAATTAAGTGTTTCTGAACATAACGCGTTGGAACAGGTTACTTAGTACTGCGATGGAGTCTTTAACACGGCCAAAGTGGTGCTTGGCGTTACATTATTCCATATGTATATATACACAGTTGCCTCAATTTTTTATGTTAACATATTATAAGAAAAAAGATTTTTATAAAAGACTATACACGAGACTACTTAAAATATCTTACTATTTTAGTTATTTATTTCTTAGTACTAGCAATATATTTTTTTTCAACTGAACTCCGTTGCACACAATTTCGAAGATAGTTAACTATATAAGTATTGTCATAACTACATATATTGATTAGCCAACTATTCCTATTAATTTTGAAAACTGGTTCAGATTTTTCAATATAATTTTATTAATCCGTCAAACTGCCCTAGTTTGAATAGCAAAAACGTTAATGTACTCTCGGAACGTAAACATCATCTTCATTATGAAATCCGTAGAGTGTACAAAAAAAGTTATTTAGAATTTTTCTCAGCAACAACAAAGCCATTGTTTCACTGTCGTCGGACCACAAAGTGTTTCGAAGACAATCGCTCGTTGGCTTATTGTCTGTTGGAAAGCGGAAATACTTTGCTTTTATTTGGAGCCTTTGCCGATGGCGGCGCGACGCCCGATGCTAGCGCCCCCGTCAAAATCAACACCCTGTGTCAATATAAGACCCCCTGCCCCGCATCAGGGACGAACTCAGTTAAGAAAATACGAATATTGATTTGCAGAATTGTACAACATTATACTGAGAGACGTATCATGCAAAGAGATCTTGTTTCCCGACTTATGAATGTTGTAAGGTCACTCATATCTATGTACAATATCTGGAATTCGCAACTTATAAGTTATAACGCCGATATTTTTATATACATATAAATACAATACATGCATCTCAATAAATACCAATTTTGCCTTATTATGGGTTGAAAGTATAACGGGAGTACGATGGTTTGACATTGAGAAAAGTAAAATGAATCAACAAAGCAGCCATTCAAGAAGCAGTCGTTTAATATACGAAGGAGTATATGCCTCAAATATGCTTTCTGTGTACTACAGAAGTGAATATACATTTTACTACAGCTGCTGTTTTTTCAGGCCCCGGGCTTTTCTGTAATGTTGTCGAGAACTGTAAGTTTAATACTCGGTAAAGTTCTTGAAAGCAGATCATATGTAACATGAGGAAAATACAACGACATAATTTAACAAGGTGTTTTTTTCTTAATGATCTGACTAAGAAATATTGCATTTTTCGCTTCAATTAAGCGACGCAAAGCAGCTCAAAAATAACGCCAAATATTATTCACTACTTTTTTCTTAATATGTCACATAAATGTTGTCATTTTTTTTCAACACACGCAAATGTGTACCAGTGGAGATTTTTATGCATCCAGGTAATTGTACGACTTTTAATCAGTCTATGACGATCAGGAGATTTATTATAATGCATTTTTTCTTGTTCCCACTTAACCTTCTTAATCCAGCTCTAATATCTGCACGAGCGAATAATGTGTATCAGGAGAGCAAAAATGGAAACGTCTTCGTGGAATCCTCTTGGGCACTGGTGCATACAGAGCGGCGTATCTCGACTCGAACCAGGACGCAGACTAGCACTAGTGCTTCAGAGTTTAAGTGTTCCAGGATTTCTGTGTTTCAGGATTTCAGTGTTTCGGGAATTCAACATTTCAGAAGCAGCTATCTTGTTTGCGCTGCGACAGATTATCCCCAACACAAACTGCACCCTGTATGATTGCGTCTCACTGCATTTTATTGTTCAGCTTCAATCCGAGGAAAAGATTTGTCTTTGCACAGCGAAGTGACATGTAGATTGAGCAATGCCTTTTGAAATCAGATTTATAAATATGTATTATCTAATTTTATTTGTCTTATTTATAGATGGTTATTCATAATATAATAATATTAAAAAAACAAAAAGTTCAGATAAACGAAAATTACACTTTTTTGTGAGTTACTTTAAAGAAGACATTTTCAGCGATAAATCAAATAATAGTATTTTTCAAAATTTTATTTTATTAAAATATGTACAATATTTTATGATACATTCTTTTAAATAAAATATTTATCATAACTTTAATTTTGTATTTAAATATCGAATGAAAGTTAATAATTGTGTATTAATAATAAAGGAAACGAAAGAAGTTTTATTTTTAAAAATTGAAATAGATTATGAACATTTGTTAAAATTGATAAGGGCATTGCCTTTTCTGATTTTAAGTTTGTTCCATCTGACATTATTTAAAGAATATTTATTTCCAATCTAGAAAAAAAATATATGCTTTTTATCTGTTTATTTATTATATTTATCTATTATGCTTTTTTTTTTAACGAGAATTTAATTAAATATCTCAATGTTTTGGTTTAGTTTTGACAAAAGGTTTTTTATTGTTATATATTTTTTAAATCTTATAAAGTCAAATATTCAAACTTATGTAATAAAACTAATGACGTAATTTAAGGAAACGTTCTTAAGATCTTCATTTGTATCTACACTCCACCTTTAAGTACCAATTATATTCTTCTCCCATGTGCGCACTTGAATATAATATTATATCAAACAATTTCAAGAACCGTTTCTATTACTGCGGAACGTAACATGTTAACCTCAAATTGTATTTGCAATTGAGAGTTTTACTACTCGGATAATACTATAACCAACTTAAATGGATACAAAGAAAACCAGCGTATATACTTTGAATTTTCATAATTGTTTTCAGCATACTCCTTTTGGCTTCCTTCCAAACTTCTTCGTTTATAACTGGTTTATTTATCTTTATTTAGTCTATATACTTATTTTTTATATTATAAAAGTTTATCGAAATACCATAACCGTTACCGTACCCAACCATCATGGACATAACTATTATAAACTTTACTTAACTGATCCAACCTCAATCCTATAACTTAGTTGACACTCATAGAAACATAAAAAGTTTTTAAAGCATGGAAATAATCACTAGATCTCACTAAAAAGAACGATTACAAACATTCAATTATGTTTCGGATTTGACATGTGCGTTCACAATTTCAGACCTTCGTTGTTTTTAAAGGTTATTTTGAGAATTAAACAAATAATGTACTCCGTTGTATTTGGGATGCACAGATAACTTTTTTTGAAACACGAATCGTGTTAAGCAGCAAATATGTAAAAAGAAAATATGTCACTATATCACCATCAGATTTGAAGGATATTTTACGATTACATCTACATAATTGACTTGTGTTGACATATAAGCGACTTTTATTAAACCATATGAAAGCTTCAGAATATGAACATTTGTCAAATTATAGCATCAATCTTTTCAAGAATCAGATCAAGCCATGATAAAAATAATTAGGATCGTTGCATACCAAATGTAAATTCAATGCAATGTTTTCTTTTTAATGATTTCTCAAAAATATTTTTGAAATTATATTAAAAATGATTTGCTTTTACGAAATCTTTTGCAACGTCGTAATAAAGTTTATTTTGACATAGAATAGTAGTATTTAAGAAAATGAAGCAAAACTCTATTAACCCGTCAAAGAATGTCATTTATCAGCCAAAGGAGTCCGCTGCATCAGCGTCTGAAAGACTGAAGGCTGAAAACTGAAGGCTCCGAGTGCTGAATAGGGTGACGCAGTTCAGCCATTCAGACGTTCGCTGTGGGACTTACGTTCGCTCCAACGGATCCTTTAGTGGAAAGAGATGTTCCCGGAAAGCATTAAGATGGTGCACGTGAGCACGTGTACCGCCGCGGACGATCCACTGTGAGAGACAAGAGGAGACTGTCAAAAGGTTGAGATTTCGACATGGCATTAAGAGCGTGTTTATTCTTATGAAAATTACTTCTATAATGACTTTATAGCATTAAATAAGATATCACAAAAAAATATTGTTGACGTTCAATTATTTATTAACTTTGCAGTCAAAAATATGAAGTAATGGCGCATGAGAATAACAAATATTTAGTCAAACCCGTTTTATAATTATTATTGTTAATAGTGTTTTTAAATTTTATAAATGTAATAAATTGTATCGAAGCGTCGAGTTGATTATCTCCTTGAAAATGCTTATTTTTGCTTTTTTCAAGTTCGCGGGCTCTTGCCCTGGAGTCTCCCAGGAAACATTATGTTTCCATGTAGACCTTCAGGTAAATAGGTGATCATATACAAGGCATAGACAATCTGACCTTACAGAACTGTGAAACAACAATTTGTGGTGTCTATATGTTCCAAATATGGAGCGGATATGGTACAAAAATGTATATAGAAAATACTAAAAAACAGTTTCGATGATGATATAAAGTTAGTATGGTAAGTTATTTCATTATTTAAAATTACGTTACTTAACCGATCTGGAATATAAAAAAAGGGTTTTTTTTAAATGTGAATTAAATGTAAATATTTTTAATATGATAGTTAAAATAAACTTAAAATAAACTTAAAATGATTATTTACATAGTGTACACAATATGTGAGAACTTAAAACATTTCTATATATCTTTAAAAACCTATGTCACATTTGTATTAGACTTTCTAATGCCTTGAGTAGAGTTTCAGTCTCAAGGAGAGCAGCCTCCATAAGGTTAGTGAAACGAACGAAAGTACCGGAGAAGTTTCCTTTCAGCGAGCTCTTGGGTGACTTCTCTCGGCATGTAATAACCGGTTGATGAGGTTTTGCGAAGGAAATTCGTCGTTTCGCCCGAGGACAGAAAACAATGCAAATTTTCACACTGTAACTATCCGCCTTCAAGGAAATAGATTTACAGTCGTATTTTTAAGTGTAATTACGTATTAGTTATGCATTAAAATTTTAATTCATGCTAACTTCTAAGATCATTTGAAAGCAATCAAATTGACATATTTTATTTATAAAAATGGTAGATATTTTTTAATTAATGCATTACAAATTTTTGTGTTTCTTGATTATTTCTCTGACGATCTTGTTTTTTTTGTTGTTGTATTGTTTTAAAGCCTGTTATTATCTTTATAACAATATAATGGACAAAACAAATTACATGAGCAAATTTATACCTTGCAGTTATTGACCACAATATATATCATACGGCAAAAGACAGATATTTAGTCATGCGTACAAACCGAATAAAGTCTTTCTTATGTAAGATATAAAAAAAGGTAAATTAGTTCGATTATGTACAATGAAACATACATTATATATTCGGATTTTAAGATATTAAGCATTAATCTTATTAATAAATAAATAAAAAGTTATTTAACGCCTTATCGAATTATAAATATTATTACTATTCAATAAAATTCTACGAAGCTAAAGAAATATTTGGGAAACATTCCTAATAATATTTGAGTGAAACTTTCTTTTAGAAACCAAATTAAAAAACTTCCATGTTCATGGCTTTCTTTATACTTATTAATTGATAATAAAGTCTGTATTTTGTAAATGATTCGTGTGTAAATTGTTTTCTTATATTTACTTTTATAAAATCCAACTCATATAATTATAATGTTTTGCCGACGTTTAGCCGTCGTATAAGTTATTGTGATATGAAATACTTATTTTGCACCAAAAAAGTATTTTTTTCGTGTTGAATAAATAATTGCGTGTCAAAAGCCTCCTTACAAGTTTTCAATCATTATTTCCGTTAAAGCTTGCGCCAAACTTATTACATATATCAAGAATTGCCCAAAGTTCGACGGATGACGTTTCAATCAAATCACACCGCTATTCAAATTCGTGTAATCTCTGTTCAACAATACTTCAACCCTTGTCACAATTCGACCCCAACTCTCCAAGTCAAGGATTTCTGGCGCCCCCCAACGGACCACCCCCCTGCAAGGCTCTGTAGAGAGTGACGCCAACATGCCCTCACGCGTTTTTAGAAACCCCTGACTTTGAATTGAAAGCCGAGAGTATTACTGAAGAAACAACACGCTTTGATTTCAAAAACACTGAGAAGCTGAAAAATATTATGCATATAAAAGTAATATAAAATATTCAGTAATAATTATTTTAAAAATTAATAATAAAACAAAACTTTTTTAATATTAAATCGTACAAAAAATTTAATTCTCTTCCTTCAATTGATTGACGAAATAAATTCCATACAAATAAATATATAAATATTTTCTATGAATTTATAAGCGAATAATTTTAAATCCATTTTCATAA
This sequence comes from Glossosoma conforme, assembly GCA_022606575.1. Lineage (NCBI taxonomy): Eukaryota > Metazoa > Arthropoda > Insecta > Trichoptera > Glossosomatidae > Glossosoma > Glossosoma conforme. The sequence goes on from JAGTXR010000151.1 coordinate 135,690, forward strand.
AAACCATTTCATGATCAACTTTGTGTATTACGCACCGATCTTTAATTTTAAAAAACCTATCTTTGTAAAGATTTACTGTTTTTAAGATTTGATTAATTTTAACAATATTGCAATACTTGGTTATTAAAAACAACTTCTTTTTATTTCTAGTTACCTTAGAAATAATTATACATTCATAATACATGGTTGTTATAAGAACTTCTTCATCATTTCTATGATACAAGTAATTAATAATTATGTAGGAATTATCTCTCACTACTTAAAAAAGATCCTAAATAATAATGAATTATTGTAAGCATGACCAATACATACATTGAATTAATTAAATTAACTTACAAAATGTTTTTTTTTGTCAAAAAAAATTAAAACAAATATAAGATTGATATAGTCAAACCAGTAATTTTGACTTTATCTTAAGTTTTGTGGAATAAATGCTATAAAATTCATATTACAATTATCATAAAACTTACAAATTGAAAGTCAGTTTATTTCTCTAAAATATATTTTCAATCTGTGACTAGTACATTAAAATAATATAAAGACAATCATTATGCGCGCACAAAAAACCTTTAATTAAAAATAAATTTGTGAAACTTCTTACGTGATGAAACGCTTTCAGTAAATTGAGTAAAAGCTCCAAGATAATAAAAACGCTGTAAACAAAACAGAAAAATTAAACTCAACGACAACCTCACAGACAGAGAGAGCTCAATTCGTCACACATTTCAAAGAGAGAGCTTTATCATTCGGGAGCTTTATATTTTCCTTGTGTCACTCACTCGCTCAATTCTTTTGCAGAGTGCGAGGGGATTTTTCAAGACGAGCGGAAGATCGAGGAACATAACGTAAAAACTCGTAAATGTGGAAGAACTACTTTTTGTAAGCATACATGTGAGTTTTGTAATATGTATCTTATTCATCAATTACAATTTAATGAATTTAATCAGTTCATACGAGTATATTTTAATTCTTAATGTATAACTTAGACACAGAGCAGTTAAGAGAAGATCAATTGAAGTACTTTCATTTCATTTAAGCGCTTTTGGAATGATCATTCGGTCATAAAAGAGCGCTATACAAATACTAATATAATATAATAATAATGGATAGTAAAATGTACGACTCACTTTGCATAAGTTTATGATCACCTTGGGTCAAAAACAAGTCTTACAATTATTTGAATACTCAAATAATACAGTTTATTATAACATAACAGCCGGTCAAAGCATTAGCCATAAAAAATAGCATGTAAATAATACTCGTACTTTACTATCACTTCGTTGAAATTGAACCATATTGTTCAAAAAATCTACAGTAAAGTGAATTTTAAGCATATAAGTTTATTATTAATCTAATTCAATGTTTATAATTCATGTTAATCATACTGAAAACAATTGATACAAATATAAAATTAAAAAATTCAAAAACTCATCAAATATCATCTTAAATAATATTTTTTATTATTTATCATTTATATATTTTATTTTTCTCAATCATATTAATGAAATAAATGTGTATCAAGAAAACGGTTGCTGTGATTTTTTTGTATCTTTGCATCAATTATTGAAAACATGGTTGGAAATATAATTATTTATTAATATTAGAATCTTGAAGTTTATTCCAAAAATATGCCGAAAAACTGTAAAGATTGTCAATGAAAAGCGTCAGTATTTACGTTCTAGTATTTTTTTTTACATAAAACTACAAATATATTTTGTAAAACAAATTTTTGCAAATAATTTTTCCAGAAAAAAACCAATTTACAATACAAATTCTGATGATATTTATATTATTTCATTAAGCCGAAAAAAAACTGTCACGTAACGTGTAACTTCTGTCACTTTTGTAGTAATCGCGGCTCGCATTCATCCTGTGTCGTTCTCAAAAACTGTCATTACTGTGAAATGTGTGATCCGGGTCGGGACAAGCCTCTAAATAAGGCTGCGCTCCTGTGCCTCTAACTGGCTTACGTGAGCTTGACGGCCGCCAGAGTGTGTCTGAAGCACGCGAGCTTTTGAGCTTTTTACAGGCACTTGTTATCGTACTACACTGTGCTGCGGACAGTTCCGTTTCGGTGAAAACTACTAAATTTGCGTCCGGAATAGCCAATTATTTAATATAAACTTTCAAATTCAAAAATAACAATAAAGAAAATATGCTCTGTCACTTGTGAAGTAGTCGTTATAATGTTTTTCTAAAAATCTTCAGCAGTTTAGTTTGTGAAATTTTAAAATAAATTATAACATTAATGCTGTAAAAATTATGTTGGGTTAATAGTAGTATTTTTATTGTTAAAATAAAATAAATGGAATCATGGTTTCGTGCATTTCGTACACTTTTTCAAACATTGAAGGATGAACAGTCGCATTATAGTCCAATTTATTTGTTACCTTAAAAAAACATTAAATTAAGTAAAATTTATTTTTATTATTTATTAACACAGACCGACAAATACAAAAAATTTTAATTACACAAGAAATAAGAGTGCAGATGTAGAAATACGATAAATATTGAACACTAGAAATTTAGCAATAATGACTAATAAATAAACATTATTTATGATCTCAAATAATACAATATCATCGAAATAATTTCATGAGTATCAGATAAGACGACATAATTACTTAATAATAATATATGGTTTAAATTGCGTATTTCTTACGAACGAAATATTTTTTCCTCGTAGTAATATACTAGGTTGATTTTTTTTAAGCGTTAGATCTTAAATTATTAAATAAGAATAGAAAAATGCCTTAAAAATTGAAGTTCTTATTTCTCATTTCCTCCCCACCTGTCATTCCCAATTTTCTTACCTCCAAAAAGTCTGACGTCTAATCTCTGATCTCCGTTCATTTTTTGCTGGTAAGGAGCTAATCGTATTATAGGAGTGCTTGTCAAATTTGCAACATTATTAATGCATTGGGAGGGTTAAACTTAAAAGTCTATGACTTACGTAACAATCTTAAAATACTTTTATAAAATAAGAATTTATATTCTCCACGTTGTATTAATCTTAACAGTACTCATTTGCGACACAAAATAAAGAACACTTGAACATTTTTCATATTAAATTAAGTTTATTTGACCAATATTTTCATTTTCAGTGAACATAATTGAACAAAAAAAAAATGAAATGTTGATCAAATGTGCTACATCGAGGTGTCTGAAGGTGCCTGAATTTCGTTTACTTCTTGAAGTTTCACGTTTTCGATTAACACAACTACGTGGATCTTGAATCAACTTCATTAATTGGATCCGAGAACTGACCACACAGACACAGAAACCCGAAACAGACACTAACGTAATCAAACAAGATTACATAGACATGCTTTGTGCAGTTCGCTTTTACACTTTGAAGCAATTATTTCTTTAAAATATAACAAAATATATTACATAAAAAACATAATTATTAAATGGTTATTTAATTTGATGATATAAATTCAAATTGTAAATACATATTATTATTTCACATTATTTATATAGACAATACGCATATTATCTCCCTAAAAATATTAAATGTGCAGTTTTATCAATGTTTTCCAGTTACTTCAATTAATTTCACCATATCACTTTTTTAATTTAAATATGCGCACTTCACGGTTAACGATTTTATGTCACAACACAATATTTAAGCTCTGAAATTTTAGTAAAAGATTTCTGTTAGATTTTAGATTGTTATTTCAAATACCAAAATTGTATAATTTTTAATAAAACACCTACTTTTTTACCGCACTTTAATAAAACTAGTATATTATTTTGTCACAAACAAAAATATATGCTATCTTTTAGGTGTAATATGATTTTTTTTAAATGCGTAATTCAAATGAAAGAAAGCTGTATTTCTTTATATACTATATGCATATTTAAAAAAAACTTATCATTTTAATAATGGCTTTAAAAAAAACAATTAATTCGCAGCAATGGCAAATATTAAATGATAATAAAATCACGAGATAAGTAGATTTTACCAGTATATGAGATTTTTATTTAATATTTTACCTTCGAAATGCTTCACTCTGAACAAAACATTATCCTCAAATGTGTTGCAGCTATAAGGGCAAATGTTTTCCCTCTGTTACTCGCTTGCCCAAAACAAACAATTCTAAAAATCCAATCGCGGTGCAGAATGTAATTTTTGCAAAAGCATAATATCGTTGAAAAAATCCACTCGCATGCAAAAACGTTAGCCCGAGCTGCAGCAATCGAAAGCTCCGCACAATACTAAACAATTCAATATGGAAGTGATACAGTTGATTATAACATCTGCATATTGCCGGGCGCATTTTTATTTAAAATCATACAGGAGAATACTGACTGACGTTGATAGGAAATCTCATTTACGGATTACATTATACTTGTTTTTATCACTTAATTCTTGTTAATTATGGTATGAAGTTAATCCAGTGGCTTGTTTTTTATTCTGATGACTCCTGTCATATGTTATAATATATATTAAATATAATAAAAATTATAAATTGATAAATAAGATTATATTATAAAGGTAACGGAGGTTTTACAATCATCATCCGAGAGATGCATTGTCATGGCAAATGCTTACCAAACTGAAGATCGTAAATTCGATCCCAGACGGAAATTAAATAAAAATATATTTCTTAGCTCTATCTATATATCCGGTTGGTGTGAATTTGATCCCTCGCCTGACAAATGCCAGGCATAGCATATTTACTAAAATTAGTGGTAGACGAAAGTCGTCCTGTCAACACCACCAATTCATCGTTAATTCTTGTAATAAATGGATGAATCTTGAATATTGGGCTGTCTGTAATTCACATGATCCTGATAACTTCTTTAAGTACTCTGTTTTAAGCCATTTCAAATAAGTCGTCGGATAACGGATGTGTAACGTAAACGGTAGAATGGTAAACTAAAAATGAATTAGATAAAACCCGTGACCACTCGCACGGTAATCAAACTTTTTATCTCTAGACCACACTCCTCGACTTTTACCAGCTGGAGGCAATTAGCCATTATGGGGAGCTTGGAAAGCTCGCCTGAAATCCAATCAGCGCCCGGCGCGAGTACTGACCTGAAAAAGCTCCGCGGTCCATACTTTTTATTCATTTATACGGATTGTCTTCGTGGCTAGCGATTTACATACGTTCATCCATGATACGTTAAAAGTACTATACGAATATATCAATCAGTAATCTGAAACCATTTTATAAAACAAATCATATTATTATTACTTAAATATACATATACTATACATAAAATTCTTTTTTCAACGCGTCAATCCAAGCACAAAAATAACGGCAGAAGCGGGATGCGAACCGTGGACCTTGGAAACCAACTATGCCCAGATATTCAAACCGCTCGGCGAACTGCGCCATTGCTATGCCCAGACCGACTCGCGTTGAAACTAGTATTTATATCATTGTTATCATCGTACGATAGATGTCGCTATAGTATATATTCGAAGTATGTATATTTTTATTATTATTCAATCAGTCTTCATTTATTCACAAGCTTAATATTATTACTTTCCGACAGTCCGCGGTTCGCATCCCGCTTCTGCCGTTATTTTTGTGCTTGGATTGACGCGTTGAAAAAAGAATTTTATGTATAGTATATGTATATTTAAGTAATAATAATATTGTAATATAGTCAATGATCTATAAAAGTAGATTAGAATATTGAAATAATAAAATAATATTCTAATAAAAATTAAAAAATTCATACAAATCATATTATTTTTATATGACATTCCTCTCATCAATAAATCAATTTACTTGTAGCTGCGGTGATTTTTTGGAATATATTTCTATACTCTAATATTTATAGATCATTTAATATCGATGCCAAATAATAAATACGTGTTAATCTCTCGATTCAGTGAGCGGAACAAGTTTCTGCGACCATACACTGAGTTTTATACGTATCAATTATCTAAAATATTATATTATTTTTGTAATATGCGCTTACATTTTATTAAGTTGACATATTGTGGTTGAGCATCGCTTCTCTACTTTACATTACTCGATATACAGCCAAATAGAGTTATATAGAAATATCTATTCGAGGCTCACATGTAAAATATTCTGATAAGTACCGATGAGAGATGACAATTTTCTGATCCGGGACCCATTCAGAACGTCCGAATGTGTTTTGCCAATCAAACAGAATTAACGAATCATGTCAAGCTGAAAGGGATTCAATGTAGAATTATTTCACGTTAAAGTTACGATCGAATGGCACCCATTTTGTATTTTGCTTTGTTATGGCGTAAACATTCGCCAGAATAATATTTTTTTAAATTATAATTAGTGTCACAAATAATAACATGAAAAGTTTTTTAGATAAATCTTCAACAATTTATACATATTATTATATATTGAATCTTGTTTTAGAAATTTTTTTCTTTTGTATGGCATAAACATTCATATTTTTTATTATTTAAGTATTTCTCTACAATAAATTTGTATCTTTTTATTTCTTTTGGAAACATAATTGAAAATATCATTTTTTAAATTAATGATTTTATATATTTTCTTACGTTATGTTACAATTTTGCGGTTCTGGTTTGATAAATGCAAAATAACTTTAAATGTTAAATAACTAAGTATTTTTTTAACTTAAATTTTTTTTAATATAAAAATAAATAAATTAAATATACAATTAAATGAAAATAAACTTTAAGCGTACAAACATTTTATTTATGACATCTATATAATTTATTTTTTAATTTTACTTACAAAATAAATTATTTGTAATTTTTTTTTAAACTTTTTTAATATAATTAATAGTCTTATGGATTGTACATACTATTAAGTATTACTGTTTAATTTTCTTTTTCTACACTTTATATCCTTAAGTTAAATATTTTGTTCTCATTTCTTTTGTCAACCAGTTATCGTGATTCATATTAAAACGACCTCAAATAATATTATTTTTTACACATGTTCAAATATAATTAATACATTAAATAAATATCGAAGATAGAAAAAAAATAGATAAATATGATTAAGCAGAAATAAAGTGATCAAATATATTAAACATTATATTTTTTTTATATATAACGTATATAACTGCATATTTTCATTGCCTTACAATATTTTATAACTCAAATGAAACATTTGAGTGATTTTTTCTGGCATCCTACGTTGTATTAAGGTAAATTTCATTTTTATTTTTCGCGTTTTTTACTTCAGTACGTTTCACCAAAAAGCTGAATCGCTCGAAAATAAGCAAAAAGCCTTCCCTTTGTGGCACAATATTTCCTTTATGCCAACACAAGAGCGATTCTAGCGCCCAGCTTAAAAAATGTGTAGACACAAAACGGGTACAAAAATTAGCGCATACTTTAAAAGGACGGAATTTTCGCGGCGGGCGCCTTTCGAAGGCTGCCTTTTCATAATTTTCATATTGAGAAGCTTTTGGGACCATTTCAGAGGCAACAGAGGCAATTCGTTTGTTACTCTGAATGTAACAACATATTTCCAAAATTAAATTCACGCGATATTACAAATGGACCATTAATTTTGTTCTTTCATATAAGATTTTGTGTAGTCCATCTAATTTACTTTCATACTTATTTATTTTAATAATAATTTAAATATATAGTATCATAACACATTATCTACTAAAATCATTCTCGACTTTTTTATTGAATTAATTTACAATGCAGTAAATGCAATGACTAACAATTACACATTATAATAAAATAAAATATTATTATTATTATTATATAAGTATTTGTATAGCGCTCTTTTATGACCGAATGATCATTCCAAAAGCGCTTCTTTGCCTCTCTGAGTAAAAAGGTGGGTCTTGAGTCTGCTTCTGAAGGATGCCTCCGCTTTAAGCTCTCTTATGCTTTCCGGTTGTGAGTTCCAGGCCATTGGTACAGCGTAGCTGAAAGCCCGATTGCCAAAGACCGTGCTAGGACTACCTCCCGTCAGCTGCAGGGTGCTTCTATTTGCTCTAGCCGATCTGAGTGTCTCTCCACGCGCGCTTATTTCTGAAGGCTTAATAAGTTCTGTCAGATAGCCCGGTGCAGTTCCGTTGAGTGCCTTGTATTATTTCAACAGAATTGGATAAGTTGTGCAACACGCCATCTGCCACATTTTAAAAAATACATGATATTCTTCATAACAACAATAAATAACTACACAGCATCTTCTCTATCCAGCGATGGCCTAGTTGAGCTGAATTTCATTTAAAAGCAGCCAGGATGATAATGTTGTTGAACATCGTTATCCTGCTCTAAAAGCCGGCAATATGGTGACACAATAATGGTGACATGAATGGTACCTCCGTAAGCATGTCAGATGCGCTACATAATCTAGGGAGTTGCATAAGTTGCCAATATCCAATATTATACGCAAATTTGAGCTTCGCCTATTTTCATTTTAAATAGATAAACCAGAGAAATGAACTATACAAAACAATGCAGTGACCATACCACTCCGAACGCTTAATTTAATTAGCATGTTTACACTATAAAAGTTCTCGATTTAATTGGCTGGTTTGAGTGGATTAGTGATATGGCGCAGCCAATTTCGAATGTTATGGACAGGATATCATTGCACTGGACTTAGGTTTGAACACCAACGAATTAAAAACCATACAACTTACTTTACTCTTACTTTAATAAACATTAATAATAGTTGCTGTTTGATAGGTTTTCGGGTGCTATACGCCAATTGTTCTTCTATAAATTTAATTTGTTTTCAAAACATACACGAAACTATTATGTAAGTAGCCACGGATACTGGATTATTTATATCATTTTTATTGCTGTATTTTCATTCAATATAAGCCATTGTTCCACAGTGATATAACAAAAAATCTATATTTTCACGCATTGATAGCGTTTCTAAATCGTTTTGCACATTATTTGAAAGAAAAGGAATCTGAATCATCCGCGCGTCTGAATGGGTAATGATAAATATTCCCTCGAGATGAGAAACGTGGAGATGAAAAACATACACAGGTGAACTGAAACTTCATGAGAATATTTTTACCAAGAATAAAAGCTTAATTTAGGAACGTTTCACATTATATCAATTAAGCTTAGCAACATGAGACGTGACTTAATGAAGTTGAATAAAAGATAACTATGAATGCTTGAGTTATACTACGGTAAACGTTTTAGGGTTAAGCCGCATCTTAGTTATTATCCAGCCTTCTTAAAAAAACGAGTAACAAATTAGTCAAAATATGCCTAAGATGCTGTCTCTTCAAGTCGCAGGGTTTCTGTGTTGGAGGTCATCGAGAACAATATATATTCCCAGGAGAATTTATAGTTCTGTGGAAGAGGCATGGACAGTAGCAACTGATGAAACTTAGTGACGGCAAATTAAGTTAACCATATATTCCAGATATGGATCGTACATGGAAAGAAGAGCCACACTCATATAAAATCATTTTGTTGCTCTAATCCATACAAAATATTCAAACATGAAGTTGTTGTGATGGGAAAATAATTTAGACAATAATTAATTAATACAATAAAAAATACGCTAAAAGGAATAGTAAACAGGTCTGTTTTAATTCAAACGAATATGTACTTTAATTTTGAATTCTAATTTGCTGTAGACATAAATTATTATCCCTGTTTTCAATACTTATTTTTATTTCATTTGGGAGCTTATATAGACTGCAAAATGATATGCATTTTATAACGATTTTGTAATAAGTGTGACTCACACCTTATACGGCCAACCCCTCCAATATATGATGGTATAATATTTTGATGCGGGTGAAATCTCACAAACTTATTTGCACGAAAATGGAGTTGATGGTGGATTTTATTAAGGGGAGATCACTGCGGTCGAAAAGAAAAACTTTGAGCGAAAGATTCAATAATTTAATTACTCTCCCGACGCACCTTTTCACTTTATTGATTGAAAAATCTTTTTCGAATTTCGGGGCGGTCGTTTTTTTCGAATTTTTTAAATATCCAATAAAGTGAAACCGGATGCCGTGATTTTATTATCAGACTTCAAAGTGCTTAATTAAGAATATTCATGCTATTATCAACGGTAATTATTTTTTTAATATAAAACCATTCGTGGGAAAAAAATATTCAAGCCATTTATTTTAGAGGAATTCACATTAATTCATAGTATCATCATAGTATCATCATTTTTCCTATTGTTCATTTGACATAAAATCTTGTGTTGCTTATCGAATGCTTTAATACCCCTTGGTATAACTGATATATTAAAGCATACGACTTTCGAGTAAAAAAAGGTCATAAAATCGATTGCTGGTGACTTTCTTGGCTATTTTTTACATAATTTTAGATGCTTAAAATAGTTTCTTTTCCGTCATACCTAAAACTACCTAGAATTTAATATTTTTCAAAAATTGGTAGTGGATGATACTAAAATGAGTGCCTTTAAAACAGAAGATGCTTTAATTCCTTCCTAGTCAAATAAAAACGTTAGCGAATCAATATTCCACATACAAGCACTTAGATACATATACTCAAAATAGTAATATTTCTGTAGTGTCTTTATGTGTATGGGCAATCAAACTCACACCGACCATACATATTTACTGATACTTATATACTAATATAAAAACAAGGTTTTTATATAAACAAATCCAAAACCTGTTTTTCATTGCAAATATCGGTGTCGCGTACATAATTCAATATAACTACAATGTCACTTTAAATAAACTTTCAGCAAATCTCAAAAAATTGTTTCGCATCATTTTCACCCTTTTGTTGATATCATCGGTTTCTTAGATTTATAAATGTCTTTATTTATACTATAATGTCAACGTTTCATTATTGACAATCTAATTTAAATATTGTTTAATTCGCCTTTTTAATATAATTTGAAAATTTGGAACTTTGATTCTGTAAATAATTACATTGCTTGAAATTGTATTGATCCGTAGTTTGTAAATTGCACAAATTTTCTTGGATTTTTCGACCACCGTTTCCGGAATCATCATCAGAATGTGACGTGTGTAGTGATCTTGTTGAAAATCCAATAAAATATAGAAATCATTATATGATAGGTAAATGAAATGATGTTTATAATATACACTTGTAACATGAAGGTTTCGTTAACTTCAATGACTTTCACAGATCGGTTATTGGTTAGGCTTGTATTCATCGTTGGTTATTCTGACAGCATTAACTTGCGGCTCATAAAATCAATCGAACACAGACTCGGTGCACTATGAAATCCGTCCTGAAAATGACGTTGACGTCACAACGGCAAGTAGACGCTTACGTAATCACCGTTCATCACTCCCTTGATTTTCAACTAATTTATATGCTAGAGGTTTTCATGTAATGGACAAATGTAGAGTACAAGCAAATACTACACGATACTTATTTTAAACATGTTTTTTTTTATTCCATCTGTAACAAATAACCACAATCTGTTTTTATGCAATTCAATTTTTTGTTGCTCTTAAAACCATAACAATGTTTAATTTTTTACGTTCTTGAAATGAAAAAAAAATCACTCTCAATTCTAGAAATTCTCGAGATCAATAGAGCTTAATTGGACATAAATATAAACCTTATTAATAAGGTTTATATTTATGTCCATATTTATGTTTATATCAAAATATATTTGCTATTTCCCCTCTTTTGTACCCAATAAAACGTTGATACTGCTCTGTACATTTTGTTTCAGCTCAAATTTCCCCGGACTTTCCAACGCCATTAGCATTATCATCAATTAATGATATATCTACTTAGAATTGTATAGCTTCCCCATCTACTTTTGGAACGATTTTTTTTTTTGTTAAAATTATCTAGAATTTTTACTTGTGTAATTACTTGTATATTACTAAGTGCAATTAACCTATTGATGTAAATTTTTATTGTTTTTTAATGGCCTTTGTAATTATACATATTATTTTATTCTTTTTATCAATGAATTTCCTTATACATTATTGATTTCCAAAACACATAAGCCCATCACAAAATTCATATCCACCTTCTCACTCACTCCTTTATTTATATAGAGCCAACACTCACTGTACTAATTGACTTGAAAATTGCCATTCGATGTGGCCCCGGAAACATGTCGTCTACAATTATATTGTGGGACAAATTCTTAATATTATTTTATTTATATCTGAAAGAAAAATCAACAATAAAAACTATAATAATTTAAAATAAATAATTAATAAAAAAATTAAGTACTGAAGAAAAAGTACGTATTTCATTAACACTATATAAAAAAATGAACCAAAAAAAGCAGCAGAAAGTTACAATGCTCATTAAATAAACCACACAAACAACCTTTTTCTCCTAACGAATTCATGGAGCTCGTGTCTGAACTAGGCCTTCCTTGCGTGAATATATCAATATTCAAGGGGATGTGGTTGAACAGTCCGATTTCTCTCCCAAAAATCATATTTTTTTAGTTAGGTAGGTAAGAATTACTCGTTGGAAGAGCAAATAATCTGTGCCTCCTTATACTCGTATATACTCATAAATACTCGTGTACCGAGTGGCTGCACCCAGGAAGACCTGATGATGGCCAGAAGTAACGCCATCGACGTCGCCCACTTCTGGGCAGACAGGATCTGACCCTGTTGTTTCCGACACGATTATATATATATATAAATACTCGTAACGTATTTCTAGCAAAATTTCAGAATTTGCCATTATCTCGCCTTGTTGGAAGTTTCCCTTCGCCAAAAACATGCAAAGTATAATTCATAATGGGCATTCAAGACCATGCCCAGTAGCTTGAAGATAACTACGTTTTTAGTATTTGAAGCATATTTAAGCATTATTTAAGTAGTTTACTTAATAAAAGCATTTTTATCCTGTTGCTCTCGATGTTCTTAAATTTTTTAAATAATATATATTATTAAATGTGGCAAGCGTTTAAGGAATGTAAAGGGAAAGTTTATTCATCACGGTCTGCCAGTATTCTCCAGTATATTCTTACTTTTTTTATGTAAACACATACAGGAGAATACCGACAGATGCTGATAGTAACTCTGAAACCTCATCTGTGGAATTCTATGACGCTTACCATAGTGCAAATAGCTAAGCGCTGCATGTGGAGTGTTGATCCGCCAATTCGATTAAATATCCTTTTTTTAATCGCCATCGGGGATCAAACCCACGAATTTTGGTTTGCAAAGCAAATGCTTTGACCATTGAGCTATACCCACCAGCATAAACAATAACAAAATTATTTTAAAATACTCCTTTTATCCTTTTATATATGATTATGTAATTGATTTTTAAATGAAAAATAAGTTCTTCAAAAATTTGTGTATATTATGATATCAAGATGATTTTTTTTTTTTTTTTAAGGAAAAACCTAGCAGCTCGGCAGCCGATGCATTTTATATCTGTGCATCCGAATGGTTGCACAGGCGATGCTTCGGTTGCATAATTCCTAGCGTTCCTCTTGAGAATACGTTGGGGAACATTATTACAGACACTCTGTACAAAAAGTATGCACCCGCTAGCCAAGGAAACCCTCCAGAAGTAGAAATAATAGCGCGGAACGACTTGAATGAGAAATATTTTCAACATTCCGGTAAACGATTATTACTTTTACAGCAAGAATGCAGTAAAAAGTTACTGCACATGTTTCAACATAAAAAAAAACAAAGTATTGAATGAAATGAGTTTACATAAGAGTGTTATATTGTTTATTATATTTTAAATTCTTGGATCTATTTGTGTCACTTTTTTGGAGACATCTACGAGCTATCTAGTCATCTTTTGCAAGGTTTGCTTGGAAATCTAACTCCTTCTTTATCTTCTCCATATGACGAAGTTTTACTTATTACAAGTGCTTAATATTTATGTTTTTCTTATACGTAAAAGTATTAATTTTGGATGTTTATATCTCAAAAAAAAATACTATGGCTTCAATAGCATAAATTACTTGCTCCTACTTTTTTACAGACCGGAAGAAATATAATTTTATAAACATTAGTTATATTTATTTATCGTTAGTAAATAAAGTTCACAGTGTATTTTTATTACAAATGTATTATGTTATTTACATTTTAAGCATTCACTTTAAGATCATTTCTAACAATTAAGAATTGATAAACATTTCTTAACTTTTTTAACACGGAATATAGCGTAGTATTAAATCACTTGCTGGAAGACTGCAATTTCGCTATCAATGAAAACTTCACCAGTTCTTAAAGTCTAGTATGCTTATACATATCAGGAACTTATGAAGCCTTGATCGAAAATAAGACTACGGTAACAATTGTATATAAACAGTGGTTAATATTGATCCACGCTTAATCAATGTTAATAATGTATAATAAATGAATACATTTTTGAATTACAAAATATCAGATTAATTAACTTAAGCTAACGTGAGTGAATACATAAGTAATTTTGAATTAAGTTCTTTATAGCAGTAATTTGAAGCTACCAAATGGCTCAAAGAAATAATTTCGAAGAAAAATTAAAAATAATATATACCAAATATTTGAAAAAACATTTTACAGAGTAATCATTTTTAATATCTTTTTGTATGAATTTTCCTTGAGTTTGTTCTGCTGCCGTGTACATTCGTTCCGCACACATCGCCCCTGGGAGAGAGACATTCTCAGGTAAGACATATGAAGCCGGGCAGGTGTAAATATGGGCGGAACATTCTCCGGAATACATTATCGACTTCATGTCACTTTTTCAATATTTCTTCGTTCGCGAATCGAACACGGGCGGATGCCTCTAGCTGAGAAAATTTCACCAATATCGTATCTCCCCGAGAGTGATATGTAGCCGCTTCTTTTTACTTTTTCTTCAATACTCGTATATTGTGCGTCAGGTCAAAAAATATATTAACAAACGTGACGTTTCTTCCGCCAGAAATATAATCCTATAGCAGGATGTACGGATTCCCGTTTTATATTAAAATGTGTTTTTTTCGTATCTTCTTTTTATATCTCAGCATTCGTTTGTTGAAAGAATGTTATCGAAATGCCTTATAAAGTTATTGAATATTACAAAACGAATGAAATGAATTGTAAAAGTTAATATTCCTTTTTTTCCTATGAATTAAAAAAAGGAAGAAATGATTAAAAGGACCCAGTAAATCGTCGACTTTAAAGTAATATTGTGTAACTCACAATATGCTTACTGCTCATTTGAGACAAAAAACTGATTGTATTTTTCAGTGTGTGTTTTCTAGTCTCGCTTAGTGAAACCCTACCTGTCCCGTCCTGTTTTTGGAGAGCCAGATGGGGACCCGTTACTGGCCGCACGTAAAAAGGTACTAGTAACAGAGTGGCTGAAGGCTTTTCCGTGATTCTAGGTGCATCAGTTAGATGTCAAATAGACCTCAGTCTCAGGCGCGAGTCTCAAATTGCCTTTTTTGGTAAGTGGAAATAATTAATCTGTTTTCTAGTCTATACAATATGGTTCTCCAAAAGAAACAAATAAATTTTCCCAATCTGCAGACAGTCACACATATCTGCATGCAGCATCCAGCCGTCTTAGCTGAACGTCTTAGAATATTCTAGTATCAATCGGTTGTTGTCTACCGCGTGCGTTGTGTTAACGAAACACGATGACATTTCTGTAAGCAACATAATTATTACTTAATATTTTTTATATTAAAACCGGGTAAATATTATTATTTGATTCATAAAATTAATCTCAAAGTGAATAAATTTCATGTTAATTATGAAAATACTTGGTGAAACTGCATTATTATATTTTAATATTAAATTAAATAAAAAATAAAACAAATTAATAAGTGAATGGTAAAATAATTTATCTAATTATACAATAATATCGATTATGTATATATGACGGTTTTATTTATATATGTATGACCTATCGTTTACTTTTATATTGAATTTTTGAACCATTTTAATTTATACTTAATAAGTTAAAGCTTAAATTAAGTTACCTGATAAAAAAAAAATTAAAAAGTGCAAAACCAAGTGACAACCGCGATCCATATTAAAACTAGGTGAATATAAAAATCAATTCAATATTTATTTCAATTTGTTAAATCATATTCAATAAAATGATCAACTTGGTAAAACTCCAGCAAATTATTTTTTTATTTTAATTGTATACTACGTCTCTTTTTATACGTAAAATAATTTCATACTTTGCAGCGAAAAAGGCTGTGTTATTTTATACGTTTTTTTTAATGTATGTATTGTTAATTGTAAAATATTGAGCAAAAGAAGGGTGTGAGAATCGGTTAAACTTCCAGATGTTGTATTGTTAAAAGGCACGCCTTTCCTTTTAGAACAAAGCGTTGATTTTTCCACAGAAAGCTCCGGAGCGATTTTCCTCATCAATCACGCGACATTAGCATACGTCGCCGGTCGAGCTTTGTCGTCCGCGCCTATTGTTGCAACCTCCCACGGACTGTGTGTGCCTCGGGCAGCCTCCAAGCTCCCCGGGACAAATGACGCAATTGAATACTGTTTATTATATACCAAATACGCTGAAAGCCCAAGTTCCCGTTGTTTATTTTTGCAAAGTCATACTTCTTAAGCGAACCGAGAATTCTCGACTGTTAAAATTTATATGTATTGCCATCGCGTGTTAAATGTTTACTTTTTAATTTAAAACACCAATTTTACGGTCGCCATAAGAAGAGGCCCTTTTCTAGATTAACGGATATGTCAACAAACAAAATTGTTGAATTTTGGACGATATCAATCCACAAGAAATTTAAGAGTGTCCAATAATATTTTGAAAAAGTTACTGTATTTTGTGGATTGTAAGCTTGCAGCGTCATCAATTTATATTTCTATAGCGCTTACATCAACGCCAAACACTTTAGGTTGATGATTATCGTCTAATTTTGGTCTAAATTGGATTATATAGACACCAACGACATGTGGTTTCAACAGGATGGCGCTAAGTACTACACAGCTCTTATAGAAAAACCCTTTATAACACTGTTTTTTGGGAACTAAGGGCTACTTTATCTTATATTTAGTCTCTACAAATACTTTTTAAGGCTTGTAGAACACTTCTGTGTCATACAACTTTGAAAGTGGGTTTAAAAGCAAATAGAAGTCGACATTAAGAATTTAGAACGCATTGTATTTGGCTTCTGTTGAGATGAAATTTACTTTGTAATGTTTGTTGGGATGTACTCTGTACACAATGACTTCTTCGATAACCAATCTACACTCCCTGTTGGATTACATTGAAAGGAAATTCTATACTTAAAAAAAAAAACAATTTTATATTGGGTAATGTAATACTGAATTGCCATAAAGTGGTACATATTTTTGACAAACGCGATAATTGGTGGAAAATAAAGGTGTTTAAGTGGTGTCCAAGAACATGCAGCATAGGTAAATCTCTTCCATTATGGACTGGCAATACTTACCAAAGAAGAATCTTGGAAACAGGCTATAAGCCTAACTCTGCATTCTGCATCGATAGGCATGAAATATCATGCAGTAGGCTTACGTTTAATATTTGAAAGGACACTGTTTGGTCATGATATGACAAAAAAAATGGTTTATAATCACATACCGAATAGCGTGCACGTATAAGCGATAACATGAAACTTGAAAGGGGTTGAATGCAAACGGAAGGGCAATTTACAAGAATTGAATCGAATTAATTATCCACAAGATGCATATCACATTAATGGCAAACTGACAGCCGCACGGTTTCAGCTAAACCGTGCAATGTTTTCCGATAAGCACCAACACGCCAACGAATATGTTTAAGAGCTTAATTTTTTCATCGATTTCGGTCTGAATTTTTCACTTTAACTATTATACCACCGGTTGGTGTGACTTGAATTCATCACCTGCACCTGTAAAAATACTTTTCATTGATTGATCATTAAAACTTTAGTACATAGTTTTATCATTTATGAAGTGTGGAATTGTATTGAGGGCAGCACTATTCATGCAACGTTTAGTTTTCATGAAAATAACTCACTAACATTTTCGAAGCAGCTTTCAGAACCAACGATTCTTTGACAACTCGTACAAGATAAACTTTAGTTAGTTTGTTTATTCATTGTAAAATCATCACAAGAACATTTTTTTTTCCTCAAAATAGCAATCACATACAATACGCAGATTGTATCTTTACATCGCCGTCTAACGGTAATATTTCATTTGTGTTTATATAAAACAAAAGCACGCCAAGCCGGCTGGGAGCTGCATTTTTCAGGTTGCGATTTTTTTTCAGTTTTTAGCCGTTTCGCTTTTGTACGGGCAGAAAATTATTTATTGGGCTATTTTTTGCTCTGCGAACCTTGCTTTGAAAACAATAGTTGAATGACCAGTCGACTATGGCGAGCATTCAAACGACACACGCAAATTGAATACGCAAACATTGCGTTTTGAATACTTACGCTCCACTAAAGAGCAACTATTGTATCATCTAATTTTATACATCACATATTCGGTAGATCGAACGACATATTATCCAACTGGGATTGAATACTCGTAAATAGCCGGTGGTTATAGCTCAACGGTCAAAGCGTTTGCGTTGCAAGCCAGAGGTCATGGGTTCGATCCCCGACAGAGATCAAAAATAAAATTGGTGTGAATTTGATCCCTCACCCGTAAAAAGTCAGTCATAGCCTATTAATCAAAATTGATGGTAGACGAAAGTCGTCCCGTGAATACCACCTATTCATAGTAATAATTAAGTATGATGCGTGAATCTCGGGCTGTAGTCTATGACGTTGACGGATCAACACTCCCCATGCAGCGCTAAGCCATATGCAGCATGGTATGCGTCATAGAATTCCACAAATAAGACTTCAGAATTACTATCACCATCTGTCAGTATTCTCCTGTATGTGTCTACATATAAAAAACTATTAGCATTTTGGAAACTTAAATAAATTGAACTGTGAATGCATATTTACATCATAAGTATATATTGACATTTGTTCGTTATATTTAAAAAATTGAGTGAATAAAGAAATAATGAAAAAAAAAACTTTGTTAATCATTTTATCTAATTTCAGTGAAATCCTGATATTTTAGTAATTAATTTTTTTATTTTAGATGCGTTAACATAAATTAAAAATAATAATTTAATATCAAATAAATTATTTATCATTTAAATGCAAGTACTTCAATTAAACACTGATATTGTAAATTATTCCACGATTTATTAATTAAATACAGAACTCAGTAAATTGTGAAAAGTCACGACATAGGTCTCTTGATAAATTACTGAATATGTATTTTCTTACTATCTAGGACATACAACTATTGATAACGTTGCCGGATCAATGCTTCTCATCGTAAATGATTTTTAATAAATATTTTTTTACCGTCAAGTAAATGTATTTTTTTTTAATGTAAAAATATTTTCCATTACTCCAGCTGCCTAACCACCAAACATACGCTCGAGTTGAATTTGTCACATGAATTATCAAAACTAATGGGACAAGGATTTGACTTTGGGAATGGATTTATTTTTAGAAATATCAATATTTTAAATCAAAATAATCATTTTTATTGACACATTCATTCTAAATGTCATTATAATTGAAAAATCACTATAAATATTACTTTAATACGTTTAAAATGTGTAAATTGAAAAGTAATCTTAATTTTCAACCATTTCCGTCTCTTATCGTATTTTTTAAACACCTATATAGTAATGGAGAAATTTCTTCTGTAGATTCTATGACACTTTTACATATGGCTGTATGTGAAATTTTGATCTGCCTACGTCATATGAATACAAACCATCGTCGGCGAAAATTTTAATTATTTATTTAATTTCTTTGACTGGCATTTCACATGTGGAAACCAATACACATAATCCGGTGTATTTGAAGGGTTTATAAATATTATAGACTAAAAAATATTTTTTAATATAATCTTCATCGGGGATCTAACCCA
Organism: Glossosoma conforme; assembly: GCA_022606575.1. Taxonomy (NCBI): domain Eukaryota; kingdom Metazoa; phylum Arthropoda; class Insecta; order Trichoptera; family Glossosomatidae; genus Glossosoma; species Glossosoma conforme. The sequence continues at coordinate 155,487 of JAGTXR010000151.1, forward strand.
CGACTTTCGGTATGGCAGGCAGACGCTTTACTATTAAGTCAAAGCAGCCGACCATAGTATGTTTTCCTTGATTAAATCGTATTCTGAAATAACCTTTTTAACCAACGAATGCATTATATTTTATATAATTATGGTATTTTTATCTACCAAGTTTACAAGGCATTGTATTTTGTTATTAGCCGTCTTTGTTATTGGACTTACATTTTGCAAGCCTCACTCTCAAGTAGGGTTTATTATATTCAAACACTTTTCATCAACGCCACGGGCCGAGGATCTTATTATGTGTTTTCTCTAGCACCCGAGGCCAAAAAAAGTTCCACAAGAAGCTCGACCACTTGAGCTGACTCCATTAAAAGTTGCGGACGAACTGGCAAAGTTTCCCATCTCCCCGTCCCCCGGACAAGCTTTTAATTGGCCAAACATCCGCCTGCGGTGGGGTGGGACGCATCAATAAGGCTTCGCAATGATACATTAGCGAAAGCTCTGTGGACGGGAGCTTTTTTCTCCCGGTTGGGAAACTTCAAACGGAAGTAGATAGCAACTTCCCGAAATGTCTGTGCGCTTAATTAGGTGGATTAAAAATAATGTATTATTGATGATACACTTTGAGCGGCGATGTTTTATTCATAGGTCTTTACGGTGAAGCTTTGGGAGAGCTTTTTGCATATCTTGTTTAAATTTGCCCCGTAATTATAAAGTGTAATTAAAAATATTTATAAAATAAAACTGAGTGCTCTACATAATTAATTAAATTCATATTATTTTTCGATTGACTTAGTATTTACATCATAAGAACATATTTGCATTACTTACTTATTTCGTTTGCAACAGAGGTTTTAAAGGCTTCCCGTTTTTAAGTTGTAGGTCGGTTAAGTCGGTACCCAAGAACATACTGCATCTTTTTTTACGTTGTCACAAATCATGTTTCAGTATTTAAGCAGTCATATGGTAAATAGTGTTTCAATAGCATCCTAAATGTGGACTTGACCTTTGATAAGATGAAATCTCCAGCATTTTACTTCAAAGTTTAATTATTAATCGTATGTCTTTATTTTGTACATTTTTCATTTTATTGGGTATTATATCAAAAATTAATTTTTACATTAACATTCCCCACTCTTTAGATGGTTGATATTCAGATTTCAGGATGAGGAGCACATTAACAACACAAAAACTTTTTCTGAAGCACATTGACAAATACATTTCGATAACTCTTCAAACTTATGGCCCGGACCTACTCACAGCATTCAGGCCGGGCCACAATACGACCTTTTTTACGGTCGGTACACGACTGCGCGCTCGTGATGGGCTATCGCATAGTGCCACAAGTGGCGATCTACGTAACTAGTCCAAAATGCTAATATGGTGAAACATACATATATAACAATCGAAAAGAAATAAGAGACGCAAGATTATGTATCGAGGTTTTCGGTATCAATCAGCAAGGGCTATATGACGTTGATGTCAATCAAATAATAAGCATTATCAAACAAAATACATTTTAATTGTTTTTATATAATTTTTAAATACAACCACATAGTTCTGTCAACTACCCTTGCGTTATTCCAAGTAACTTCGTTACCAAAATTTCGCACATTACATAGTTTTTGATATTCCCTAAATTAAAAACCCTAGGACTTGAAGATGAATAATCAGTATTTAATTTTTTATTTATATTTTTAAGCCCCGGATCATTTGATTCTTTAAAGCGGATAAGTATAAAAACAAACATTGAAGACATTGTTTACATTTTTAATTAAACAATATTTAAAAAATATGTTTACTTCGTTCCGTTAAATAAATGTCTTTATTTCTAAATTAAATAAATCCATAAAATTTGCCTGACATTTTAATGTCTAATGGAATTTAAAATTGTATTGCGACACTCTTTTCACGAAATGCGATCGAGTATCACAAGGGACCAAGAGAGACCCTTGCCGACACCCGAGCGATTGAGAATGCCTCGGGCAGAAAAGCGCGGCAATCTAAACTTTTAAAATATGATTTACTCGGAGCTCTGGCGACTCACGCGAAATTAGCTTTAATTTGCTCGGCTTGGTTGTTGGACGCCCAACACGTTAAAGCGATCGATTATAGTGCGGCAGTTTGCGGGTTCGACCCGTAACGATGCATAAAAAACATTTACAAAACAAAAAAATATAATATTCTAACAGCTGCAATTTTAGTATCGAACGTTACAAAATAAATTAATCGTCGTAGTCATTAAGTTGATATTAGAACTACTGATAAAATATTGAGCTTTAATTTTCCTTAATTTTACAATACCTTATGTTAGTAATTTTTTTTATATTGCATATTATCACATCATACTTTCATAATAATCTAAATTCCCTAGATGTTTATATTTTATATATGTAGGTTTTATTAAAGTTATGTTTGATTAGTTTTTTTTTTATTTCAATGATCATAAATACTCGTATTTTAATTTAATTACTCCGTTATATCTAGGTATTTCTTTATATGATGTAACGGTGTATTAAGTTAGGTTATGTTTCCGTTGAAAAATAAGTACACGTATAAACAATATGTTAGATGACATTTAAATGCAGAAATCATTTTTATTAAGGTGCAAAAAAGTCCTTGTAAATTATTTATAAATAAGTAAAATAAATCAATAGTAAATTTTTAAAAATAGACCTGTTATCTCACTTGTGAAAAGACCTGTGATAACATGGTTATCAAACATTTGTGATGTCGTGATGAATACAACCCACTGAAAATACGTATTTTTAAAAATAGGTGAATGCCAATCTGTGGTGTATTCATGTTGGCAGGTCACTCCACAGTTAATACTCATTTAGATTTCACAGTTGAGATTTCTCTATTATCATCGAGTGGTGTTCTATTGTATTCGTTAACATGAAAATAAAACTCCCCGGAAGTATTTTCGTCACAGACTCTTCCGGTACTTATTTGCAAAGTCAATTACACCTGTTTTTGCCGAAGTTTGCTCCTTTCCCACCCTCTCCGGCCACGTACTCCCTCCCTCCTCGCCGACAAACTTTGAACGTAATTAAATTTGTCGCGGGCGTTGGCGTTTCGTGCCGCGAGATGGCGGTGATTTTATTTGCGGATACAAAATTCCGATGCGTCTACAGTAGTTGGGTTCGCATCTTGAATGTACGTGAAAGAAGTAGAAGTAAGTTTTTTTACCAAATTTACCAAAAAAATACAATGACACGGAGAGCTTCTATATCCTCTTCTTCACATTATCACTTACGTTATAAAAATCAAGCTGTAGAAATCTGTGGATGCCATAAGTAGAGACTATAAACTATTACTGCATTTTACTAAAGGCCCGGGATAATAAAAAGACCTGTTAAAAGAAGAATTTAATCAAATCATAAATATAAAACTTAAAATATAGATGATATACTCAAAAGAAAAAAATACCAAACATCATACGAATATACGATATTTTTTTTTAAATACCATACTATTCTTTGAATAAACGCCGTGTTGCATCTTAATCGATTTGTAACATTTTATATTATTTTAAGAATAATAACATTTTTTATATTTTAAAATCCATGAATGGCCTTGTGTGGTGAAATGAGCTGCATACATTACATCGTTATTTTATCTCATAACCGCTTTTAACAAAGAGGGAAATTGTATTAGAATTCCCGCACGAAGTGCCCCCCGTAGCGCCGATTCGGTGAAGTTTCATTTTTACGCGAAGATTTTGTTCCGTCATTAGGATTGTACGTGTCTTTTTACTCACACGGTGCATTTGTTCTTTACACATGGCGCCGAACTCACCCAGGAGAATAGCAATCGCAAACCATTGGAATAAAAGATTGGAATATACTTTTTAATTTGTATGTTCTGCAAACAATTGTATTGTAATTGTGAACGTCTTTTTACTCGCAAGTTAAATTTATTTTTTGCACATGGCACTGAACTCAGCCGAGAACATAGATAGCGATGGCAAAGCATTGAAATAATCATTCAACTTATTGTATATATAACATTCTGCATATAATTACAAGAATAATTATCTTTTATTACCTTTCATCACTTCTGACTGTCCACTATTTACACACTATCAAGAAAATATGCGTTTATTAATGTGAGTCTATTAACCTTTAAACGCCCAGAGGTTTCCTTACGGGACCGCAGATTTGCGTCGTTCAATGCCCTACAGTCCCATACAGAAGTGCTAATGGTTCATTTCACAATCGGATTACATTAATTTGTAATAATAGTATTAAAATAATTTCGACGAAACATTTCAAACATTGGCCTGCTAGGGCATTGAATGACGCAAATCTCCGGTCCCTTACGGCAGTGCTCCACAAGCGGTGTGCCGCGGCACACTGGTGTGGCTATATTGTAAATAAATAAATTATCAACAGTCGTCAAGCTCCCAGCCCCTATCGCCTATTTATGCAGACATACAACGAGGTACTTGCTTTATTAAGTTCTAAATGAACTTAAAAAAAGTGAAATTGATCACATTAATTAATATTTTTGGCTTTTGTTGTGCCGCGGTATTCAAGGTGAGAACTTTGATGTGCCGTAGAATCCAAAGAAGTATCTTGGTGTGCCGTAGATGAGAAAAGTTTGCGGAGCTCTGCCTTACGGGACCGCTAGGCGGATAAAGGTTAATTTAGTGTAAAATCAGATAATTTCCATTGTTTGTCCTAAAGAAAGATTATTGCCACCAAAACCAAACGACATTAAAAATAGACTCAGTGGGCCTATAACAAATATTTTTAGGCACCCCGTAACCACCCGGCACGTTTCATTCGGAGCAATATCCACTTTCTTGGTATGGGCAGACCTCGCCCATACTGGCGCAGCATACTCGCCAGCAGAGAAACAGAGAGCTAGAGCACTTGTGCGGATCAGGTTACAGGTACCTGCCACTTTTCGGAGTAGGTTGTTTCTGGTGGACACCTTTTGCTTAACAGACTGACAGTGTTTCTGATAAGTGAGGGTCCTATCCAGCTTGACCCCTAGGTATTTAGGTGTGTCGCAGTGCTCTAACACCAAGTCGTTCCAGGTAATGTGTAGCTTTCTCTTGGCAAGTCTGTTATTGAGATGAAAGGCGCAGACTTGGGTCTTGCTTGGGTTTGGCTGTAGTCGGTTTTGGTACCCCAAGATCAAAGCTATATCAACTCTCGGGCATTGCCCCACCAAACATACGGCGAGAAGTTACTACCAAGCAGGAGCTCACCAAAGCAACCCACGACGCACTCCACCCTATGTTTGGGTACCAAAAGATAACCAACCACACGGCTCAAATCAAGAAGAAGTTTCCTACAGTCGACAACGGAACTGGTGATACCTGAGGCCACCCTGCGGCTGAACATGTGGAGAAGCGCAACTGAGGGGAATACTTGGATTGCCCCGAAAGAGGAGCTAGCCCCTGGACATGACCAAGGGTGGAATATATGGAGGTCCCTTAACAGACTTCGGACCGGAGTATGCAAGACGAGGACACAAATGAGGGCCTGGCAGTTTTACAGCGGACCGACTGAATGTGACTGCGGCGTGGAGCAGACCCTGTCACACCTTCTGGAGTGTGCGCTGTGCCCGAATAGCTGCACCCAGGAAGACCTGATGATGGCCAGAAGTAACGCCATCGACGTCGCCCACTTCTGGGCAGACAGGATCTGACCCTGTTGTTTCCGACACGATTCTATATATATAACAAATTTGATTTATATTAATTATAAAATTATGTCTTTTTGTCATGCATATTTATGTAAGCGCTTGCAAAAGGACATGAATGTTTTTGGGACCCTGCAATAATTCATTTGACGTTTAAACATGACGACTTTACGTTGTATATTATATAAAAGGATGGTTTTTTATGGTAGAGAGTTTGGGAATTCATATCAATATATTTGTTAAAGAGGACCAGATTGTATGAGAAAGAAAATTTTCCGAAGTTTCATAGATCATTCCTTGAGAGTGGCGTTTGTAAAGTAATTTAGCAATATTTTAACTTAAATCAAATGATTGATATTTCTTTACAAATAGTATAAGCTAACCACGAATAATTTTGATTTCAGTTTATACCACGCTCTCAGACAGACTCATGAAATGCACCTTTAACGGCAAAAAGTTGACGATATCTTCTATGAGAAGTAATGTTATAAGGGTGGAAATCACACCACTCACCACTCGCAATTCGCGATTCTCTGACGCACCGCAACAACTGGGTCACGCGCGTAACCATCGGTCGAGCTGCGCACGTAAATATATATGAAATAAAATAAATGAAAAAAAAAAACAAGTTAATGGGCCTCTTTATGCTTAACATATTAACGTAGACTTTTTAAATTGATAGTGCAAATAGAAAAATCAAGGATACTGTGTGATAATGTAAGCAAATTAATAATATAATCAACTTCGAATGTTGGAGTATATTTTTTAACTGAATGAGTTTCGATTTCAATTTATGCGTTATAATAATTAATTGTATTAAATTCAAGAACATCATCAATTAATCAAAAAATGCTTATTTTTTAATGTAAAAATAGTTTTTCTTTTAATGTTAAAAACCTCTATGTTTAATTAGAAGTAAACATTTTTATCCAACGCGCATAAGGCTCGAATGGGTAGCTATCTGGAGCGACTGTCTAATCATCAAATTGTATTAAGCAGCTTATTAACAAAAGTCTAAGTATGCATCTGATACAGAACAACAGTCGCGAACTATGTATAGTATGAGTCGGTGAAGCTTCGAGTGAACACATCAGTTGAATGATGTACTGTGTGACGACGATTTGTGGTAATTATATGCTCTGGATAGGGAGCTGATATGGAAGAAGAACTGGTGGATCATAATTATGACAGCTTAGTAAATAATAAATAATTATTTAAATTTTTAATATATTATTCATTACAAACAAATATATGAGTTAAGACCCACAGCCATCAACCCACATTAAATTGTTGTTGGGAGATTTTAATAATATATTTCAAGTCTCTTGAATATAGAGATCATTGAAGTTCGATAAATATATACAAATTTAGTGTAAGCATCATCATTTATATTTATCTCATCAATGAACTGAAAAAAGTAATCGACGGATTTTACAATGTTTGACGTTTCTCCGCGCGTTTTTCACAATGTGGCGATAAAATGTGCATTGTGTATTGTTCATACGATGCCCTAGAACGGAGCGAGAGACAATCCTCGTAATGCACCAGTGCGAACAACAAAACACACGAACGGCAATCGCAGTAATGCACTTTTCTTTGAGGACATCTCTCGGAGAAGAACGGGCTGGTACAGCTGCTGATCCCGCGGCCCCGAAAGCTGTTCTTGTTGTTCTTTTAAACACCAGCGCAAGCGTCTAGGAATATTTTATCCTGGAAAAACAGTAGCGCACCGACATAAATAAGAACTATGAATATAATAATAAAAGATGAATAACAGTAAAAACATTCATGATAATAATTGAGATTATAAAAATATCGTACAAATAATATGACTTGAGCATTTCAGTGACTTTTTTAAAAGAAATCATTTGGATTGGAAGGTATTCTTCAGCAAACAAATTAGAATTTGTTTCGAATGAGATGATAAAAAGATCATCATTTTTGAGAACGCTTGATAAATATGTTGCGCTTTAATGTTAAAATTTTAATACGGTACATTTAACTTTTGGGGACTACTTAACCCAACTTATGACACATGGTGTACTTAAACAGTCACCATCCAAGTACATTTCTCTTCCAATGTTGCCTAATTTTGGTGATTTAATAAAAACTTTAATAATGTGATATGATATAATATTGATTTGGTACACTTCAATATGATAGAAATGCATTATTATATGTTAAGTCAATCTAATGAGTAATAAACACAAAAAATGAATATCATCATCATCATTATCAGCCTGTGTCCGTGCACTGTTGAACGTAAGCCTCCCGCATGAGTCTCCATCCTCTTCGATCCTCCGCCTTCCGCATCCAGGTCACTCCCGCTATTCTTCTTATATCGTCAGTCCATCTTGTAGGGGGTCGGGCAATGCTTCGTTTGCCAGTTCTTGGGCGCCATTCCAATACTTTTCTTCCCCATCGACCGTCGTCTCTTCGATAGATATGTCCTGCCCATAAAATAAAAGTCACCCAGCGTGCTATGGAGAGATCCATGCTCGGAGTGTCCCTAAAATGAATATACTATCTACAAATTCATAATTCAACACCATACATTTTGCTAACTTCCATAATATTTGTTTTTTTTTTTAGTTAAGTTATTTTTACACAAATACACAAACATAAATTTAAAAAAGTGCATTCATTCGAAGACCAGATTTTTATTCATACGTTTTAAGTCCTTTGATTTTTTAAATCGATTCATGGAATTACAAGCATATGATTTTTTGAGCACTTTCTTTTACTCGTCAATTTGTGAAGCCAATGAATTTTGTTAAAAGGAGATGGGGTGTACTGCAATTATTATAATAAAAGTGTACATTTCATAAACATAAAAATCAATTGTATGTATTTTTAATACAAACTAAGTTTAATAGTCGCGCATGTGATAAGTAAATTATTCCGTTTACAGCGATTGAAATGTTGTTTTATTGGTGGTTTTATTTTCTTGCAAGTACAACATTATTACTGACGCCTCTGAGAGAGATTGCTTGGTCTGATAGACATTAGACTCATTTTTAGAAATAACTCAACAACTCGCTGACAAAGAGGTCTTTTTTTTCTTTCTTAAATTTGGAAATAATAATCTTTAACAAACCTGTTTTACATCACATATAACGTTTTTTTTTGTATTTTGAACAATTTTTTTTTCAATAACATTAAGGTTATCAACTGAAAATACTTGGTGAAACTGCATAATTATAATTTTCAATAAATTTTAATTAAAAAATTAATAAATTTAAAAATATTTAGTTTTGATTCACATTTATTTTAACTGATTAGATGTTTCGGCCTCCCTCGAGACAATCTTCAATAATGATAAAATAAAAACAGGCAGTTGCTTATATAGTTATGGACAAGTTAATATTTCCTACATTAGTACACACATATTTACAAGTTATGTGTGCGGGTAAAACAATTGAAAAAAGACATAAAATTAATGGAAAAAATTTGTTTTCAATTTAAAAAAGACATTATAAAATTACGGGGTCATCAAATCTACATCGTTGTACAAACATTTCTTACTTATACGTGTTTTTCGTTCATATAACTAAGTACTACATAATTTAATTTAATAACTCTATGGACATTGAAATTACATTACTGAATGTCGATTCATATTATTTTATTAACATATTTCCATCGCTAACCCCAAAAGATTTCGATTATGAATCTGGAAAGGTTCTGTTAAGCCACAGCAGGAGGCTTTGCTGATACAGGTGACCTGAAACTACGAGTATGTCTTCATATTTATTTTCTTCTCAATTATACATGTCCAATAATTATGCTTAAATTTGTAATTACGTATGTATCACAGGTATTTTTTCTTTGAAATAAAAAAGAAAACCATTTTAAATATTAGAGACTGAAATTTATGTACACAATACTGATTTATTGTGACTACATATAAATATTCTACACTAAGTAATCCTTCAAATTTATAAGCAGAAAAAAACACTTCGCATCTTATCTACTGCGTTTTATCGTTAGCAGCTAATTTTAGCTTAAATCTAAGGAATATTTTAATACATCAGGTATAAATCACAGTAAGGGAGATAATTTAGATAAAAAAAAATGTTTCTGAAGCTGTTTCAATCACTCTCGTCCTCAACAACCCTTGTACGAACAAGTATAGATCACTCTGTACAAGTGCGTGGGACAACGAAAGCAGGGATGACTAAGAGAGGGAGGTAGACCTTCCTGTAGTTTTAATAAGAGAGGCTACCGCGCGCCGGAAATAAAATGAATTTCATTTCACAGAGGCTTCAGGGGTATTTTGCTGAAGGATATGGCTGAGAGGTTAACACACTCGACTGTCGTGCAAACATTATTTGGATTGACGTCCGCTAAAAAAAATCGAAGCGTATGGTCGCTATAAATTGCTTCCGCACAGTTATGTCAGCTGCCATTGTGCTTCATAAAAGCCGGCTTTGTACCTGAAGTTTTTCTTGGAAGCATAATGCTTCCTGACAGCCTTCAGATCTATAGCTCGAGGAAAACACAGAATCTGAACCATATTTGGCTATTTATTTAGTAGCACGTTTGAAGAATTGATGATTGACTCGACGCTAAGGTCTAAATCATTTAATTATACGGGGTGACTCATCTCAAAAAATGAGTATTAAATTTTAAGATTTTTAACCCTTCATAAATTATAAATATCCATAATCAATCAAAATAAGTTATCCAAAAAAATCTTCCCGTAAGCATCATCACTCATTCATGGTGGTAAGTTATTCTACAAATGGACGATGCATAAATACTTAGCCGTGGTCTATTAATACTGGAAATTTAACCTCTATATACAGTGCTTATTTTTACATATTCCATTCAGCCCCAAGGTATATCATAAGGCCCCCTTTCGGGAACAATACAAGGAATCTGAACCTCCAGATACTCGTAGTTTTATATTCCACAAACTCAAACATTGGGTTTATGCTCCCCTGCACTACCCACTCCCTGTACGAAAGTTCCACCAATATTCTTAGCATGACAGTGAAATTATCATTTATTTTTAAAAAATACAGATATGAACTGTATGTTCTTATAGTACTAAACTAGCCTGATATTTCAGGCATTGTAGATTTTAGAGTTTAGATGTCTTTATTACTTTATACCGGTGTTCTCATGTATGTGTTTACATAAAAAATGAGAGGTTGAGATGAGACCTCACTCAAGGGGGTCCTAGTCGCTTTCGGCTCAGGGGCGAACAAAAAGTCCCCCGCGGAGGCCAAAGGGCACACAATGAGCTTTGTAAAGCTCCCCTGTGTGGACCGCAAAGTAAAAGCTCATGGCCAAATTTACGACTTTTACGAAGGAACGTTTTATCATCATTATCATCGTCATCATGTGACCATCCAATGTTGAACGTAGATTTACCATTTACCAATTCTTGAGTGCCAGTCCAACATATTTCAAGCACATTGATAGTCGTCACTTTAGCGACTCACACATTGTCACTTTTCCAGTAGCGTACGATACTCGTCACTAAGTCTTCAGGCCATTAAGAATACTAAACTAGATAAAAACAGGACTTTGTCACATATCTGTTCCTTATCTATGTAGTGACCACAAATTATCATGTCTAATTTCTGATTGAAGTGAAGCCACTGTACGTGCCAAGTCCCAAAATATCTGTGCATGAGAAGGTCCATCTGGCAACATGTATGATTGGCAATGACTACAAGATTCAGAAAATAAATGACATATTTTGGGAGATTTATTTTTCAGAATATTAAGTATATCAGATGATTATCTTTTGAGTATATCAGACTTATTGTATCTGAATTTCTTACATAATACATCTAAATTTTATACTGGAAGAAGCATTGATTAAACTTTGAAAATGAATTTGGAGAAAAGTGATACGTTTTTAAGTTACAAATACAAGAGTATTTTCATACATAGAAAAAAATTAATAATACGTATATAAACTATATAAGAATATGAAACTTATCTTGCTAATGACAACTTAAATATCATACATTTGTGCAGCATTGACACGTGTTTGAGATTTATACGAGTATTTTAGTGAAATATTAATCAAAATTAAGAATATACGGTTTTTATTTATAATAATTTTCAATAAACATTTTCTCGTGTTCACAAAAATATTTATAAATTAATTATATATATTTAATTTTAAGCGCGCAGTTTCATTAAGAATTTTCAATCTCAGATTATCATGATTGAGAGTCATTGAAAACATAAGAAGTTTAGTAGTTACAACTAATTTTTGGTGCTCTATTTTATTAGTTTACTTTTAAATACTGTTTAAGCATGCTTAAATAAATAAATAAGAATATTTAAAAAAAAAACAATATTACGTTGATCTACATAAAAAAGTTAAGCTTAAAATATATTATCGTTTTTTTTATGTACTTTCAATTCAAATTCCTACGCAAAGTGCCGTTCCTGATTTTTATAGTCGACGCAATTAAAAGATTTAAGTGTCCAATTTCAATAAACCAGACTTTATGACAAACAGTTATTCCAAGATTGAATCGATAACGTGGCTTAACATACCATTAAGAGGGGTTTTACGAGCGCTTAATAGACCCAATAATATCTAAAATATCTCACAGAATAATATATTCTAAGCCAGCTTTTCGTACTTAGTTTCAATCAGATAAAAATGGAGTATATTTTCCGATTCAGCAATTAATCGAAACTAGATATTGTTTCTTATTCACAAATATCTTGTCTTTCTCTTTAGTGTCGTACCTTTACTATCTCATACGACAAGTTTAATTCTCTCATTACGGCTCGATGGAATACAAATTATACTATCAATTGTTATATCAAATAATATCAAATGTTCACAAAATCACAACCACATTAACTGTAAATATAAAGAGACACCAATTTGCATCAATTGTACCAATTCAAACAAATTTCACAAATCAAATATACCCACTAACCACAACACCAATAGCCACCAGTGCATGATCAGAGAGAAAATGCTTAAAATCGCAAACAGCCGGATTGATTTCGGCTGAATTCTGTATTTATTATCGAGGTTAATAATTTAAAGTATACCTACATCATTTACAATTCCTGTACTGTATTTACTATCGAGGTTAATAATATAAAGCATACCTACATCATTTACAACTTATGTAATGTATTTACTATCGAGGTTAATAATATAAAGTATACCTACATCATTTACAATTTCAAAATTAATGCTTACCAATGAATGACTTTACATGCAACATTATTAACAATAAAATTCAAACAAAAGAACTCATACACGACTCGATCAAAGATCTCAACCAATTAGTACAAAGTATTGAAAACACACTTACAACTTACCATGTGAACATTAGAAGCATCGAAAAAAATTAATTGATTTTATTTTATATTCTAAGAATAAAATATGTTATTATGTAAAAAATGTGAAAAAATAATAATATATATTATGCAACACTTAAATCAAAGATGAATCCCACGCCACACACAAGATCTACCTTTAAGTGGCATGGAAAGCGAATTTCCAAAAAAATAAACAATAAAAAAAAATGAATGTAATACTGTCAATAAAATATTAAATGTATCCTATTATATTTGATTAAATAAAAAAAAATAAAAAATTTTAAAACTAGTATTTTGAAGCGTAAATGTACTTATCTGGTCTATTTTCATTTATCACTTTGATTCTTGTATCCTTTAGCTATCAGATGATGCATAAACAACTATTCTAAGAAAGTAGCAAAACGATATATCAAGGCTACCGATGTCAACGGCAGGGGAATCTTACATGGCATATATCGGGTACCGATGCGAACAGGTTAATTATGTTTCTTTTTCGTCTCTGTTTTCTCTGAAACTTTGTTTTTTGTAACTTATAGTCTTTTTCTGAATTTTTATTAGATTCTCGTTGTATGAAGACGGTGCTAATAGAGTTTATAATAGTGTCCGAGAATATTTAACGTTTGTCGACCAACTTTATATGGATATCTAGGCTGGAACTATTTAAACCTACAGTATCGCTCAACCCACAGCCAATTTATACAAAATTGAGAATGTGAAAAATTATACTTACTTGTAATAGTGGACGGAAAATATAAAGGAGTATGCTTGTGAGTACAACATATAATCATTATTTTATGTAAACACACACAGGAGAATACCGACAGATGGTGATAGTAAATCTGAAATCTCATCTGTGGAATTATGTCGAGTGTTGATCCGCCAACGTCATACACTACAGCCTGAACTTCACGCACAATCCTTAATTATTACAGGAATTTATTATGAATGGATGGTCTTCACGGGACGACTTTCGTCTACCTCCAATTTTGATTAATGGGCTCTGCCTGGCTTTTTACGGGGAGTGATCAAATTCACACCAACAGGGTGTATTTTAGAGCTCAGAAATCGATTATAAGTATTTTTTCTTTTGATCTCCGTCGGGGATCGAACCCACGACCTTTGGCTTGAAACGCAATGGCTTTGACCATCGAGCTATACCCGCAGGCAATTTCAATGTAAAAAAATCCTAGACAAAGTGTTTACATTTATATTTAATTATCTTGCTTATATTTCACCAACTCGGTATCATATTCAATATTAATTCTAATCTTAGTTATTTTAATAAAATAATAATTTAAAAAAACCTTTATTTTGAGTAATTTCAGATTAAAATAAAATATTGTATTATATGAATATTTACGGAGATGTAAATTCTCGTCATGTAATTTACATACGCCAAATGTTTTTGGGTTACTTTTACACAATCTTTTTCATTACACATTGGAATTAGGCAGGAATGGAAGTTCTTTAATATTATGTTTTATATATAACCTTGACAATCTCATGATATTTAATAATGTTTATTAAAATAAATAACAATCCATTCCAGGCATACGTTGCTACGCGGCAATACAAATTGTAAGTTTCTTATTTATTTTAACCACACATCGCATACTTTCACTCACGTTATCTCTTAACAAGATTTTATCTCTTTTCAAAGGAAGGATTGAGAAAGGCTACGAGTTAGTCGAAACTGCAGTCTCCTAATAGAAAACTTATCTTACGTGATCCATGTAAGAACTAGGAAAATAAAATAAATGTTTATAATTATGTTTTGTAACAGATTTGAGCGCGGACCGGGGATATTAAAAAATCTAAAAAATATTAAATGATTTTGTTAACCAGCTTTTAAGAACAATTATTATACACATATAACACAAAATGTATAAAAACATTATATCTGTTGTGTTAAAGGTGGTGTAAAAACTGTACGTTTCAATTTGACATACTCGTATGTCACTTTGTTAAAATTATAAGGATATCGTAGAGAATTTGTAACAGGTAATTTGGCATATCTGTATCACAGCCACAGGGGAAGAAATGTAATGGAGAATCTCTCCACAAAGAAGTGTGGTGTCTTCAGTTTTAATATTATCCATTTATTACTAGATCCGCATTATAATTTCAATTAGCTATACAAACGCCTATCATTAAAAGTGACGCCTGGAAGGGTACTGTCTACAATAGCTGAACATCTAAACTCAGTCTAAACCAGAATACTATGCTTGAATTTATTAATATGAGTAATGAATTTAATAAGTAATAGTAAGTTAAAAAGTAAACTATTTTTGCCTGCTTTGTATGTAATCAGTGTACATACGCGAGAATTATTTTTTTCGTAGACTTATATTAGCCTAATTTAATTTAGATTACGTCATATGTTTTTGATAAAAGTTATATCACGTCACTTCTGATAATGTTTGCCATTTTGGTGATCGCAACAGAAATATTACTCGTAGAATACAGCACTTCAATAACTATTCATCTAGTATAATTGTATGCTTATAATTTTAAAAAAAATGTGTATTTTCTGGGAAAAAAATAATTTATTATCGAACGATCGCTTATAATTGAACCACATATGTATATAATATGAAGTGATTTAATTTATTAAATAAAAAAATTATCTTTACAAGCAGACTTGCGATCAGACAACTTACAATTACTGATTCCATCAGTTGATTAATTGGTTTTTTTTTAATAATACGTTTTTACATAATGTCAGTCTAATAAAATATTAAATAATTGATGACTTCGCGCTCACTTTGGTCTTAAATTATATGCTTAAAATATAAATTACTCGTATATTCCATCATCGCCATTTTCCATCATCTAGGATCGGCTCTCCTTATGCACATTCGCTGCTTGTCTGCTTGTCCTGTGCTGCATTCTCGGTCAAGCCCAGAATTTTCAGATTCTACAGTTGCAGTCTAGGTTGCCTGTGATCTTCCAGGTCTTCTTATCAGCGTGGGTATATTGAAGGCTTTCTTCACCATGTGGTCCTCATCTCTTCGCGTCACATGCCCATACCTTATTAGGCGGTTTTCCCTTATCTTCTTTAAGGTATGGGGGCCACCCGAAATGAACCCCGAATATGCTCATTTCTAACTTTGTCCACTCTAGTCACACCGCCCGCCCACCTCAAGATTACTGCATTACATTAATTCATAACTAACAATTACAATCTTACAACATAATTTATTAGTGGTTAAAGCATCAATTCATTCAGAAAAATATCGGCAGAAGTGGGATGCGCACCGCGAATCTTGGAACCAACCTTTGCCCGGGTCCTTATATACCGCTTAGCCATCTCGGCTATTTCTTTGCCTGAGCTGACACGCATTAGAACTTGTATTTATACCATTGTTATCATCGTATGACGATAGATGTTAATTGTATTTACTTAACATAGTGATGTACTTACTAAACATAATTTATTTTCTGGGGAAAAAAATGCTTTTGCCTTGTCTTGTCCATCACTATACTGAACACCCCAAACACTTGGTGACTTGAGCCTCAATTTTGTCACATTAATTGCTCGCCTTCATATTACCCGAAAGTTGTTAGCGAACGATCCCAGGGATGTCTCATAACGTGGGACCGCAACGGTGTGGCTGAAAGATTTAATACAAACCGGAGCAAAGGCATTCCTGAAGCAGTTGCCGCTCCGTATTATTATGACTCTTCCACAGTTTATTGGAAATCAGAAGTTTTAAACAGATTTTAAGTAGGCCAACCACATTAGAGAGCTCAAAAATTATTTTTATTTATTATATAGAGTATTTTTCATTAAATCGTTGCTTTCGAAATGATTTTCTGCCAATTAGCGTGCAGAGCAACTAAAAATAAAATAGTTTAATCATTGCAAACTAAAGTATTTATTACTCTCTTTCACATTGTATATTTGCTGACTTTAAATGCTTAATTATGTTGTTTTTAATATAAATAAAAAGACTTCCAACACCCGCACATTCTATCATTCTTTCCCCTACAAAAACAGAAAAGTTAGCCTCTAAAAGTGGTTTCCTACCTTAAATACTTATCATTTGTTAATTTTCTTTTAATTAATCGAAACTTTGATTATATAACTAACTTACAGTGTAACTGCCCAACCATTTCCTTACTTTGCAACTTATGAACATTCTGGGGTAGTATTTGCATGGTGCAGTAAATACTGCACCATGCAAATACTACCCCATTTTTTACTTTGTAACCTTACAATTACCTCAATATTTGTAAGGACACTTTGTAAAAAAAAACTTATTAAGGTCTACAATATTTCAATATATATTGAACATAAAACACCCAATTTCTTAAAAACTAATTACTTTGTACACTTTTTAGGAATTAATGTACTTGTTGCATAAAAAACTTCATTTATTCAACTACATTTAAGAAAAAGAATTAATATCAAATTCTTACAAAACATACATTTCCACGCTAACTTTTAATAAAATTGAGCTATTTTTTGTTATTGTTAAACTAAATAAAAACTATTTAAAATCAAAAATCAACACAATTACGAGATTTGTGGATTTTACTTTAATTTTTGAGTATTTCAAATTTAAAACTGTTTTTTTTCTGCGTTTCGTTATAACGAAAAATACCGCCTTCGAATTGAAACCGTTTTCAAAGTAAAGAATCGCTTCTGGATTTCTCGACAGTCGGCAAATTTTCAATCACTCTATTCTCCGAGCTGTATAATACAGTTGGAAAGTTTACAATCTGTCTATCTCAGTGAACTGATAGCCGGCTGTTTGAAAGCGTACGTACGGAGAAAAGTAATCGAAGAGTTCCACCACGTTCTGGTCTACCCACTTTCCAAACTTTTTTATAAAAGCACATGCGAGAGAATACCTGCATATTTTTATGCAATCAAATCCAGCGAAATTTAAAGTATTTTATCGAGCATAACATAGAGATTGCAACGAGTTTGATGTGAGTAGGTGTATTAATTTTAGATTACTTGGGAAAATTCCATAACACAATAAATTTTCTAATCCGTCTGATGAATAATATCTGAATTGTTTCTAAAGGCTAATGATGATGATATAGCAGAAACCGCTTGAAGAATATGGAGAAATCTCATATATCTATTATTTTCGAGCTTTATTTTGAAGTTTAAATGTTGTGTGTCGATCATATTCATTAGATAAAAGCCAACATTCACGCATCATTCATTTTTAAAGAAATTTGCTCTAGATATTTTTTCGGGAGCGACTTTTATGTGCCAAAAATCATAATGTTTAGGCTTTTACAACAGGCCACTTTTACAAATGATAAATTAACCTCAAATAAATTATTATACATATATATTTTTTTAAATGAGCTTTGTGGGGTTAAAAACAAGTAACCTATCACATGACAGTTAAGCACCTTCAACTCTTGGCCAAACTCCTCGGTAAGCTCTTTCGCATTGTCATACGCTTACATTTGAATTTGGAATACTAATAAAATGCTTTTTACGAAGAAAACGAATCCTTACATTTTCAGTCTTTTGCGCCAACAATATACAAGGTTTATTCATAAAGCTATTTTTTGTATGTCATTGTTTTCAGATGGTTAACTTATTTAAAGAAGTTATTCCATATAACACATGAGATCTTATCGGAACATACAAAATAAAAAAAATAAAAGTATTTCTTTATTTCTCTTATTATTATTTGCATAAATAAGCTTTAATGTAAATATTTTTAATCAAAATAATAAATTCAATATTTTTTTTATGCATGGAGAATATTTTTAAATAAATTTATAGAGCTTTTAAAGAACTAATCAATTTTTATTTTCGCGATGAAATCAAATACACACTTACATTATATTGTAAGTTTTTAAATAAATACATATATATCTACTTTTAATCATAAATTGCTGACACGAAGAAGAAGAAGATCATAAGTTATGGATTATTGTTTTGAAAATTATAAGCAGACGAATTTATAAAACTAGCTTCTTATAAAGCAAAAAAATTCCGTTTTATGTGCAATAAAATTTGACGCAGTTTTTTAATTTTATTTATTAACATGACTTTTTTTCAATAATATTTTAACTTTTAAATTATAAACACGTACTCTCAAATAGTAACAAAATCTTTGCATACATGATTGAATTTTATTTACAATTTCAAATTTATTTTTACATTTCTTTCTAAAAATAGCATTACCTATTGATTATAGGTACTTGCTTCTCTTTTTTTTCCGTCGCCTCCCTACCTGCCGCCTGCGAATCATGACTCGCGAAAACAAATCTGTTTTTAAGCTTCAATAAAAAGGCCTATTTAAATAGATTACGCTCCCGCAACTTTTCCCTTCCCGCCTACTTCTGTCGAGAGAGATCTCGCGCAAACTTTCTTAATATGGGACAAAAACAAATCCCGGATTTTAATGCGCTACTTTTCCTTTCAATTTTTCATTTCAAACAGCAATCGCATCCCATAAAGCGCCTCCCCATAACGACTTGTCGCTTACTCAAAAAGTTGAACGAACTTCATAGTATTAATATTGACTTACTCTTCCTTGCAATGTATTCATAATTTTAACATTGACATACTCTTCCGTATAAACTATTCATGATTTTATCACTTTTTTCACAAAACTCATTCCTTACTTTGTTTTTCTTGGGCCAATCGCCTTGTACCTGCGCTTCTTGGGAGCACTTATCACAGCATTATTTACAGAGCACTTTTTCGTTGCATAACCTATCAAACGAACGTGTTAATGTTATCAGTACTTTGTACGATTATTTATTTATTTATATCATACTTCCTTAAAATACATACGAGTACGAACAATGACTTACTCTGAGAATGTACGAGTAATATGACCAAGCTTATTTATCAACCAATAAATGATTCATCCGGAGTGAAATCATTTATTGGTTGATATTTACAAAGTCATAAATTAAAATGGATGAAATTACCTTTTTTTATTTTCTTTGATTTATGAAAATAATGTTTTATTAATACAATAAAAATAAAAATAATTATTTTCGTGTCCATGTCCACTCCCCCAACTTGAGTATATGGACGTCACGAGCTGCCGCCACAAAACTGTCAGCCGCCTTGGCCCTCGTCTCGTCCCATCTCTGTGTGTTCTGTAGTATGCAAGGCTGCCTCGTCCGCTCTCTCACCTCGTCATTCCTCAATAAATAAAAATTGTAATAACAAAGTTTAAATTCATATAATATAAATAATCATGACGTCAAAAATATTAAGCTGAATCCAAAATTCATATTAATTTACACAACATTTTTTCATGTAAGAAATAAAGAAAAAATTATAATAATAATGAACCAAATGTCCGTTTGGCTAAATATCTTGATCGCCCAAAATGTTGTTCAGACAATTATCCGTCTGCCAAATTTTCGACGGTCAAATTGTTTTCGGCCAAATGTTCGGGAACCAATATAAGAGCCAGGTTTCGTACAGTAGATTTATAAGGGGAAATTCTCTCTCATCAAAAACAAGCTGAGCTTTCAGGACCCGTCAGGTGGGCGGCGTGATATGAGGAGGCTCTCACGCCATCGAACCTCCAGTAATCTAATTAAAATCTGGCCGGGAGCTTTCAGCCGGGAACCTGCTAATGGAACATATAAAAGCTCCCTTTGCCGTGTACCTATCCTCGTACCATTATAACTCCTGAATTTCAAAACCACTATAACAGCGTAACAATGTTACGAACTAAGATTTTTATTGAATATTGTATGGAATATTTACTGGAATTCTCTGCTTTATTTGTAACCATACATTTAATATTCGCGTTACAAATATCAGGTTGATCTGAATTATGTTTGATTATTTATGACAAATTGGAAAAAGAAAACGTTTTGTGAACTATGTAAGCGCGGTAGGATTATTGCATTTGTGAATTTTATGACGCTTGCTGTTTTGAGGATGGTTACAATCCGCTTACTTAATAAGTTTTCACTCGTTACTAAAAAACCATGGATGTTTGTGATATATTTTTTGTAATATTTAAAAAATTCTAACAGACGTGTGATGGTGATTTTCTTGATTTAGATAAAAAGTGGAGAAATTAAAATTTTCCGCACTATTTTCTGTAAATTTAAAATCATGTAAAAATATAAACATTTGTAATGAATGAAAATAAAAACCGTTTTAAATAAAATGTGTTTCTTCAATTCACGTTTTTCAACATTAATATTTATCATCTTATACAACGAATGTTTTAAAAAATATTAAAACGATTTTGTAAGCTTTAAGTCAATGTTTTTACTGAGGTTTTTAAAATCCGTTTCGTAAATATATTTTGAACATTCTATTACTTTATTTAATATGTTTCAAATATTAAATAAAAGGCATCTATTTTGTTTCTAAATTACTTTCGATGTAGCGTTTAAATTGACGTGATTTTTCTCTGTAGCACTATAAGCAAAGAAGAGAAGAAAACAGATTCGTCATAAATCTTTGAAGGCTTCACCATCACAGCAATCAGTGCTTACAAATAGGCCACTGCTGGGTGATAGCTCACTATCTATGGAGTCTTTCTTGGGATACGCCTAGAACGCCTGACTCTGACCCAGTGCAGTCTCAAAAAGTACAAATTTAAACATAACATAATAAATATTTTTGTGAACATGTTTACAAAAAATCATATATTTTTCCATTTTAATTTTAACCATTCCACCTTTGTTTTGCATTGCAAGAGAGATCTGGAAGATATGATTAATTATTATAAGAAAACTCTGAATCACTGAACATGAAAGCTTATCAAAAAAGGTGAAGTCGCTATGTAACTGCGCTTATTTAATTTTTTAGCTCACCGTCAGAAGTAATTTTATTGATATTTATATGTAAGAATATTAAATTAGTAAAGATTATTTTTCTGACACTTTGTTAAAGTTGAACTCACGAGTGACACATTTTAGCTAAATTATGTAAATAAATTGATAAACGGCAATGGGAGAGGATAATTAGGTTAAATAGTTCTGCAATATAACATCTTCTATAACTAGCAACTACGTCGGAAATTAATGTAATGACAAAAGAATTTTATACTCCTTATTCAACACAATAAAACTGGGGCTATGACAAGACAAATGAAGATGGAGAGTCTATGGAGTGCTGGGCAGAAGCAAACAATCTGGTGCTTATACACGAGGCAAAGCTCCCACCATCATTCAACAGCGGTCGCTGGAAAAGAGGCTACAACCCGGACCTAATATTCTCCACAGGTACAATTAGCCAGCAGTGCGAAAAATCGGTGTATAAGCACATACCCCACTACCAACATAGACCTATTCTATGCAAGGTGTCAGCCTTACTAAATATAGGGACCGTGCCATTCAGAAGGAGGTTTAATTTTAAAAAAGCCGACTGGGATAAATTCTCAGAATCCCTCGACGCCAAAATCTGGAATACCACCCCAATGCCAGAAAACTACGACCACTTCGTGGAAACGGTAAAACAGGTGTCTCGACAGACAATCCTGAGAGGCTGCAAACGACATCACATACAGGGACTGGAGAAGGAAGCAGAGAGGCTACTTGACGACTATACCCAGCTGTACGAGAAGGACCCTTTCAACTTCAATACTGTTTCTGCTGGGAATGCTTTAATGGAAGCTCTGTCAAAAAATAAAAGAGAGAAATGGGCAGCCATGCTAAATGAGCTAGATCTTTCAAGAAATAGCCATAAGGTATGGAGATTACTTAAAACCCTGAACAGTGACCCAAAACAACCGAAACACAACCTCTCAAATATAACCGCAGACCAAATCGCCCACCAACTTCTATTAAATGGAAAGCCCACAAAAATGGTACAATGTGCTAGGAGGAACATAAAAATGAAAAATAAATGTACCGCCGAGACCGCTAATACAGGTCTGAGTGCAGCAGTCACCATTCTTGAACTCGACAAAGCAGTGAGCATAATGAAGAATGGGAAAGCCGCAGGATTGGACGACATTAGGATGGAACAAATAAAACACCTTGGACCACAGACAAAGAAATGGATTCTTCTGTTTTTAAATAATTGTATCAGTACTCAACATATACCAAAAATATGGAGGAAGTCAAGAGTAATAGCAATACTTAAACCCGGGAAAAGCCCAGACAACCCAAAGAATTTCCGTCCAATCTCCTTGCTCTGTCATTTGTATAAGCTGTTGGAGAGAATCCTTCTCAACCGACTAGCGCCCCTTATAGACCCGCTTCTCATCGCACAACAAGCTGGTTTCCGCCCTGGAAAATCATGCACTGGACAGATTCTGAACCTCACACAACACATCGAAGATGGGTTTGAGAAGAGACAAATAACGGGAGCAGCCTTTGTAGACCTAACCGCTGCCTATGACACAGTCCAACACAAAACCCTGCTGCTTTAACTACAGAATATTACCCATGATGCAACTATTACTAATGTAATAGCAACTATGCTACAGAACCGTAGATTTTAGTTGATCATGAAGGTAAGCGTAGCAGATGGCGCACGAACAAAAATGGACTGCCTCAAGGAAGCGTGTTAGCGCCCTTACTCTTCAATGTCTACACAAACTACCAGCCAATACTGAACAATACCAGGTCCTTCATCTACGCAGATGACTTGGCGCTCACAGCACAAGGGGTCTCTTTCGAGGAAGTAGAAACCCAGCTTACTAAAGCACTCATCACCCTCTCTTCGTACTACCACCAAAACCGACTACATTCAAACCCAAGCAAGACCCAAGTCTGCGCATTTCATCTTAATAACAGACTTGCCAAGAGAAAGCTGCACATTACCTGGAACAACTTGGTGTTAGAGCACTGCGACACACCTAAATACCTAGGGGTCAAGCTGGATAGGACCCTCACTTATCAGAAACACTGTCAGTCTGTTAAGCAAAAGGTGTCCACCAGAAACAACCTACTCCGAAAAGTGGCAGGTACGAAGTGGGGAGCCCAACCAAACCTGATCCGCACAAGTGCTCTAGCTCTCTGTTTCTCTGCTGGCGAGTATGCTGCGCCAGTATGGGCGAGGTCTGCCCATACCAAGAAAGTGGATATTGCTCTAAATGAAACGTGCTGGGTGGTTACGGGCTGCCTAAAACCTACCCCAATATCAAAGCTATATCAACTCTCGGGCATTGCCCCACCAAACATACGGCGAGAAGTTACTACCAAGAAGGAGCTCACCAAAGCTACCCACGACGCACTCCACCCTATGCTTGGGTACCAAAAGATAACCACGAGGCTCAAATCAAAAAGAAGTTTCCTACAGTCGACAACGGAACTTGTGATACCTGAGGCCACCCTGCGGCTGAACATGTGGAGAAGCGCAACTGAGGGGAATACTTGGATTGCCCCGAAAGAGGACCTAGCCCCTGGACATGACCAAGGGTGGAATATATGGAGGTCCCTTAACAGACTTCAGACCGGAGTATGCAAGACAAGGACACAAATGAGGGCCTGGCAGTTTTACAGCGGACCGACTGAATGTGACTGCGGCGTGGAGCAGACCCTGTCACACCTTCTGGAGTGTGCGCTGTGCCCGAATAGCTGCACCCAGGAAGACCTGATGATGGCAAGAAGTAACTCCATCGACGTCGCCCACTTCTGGGCAGACAGGATCTGACCCTGTTGTTTCCGACATGATTATATATATATCACAATAAAAAAAAATGTTTAATTATTTCAATTATTTAAATAAATAGTTATTATTTTTTTAAATCCATGATGCACAATAGGAACGTGCACAAGGAGAGCCAACCTCAGATGATGGAAAATGGCTAGGATAAAAAAAAGTTATTTATTTTGTAAGAAAAAAATTTTTGTAATTATTCATGATTTTTTAATACACATTTAACATTCAAATTTATCATTGGTAATTTAAATGAACGTTCTTAATATGTAGTTGTAGAATTTTCTGCTAACCATCTTAATACATATAATCAAATATCATCAAAATTCAAATTTATTTATATAAGTAATAAAACTTTGATTTATTAATTTTATCCACGCCTATGGCATTAAATATAACTCTTGTTTCTAGTAGAAAAGTACTTTCTCTTCACTGGTCCGACTAGCAGCTGAGATTGATAAGGGTAGGACTGGGATCGTGATTACCACATTTTTACACCCTGAAACAAACCACGTACACATTCTATCTACACCTTCAAAAAGCTACACAAGAGTACACATTTTCAAAAATGTAATGTGACAGAAAGGGCGCAAAAATTCCTTCAATATGATTAAACAGGGACCCTCTTATTAGGTATGTCACGTTTTTTGATTAACCAATACAAAATAAAAATAATAATTTCAATCCTAGAAAACCATCTGGAGCCATGAAAATAAGTGTCCTTTTTCATGTACACAAGAAAGTAATATCAGGGGATAATAATGATATCTGATCTTCATTTAAGCGGTTACTTTTTTATGGATAATAAAACACTGTATGTGAACATTCTAATTTTATTAATACACTGCACGGTTTTCATAAATCATTAATTTTTAAGTGATTTTACTCTGAATGGATAGTGTTTTTAGAAGAAAGTATTTGTCTATCACTGATTTCAATTAATAGGCACGTCATTGTACGAGTAAGAAATTAATTTTACACCAAACGGAGGTACAGATATTTATGAAACGTTAAAGGACTCATAAATCAACATGTAATATTCTCGTGAACTTCGTTGTGATCATATGATATGTCATGTGTGTAAGCGAGCGCATGTCACTATGCCTATTTGCGGTTACATGTTGTACATTTAGTACACGTTGAAAGGGAAATGATAATAGCATAGACGTTGGGACAGATTTCAAAAAACGAATGATTATTTAAAGATAAATTGGACATAGGAATGAAAACTATAATGCAATTCAATAAGAACTACAAAAGCAATGATTTTTGTTTAATTTAACTACGGTGTATAATTATCTACCAAACAAATGTTCTTAAAAATGTAATCTCCAATATATTTTCTGAATATCTGCAATAAAAATATGAATTTTTAGAAGATTATTTATTCATAGATGGCGCTTATTGTAAACTGCGTGTTTATTCAATCGATTAGTTTAATTAAAATAAAAGTTTTATTTTTTACCAACAATCTACTTACTAAGTGTACTCTCCGGGTTACTTCTAAACTATGAGCTAAATTAAAACATTTTTTTGTATCCTACACATACGACATTAGACAGCTATATACTTGTATTGAAGTAGATGCATTATTAACTATTACCTTGTACTTATAGTCGAACGTTGAGATGATCAAATTGCTTAAAATATTTCATTTTTCAGTGTTGCATCTCATTTCGGTAGCAAAATTCAATAACATAAACACACGCAGAGCAAGCTCTTATTACTTTTCTGTCTGGGTAGGGAGCGTTTTCAGCTCGCATTATTTATTTACCGCACCGCCTTGCGACAAACAGTTCCAAGTAATTTTCACTGGCCCGGGGCGATATCCCCGTAAACATGTATTTGCCGAGGTTACACATAATTCTGAAATAACTTACAGGGTGAAGTATGTAGCTGGTGGGCGCCCCCGGTGCAATCTCACCCCGGGATCATAAACAAGAATAAACGTAATGTCGACTGGTGGGGGGCGGTTTCAGTTGGGACATTCAGAGTCGAACTGAAACTGTAAGAAAAAAATGACAAAAAACTATGTTCATCAAACAAACTATTTATTTTACATTTTTTTGTCATATTTCAATAATGTTTGTTAAATATATCTGGTATTATCCTAACCGTTCAGTTGGTGAGGACGCAGATGTATTGTTACACAAGAATATATGATAGAAGCAACTAGATGATACAAAAAAATACTGCTTGTATGTGATACGTGATTTTAGACAGCTTCGTCAAGTCAGGATAATATCGGCTTGTGACTTACGAGTTCAAAATTTTATATTAAATACTCGGCGGAGCTCTTGAAAAGCGATCTGATATAGAATACGGCGAAGATTATGACTGCTGAAATAACTCTATGATAAAGTCTTTTGATGACCTTTTGCTCGAGGTAAGAATTGGATATGGAATAGTGATGATTTTGAAGACATCAATTTTTATTGTGAAATCAAAAGTATACAACTTGGAAGAATAATCATTCTGCCTTGTTAATAGGGTAAAGAATATTTCTGTGACTACCAACTTTGATGACATATTTATTCAAATGTGTATCAATCAATGAAATATCCTACTTGTTAAGTTATTCATTTATTTATTTATTGCACAGAATTGAAATTCCAATGTTCAAATATTAAGAAGTTGTAACTATCTATTTCATTAAACCAGTATACATGAGGGTTTAAATCAGTTGAACGCCAACAATTCAACATTCCTCATTGGTGGTGATATTTGTTTTAAATTAATAGCTTATTACCTTGATGTTTTTCAATATTTTTTAAATGCCTGATACAAATTTCATAATATATTGCAATTAACCTAGAAGAAAATGTGTCGACTTCAGTCGCATACAAGCAAATACCGAGGATTTTAGGCTTAAATCGCGTCACGTATTAGCCGTAAATATTTTTGCGACCCATTTGGTCAGAATAGATAGTAAAGTTACCTTTCCACATCCGTGAAAATAAAAAAAGCACCAACTGCCTATATCACGCGGTGTGAACCCGCGACCACTAAATATACTTTAGTATTGTTGCACGCTGAACTCACAATTCTATTTCTGCGAGGCTTGCAAGGGTTTCGCGTAACATTTTTATGGTATTCTTATTACCTAGTGTGTGTGATTTACCCTCGCAATAAAAGCAAAATATGTTCTGAATTGATAATTTTCACGTTATTTTAGGTTCAACTTCAATAACAAAAAAATGTATTAAAATCATCATCAGCTTATTTCTGTTCATTAAAAAAACTTAATTAATATGTCATAAAACATATTGTGACTTCCTAAGCATAGCTAACAAAATGTTGGCCAAAAATCTGTTAGTACGAGTAAGTTTATTTTTCAATACGTTACGATTTTTGTTTTTTTTTTATATTAACTTTTATCATATCAATAATATTGTTGAGATAAAGGAAAAGTATTTTAAAATTACGAAAATAGATATCTGAAAAGTTACGCGAAACGAAGTTATGTTTAAGTTGAAGTGAAAAAATTAAGTCATAGTATATAATTTTGAAGTTGAAACATTAATCTACCTACAATTTCGAATTAAAATCCGCAATCCGAAAATTCTGCGATAAATTAAACTTTGAAAGCATTGATATATTTATTTTATGTAGAATTTTTTCATCTGTCAGAGTAAATAAATCTTACATTATAAGAAAAACGTTCCTAATAGCATTATTATCACGAATTAAGTGTTACAAACTGCTTCTATGATATTTTTATATGCTCAAAGTCCAAATATGGCTTTATTTCCAGCCTGGGTTTGGTATGGGCAGCATTTGGAAAACTTAAGTACATTTTTAATGCAAAAATTTCGCAATACCTAAAACCTAAGACTTAACCAATGTAGTTTTTACTTATGGTGCAGAAACAAAGAATCTCGCGTAAGGTCTTAGCCATAAAATAAAGGTCACCCAACGTGCCATGGAGAGATCCATGCTGGGAGTGTCTCTAAAAGATAGAATTCGAAACGAGGGTACCCAGTAAAGAACTTAAGTAGTGGAAGCTACTCAAAGAATATACACACTCAAGAGTCAATACACAGGACATATCTGTCAAAGAGACGAATTTTGATGGAGAAGAAAAAAGTTGGGGTGGAGTAGCTTAGCTTGAGAAGAATGGAGACTCATTTGGGAGACCTACCTTCAACAGTAAACAGAAACAAGCTGATGATAGTGATGAAGGCCTGAGTTACGGCAGATGACAGAACTGTGCAGCCTAAGTTTGTGGCCATTTGGCTGCCATATATTTAGGTGGCATATTATATCGGCTTTTCATACGGGATATGAAAAGGCAGAACTGTATGGCAGCAATTTGTGGTGTTCATTTATTTATATATAAGTACAAAATGAAACGATTCGTCTATGAATAGAAGTTGTGGCAAATAAATATATTGTAATTATTAAGAAACTTGATGTAATTTATACATTGATTAAAATAACGTTTAATATAATTATTCGCTAGAATGTCAAACACCCTTTTGCGGTTCCGAGATGAACCTATCGTGGCCCAAGACCGTGTGATGCTGGGAGTACTGGAGTGAGCAGAGTGAACTCAAAGCAACTTAGGCCTACGACAAACGTATTATACACAGTTACATCATGAGTATCGATGTTTCTCAAAGTCGAGTATGTTCACTGTCACCTAACTACACGACAAATTAAAACACGATTTATGTACAAACGATATTTTTTGGCATTGGCAATAAACAAGTTGCATAGTTGGTTTTCAGTTTTTTTATAAACAAATAAGTAAATCTAGAATGTAAAAATAATTGTATAAAAATTAAAATACGTTATTATACTCGTATTTGTACTTTGCCCTAAATGTGTAAGCTAATACGTACTTAGATTTTCATATACTTTAAGATTTTTAACGGACAAGCAATATTATTGTATTAATGATAGGTAAAACTGCATAATTATAATTTTAAGTTGACTTTAAAATATTTATGACCGGTGCTTTTTAAACAGTCATAAAATGGTCCATCTTATAAAAACATCGAAATAAGCTTTTATGATGTAAAATTAACGTACCAAGATTGCGCCAGGTTTCTTTTATGGACTAATGCTATGGATTAAATACTTCAAGAAGGTCTGGTTTAATATATCCATTGAAGGCACTTGGAGGCTGTATTGAGATACAGCCTTGTTGCGCTGGGAATACTGCATTGCTTGTAAATACACTGAAACAACTTCGTATTAAGAGACTATAATTGTTGTTTATTCCCAAAAGAGGAGTTATTTATTATAGTCATAGATGCGAGCACAGCATGATGTAACAATATACTCGTACATATGAGTAATAGAAATACGTATTTTTTGTTTTGCATTATAAATGTTTCATTTATTTTATGTTTTGTCTTCTTCCGTATCAGCACCCTAGTTGTAGCATATGATTGTCACAAACTCTCACCATAAACGTCATCGCCTAACACGATACTTACATCAACACAGTATATTTATCATTCTTGGATCTTCAACTATATAGAGATGAGGATGAAAGGGATGATGATCATACGAGTATTTATGTATTAATTTAAACGTGTGAATATGATGATCCGATGAACTATAATATTCTTATTTCATTAATAATATATTTGAAAATATATTTGTATTACTAATGATTAAGTTATTAATTGCGTATACATATACTCACTAAGTGGTGGCTGTCTGAGATTAGCACGTTTACTTTTTTTATTTATTTTAATTAATTATAAAATATTAGTTATAAAATATTTAATATGAATCTATGTCGTATTTATAACTTTAATACTTATTTATATTTATCAACTCAATATACATAAACTAAACATAAAATTCTTTTTTCAACGCGTCAATTCAAGCAGAAAAATAACGGCAGAAGCGGGATGCGAACCGCGGACCTTGGAAACCAACTATGCCCAGGTATTCATACCGCTCAGCCGACTTGGCTATTGCTATGCCTGGACCGACTCACGTTGAAACTAGTATTTATGTCATTGTTATCATCGTATGATAGATGTCGCTATAGTATATATTCAAAGTATGTATATTTTTTATTTTTATTATTCAATCAGTCATCATTTATTCACAAGCTTAATATTATTACTTTCCGACAGTCTATTTATTTTAGTAAGTACCACTCGGGTCTCGAACCAAACTATAGACTGAATGGTTATAAAGTTCGAGTTGGAACTATAAGTGCTCGTTTCTCATCCATTCAGTCTATAGTTCTACTAAAATAAATAGACTGTCGGAAAGTAATAATATTAAGCTTGTGAATAAATGATGACTGATTGAATAATAAAAAATAAAAATATACATACTTTGAATATATACTATAGCGACATCTATCATACGATGATAACAATGACATAAATACTAGTTTCAACGTGAGTCGGTCCAGGCATAGCAATAGCCAAGTCGGCTGAGCGGTGTGAATACCTGGACATAGTTAGTTTCCAAGGTCCGCGGTTCGCATCCCGCTTCTGCCGTTATTTTTCTGCTTGAATTGACGCGTTGAAAAAAGAGTTTTATGTATAGTATATGTATATTTAATTAATAATAATATTGTAATATGGTCTATGACAGGGCTGGCGAACCTATGGCACGCGTGCCACAGGTGGCACGCGAGACGATTTTGCGTGGCACGCAAATGAGGGAGAAAAATAAAAGTTTATTAGAAAAAAATAAAAAAGTTATAGAAATAGTATTAAAAATATATTTAAATAGCGACGTGTATTTTCTTCTTTCATAAATAATTTCAGAAACGAAGGATATGATGACATTCATGCATAAATAAATCGCATTGTTCAATGCTTCCCGCGCGGTGCTAGTTCCTTGAGGTGTATTTTTTTTGTAATGAACTTCGCTCCCGGCACGAGGCGTTCCGAAGTGTTTGATTTATCCACGACAAACGTCGCACTGCGCGCTCTTGATGCGCATTACATCATCAGCTCTCCTGTGGTTTAGGTGTATATTGCTACTCTTGTGGATGAATATGATTTATCGACAATTTACATTCGACGATTTGATGTGTCAGTGACAGAATAACTCTTTACCTGATCGGATAGTTTTGCTATCAATTTGTGCTATAAAAACAATCTTATTAATACAGAAACAAACTGTTTATTGGCACCCACAAAGATGGCTGTACCATATAAGAAACAAAAACTTGGTGAAGCCAGCAGTAAAAATTCTGGCAGACAATTTCAAAATTGGTGGACTGAAATGTACGGTGTAATTGAAAGAAGTGACAAAGCAATATGTGTTTTATGTTCTGTGTCAGTGGTATCTAGAACATCATCTGTAAAAAGACGCTATGAAACAATTCATAAGGAACTTCTTGGCAAAAGCAGAGATGAACTAAAGGAGAATATTTTAAGAGCAATCGAAAACAAAAATCTACAATCGAGTGCTTTAAATAAGTTTGTTAATAGTAATTCCAATTATGTTGCTGCTAGCTTTGAAATAGCCAAAATAATTGCCAAAAATGGAAAACCATTCAGCGATGGAGACTACATCAAGAATGCATTTGTAGAATGCGCACCATTTCTTTTTGAGGATCTTGGAAATAAAGAAAAAATATTCGAACGAATAAAAGAATTGCCTATCGCTCGAAATACAATAAAAGACACAATCTTGAAGATGGGTAAAAATGTAACATATCAACAAAAAACAGATAAAAAATTATGTGATTGGATTTCTATTTGTCTTGATGAAAGCACTGATGTCACTCTCTTGGCTCGATTAGCTATTTTTGTTAGATATTTTGTTGGCAATAAAATAATGGAAGAATTAATAAGTTTGGTATCTTTACCAGAAACTACTAAAGGCACAGATGTTTGCAAAGCAGTTGTAAAGGCTCTTTCTAGAGCAGAAATAAATTTGTCGAAAATCGTTTCAGTAAGTACAGATGGTGCACCCAGTATGATTGGCCAAACAGCAGGATTCGTCAATTTATTTACAATGTTTGTTGGCCATCCACTGTAAGCATTTAATTTTATAATACACCAGGAAGCGCTGTGTGGAAAGGGTGGTCTTAAATCTTTTGAAGATGTGATGAAACTTGTGACTAAAATAGTCAATTATATTGCTGCGCATCCTTTATGCAAAAGAAAATTTGAATCATTATTAAATGAGGTCAATTCAATGTACAGTGGATTAACGATGTATAATAACGTTCGTTGGCTTAGTCGCGCAAAGTACTTCAGCGTTTCGTCGAGTGCTTTGATGAAATTTATATGTTTTTAAGTAACCAGAAAATAATTCAGTATGAAGAATTATCAGATGTTGAGTGGATTTCGAGATTGATGTTCTTTACTGATTTTTGCTTCCATTTGAATGATCTAAATATAAAATTACAAGGCCGTGACAAAATAATTACTGTTATGTTTGATAATATAAAAGCAATTGAAACTAAGTTACAAATGCAATTACACTTGCAATCTCCCCAACCCACACACAAATAGGAACACAACACACGTTTCCCGCATGCAGCGTCCAGCCTCCCTGGCTGAGCGTCATAGAGTGCACTGGTCTTGACCGGGTGTGCTCTCCTGCATGCGTTTACATAAAAAAAAAATTAAGCGTGATATAATGAAGAGAAATCTGAGGTACTTTCCCAACCTAGAAAAATACACGATGGATCTAGAAATCCATGAAAAGCCAGAGGTAGGAAAATTAATAGAATCATTTGAAAATGCCTTAGACGCAACAATAAAACAATTTTCAAGAAGGTTTGTTCAGTTTCGACAACTTGAAGAAACTACAAAATTTATTACCCATCCAGACACATATAAGTATCAACAATTAAACTTAACAATGTTTGAATACATGGAATTAGATGATTTTGAAATGGAATTGGTAGATTTTCAGTCGAATTCGATATGGACACAAAAATTAAATGACTTAAGAATCGTTTTGGAAGAAATTGAGCGAGATCGATTCGTTGGATCAGTCCAGAGAATGCCGAAAATGAAGTACTTACAACTTGGCAATCCATCCCGGAAACATTTTCGTGTCTTAAAAAAATAGCAATGGGCATATTAACAATTTTTTCGTCGACCTATTCCTGTGAATCATTATTTTCTTCGATGAACTTTATTTAATCAGACATAAGAAGTAGCCTTACAGACGAAAGTACTACTGCTTGTATTTTATTAAAAGCTACCAGCTATGAACCCGATATAAAATATTTGGCATCCAGCATCCAACAACAAAAATCTTACTAATAAGTTTTGAGGTTCACAATATTTTTCAAGTCTATTTTTTTATTTATTTCTCTTAGTTCGCCATTAATAAGTACTTTATTATTTTCCTCAACGTATTAATTTTTGGTTTTATTAAAAATCTGAAGTTACACAAACATTTGATGCATTTTTATTTCCATGGCATGTGGCACGCGACATATTATTGAAAAAAAAAAAAAAATTGGCACTCAGTCTCAAAAAGGTTCGCCAGCCCTGGTCTATGATCTATAAAAGTAGATTAGAATATTGAAATACTAAAATAATATTCTAATAAAAATTTAAAAAAATCCATATTATTTATATTTACTTACGAAATCTTTCGTAAACGTAAAATCTTTGACATCAAAAACACTTTCCATGCGTCTGTTTTTTTTTTAATTGAATAATAATTTCATCAAGAAGCAGACAAATAAAGCATGCAATCTTGTTAATTTAAACAAGTACATACATGACTTGTACAACCAGCTTAAACACGCAACGTCTAGCCAAGCCTATAAAAAATCACAAACTTGCGTACTTTTGTATGTAAAAAAATGCATTGAGCTGTGGATCGACATTTTAATTTATCCTAAGAACATAATGAAATAATCCGATGGATTGGCTTCGTTTTTCCAAATAAAACTTAAGCTACACACAATCAATACATAAACATTTCAGGTAAAATCTTGCTTTTCTGAATGAAAAATTCGGTCTAGCATTCGACTTCGGTGCCTGAAATTGATGAACTTCGCAAAGGATTTGTTCTGGGATCCCGCAGGCCAATTATTCTCAATTATGTTCGGCGTGTTTTTCTTTGATGGGCTCTAAGATGAATGTATCTCGGTCGGCGGCGGAAGATTACTTCCATTTACCATCGCGGTTCTTCAGGCCCCGAGACGTTAAGCCTCCCGTAAGCCGAGACGTGTCCCAGCCTCTGGGACATCGCATCAGCAGCAACGATTACTCATTCGTTATTATGAATGCCTTAATGTCTTATTAACGTTAAGCCGGGAAATGAAACAATTAATAAAAGTGTGACATTATTATTTGACAATGCATTTTGACAAATATTATATAAAATATATATACACTACAACAACTCATTGGGTGTGTTTACAGTGATTTTCGGCTTTGTAAAATGTCATCATTAACATTTATGCTAATTTTCAGGAAAGTTTAACATATTAT
Organism: Glossosoma conforme; assembly: GCA_022606575.1. Lineage (NCBI taxonomy): Eukaryota > Metazoa > Arthropoda > Insecta > Trichoptera > Glossosomatidae > Glossosoma > Glossosoma conforme. The sequence continues at coordinate 190,413 of JAGTXR010000151.1, forward strand.
TTTTTAAATATATATTTTTCATTTTGCATAGTTATTATGTAAAAACATGAGCTGATTATATTAGAGACAAATATGAGTGTTTAGCAAACCAATTTAGATAAATCGTAACAAAAATAAATTCTTGCTATCAAAGATGACTTTTCATTTTAACATTCGAACTGTGGATAAAACTGAAAACCATAGCTGTTATTTTTGAATGTAGAATAATTAATATTAATCATTCTTTCATTGAAGGCGTTGGTCTAGTGAAGTCAAAAAAAAACGTAATTGATTTTTATAGTCTAGAAGCAAAATATCCTTCAAAATATACCAAATTGTCAAATTTCCAGGAGATGTTTTTTTTTCTTTTTTACAATTTGCTAAAGAAATTATTACGCAAATTACGAAAATTAAGCAATAGGCAAAAAGAAAAAACAGTTCTCTTGGATAAAATACAACGATTTCTTTTTTCGTAATTTCTAATAACTAAAATTAATCACATAAAATTGTTTTTGACAGATTCTTACAATATATTTCAATACTTTTAAAATATAATTTTAAAATAAATCTTTTAAAATTTATTCAAGTATTTTAAAATTGTTACGTACATGAGTGTATCCAATGTAAAATGATAATTTAAGAAAACACGAGTTTATTTTTATCGTCATAACTTTATTTAACATCTTTATCCGTCTAACATACCCATTCTAAGATGAGCATATTGTCACTTAAATTTGATACATTACTAACATATTTCTAACAACACAGCTCTACATATATTATGCAGTCGACAGTTATTAAAAATGAGTATGAGTCATCATACATGTATGTTCTCTTACGAGAACTACTACTTGGAGAAGCAAAAAAGTATCAGTAGTCATTCAGAAATTCATTGTGGGGATTAATTGTTTTTAATAACTATTTTTTACTTTCCCCGTTATATGTAAGAAGATATCATCATCACCATCATCAGCCTGTGTCCGTCCACTGTTGAACATAGGCCTCCCGCATGAGTCTCCATCCTCTTCGATCCTCCGCCTCCCGCATCCAGGTCACTCCCGCTATTCTTCTTATATCGTCAGTCCATCTTGTAGCGAGTCGGCCAATGCTTCGTTTGCCAGTTCTTGGGTGCCATTCCAGTACTTTTCTTCCCCATCGACCGTCGTCTCTTCGACAGATATGATAAACAGACATAATATGTATATTTAAGAAAATCGTGAATATAATTTATTTAAGTAAAAAATGTTCACGCTATGGGTTGAGTATAAGTTTTCACGGGCTGATTCAGCACTTTGGTTTCAGTTTCAGAATTAGTTAGTCTGTCGGTCTTATCACTGTACATTAATAAACTTTATCAGAATAGAGGGAGCGCTGTTAAACTCTACTCGAGAAACTCTAAAATTGGATATCGACTGGAAACACCTCAGTGGTTTACACACAATGGAGCGATCCACACAATCCGAACACGTTACATAATTAACTCGCGATATCTAAAACTAGATGTTGATTAAATTGAATTTTATGATATAAGTTTGAGCTGCAGATTAAGCATTCACCAGTAAGTTCAAACGTTTGAGACGGTGAAGAACTTCGCATAATTGGTGTGTGGATCATTTAGAAAGAGAGAACTAGATATCCGTGCCATACAAAATGAATTAATACCTCGTCAAAAATGACATGTTTTTTCAAGTTTTAAACCTATGACATCATGGATGAAGTTTGAGCGCTTTTACCACAAATAGAGTTTGTGAGGTAAGTTCTTGAGTAAGGGTAAAATAAATTGATAGATAAGGCGAATCGCGTGGCTGAATAGTGATTGTTTGAAACAATCGTAAAAGCGTATAATACAAATCTTTCCATGAACTAGTCATCTATTACGGCCCACTTTTATGAAGTTAACTTAAGCTGATTACTATAATAAAATATATAACCTAATTTTCTACGTATATAAATTAACAAACATCTCAGTTTCTCGCTAACATTCGATGGCATTCAAATCTTAATCAGTATACTTGTTATGAATATTATTTTCATTTACTTTGTGATGCATTTTAAGCACTATTCGTGTAAGATATTTTTCTCTATGCTTCATATAAATCACATCGATTGAATTAATTTAAGGAAAATAAGACGAGAATATGGCCTTGTTGTGTAGATAGAAATGACAACAACAAAAAAAAGCTTACGTGATCTCTCTCTCTGAACACTTCGAAAACAGTGAACAGTAATGACTTGAGATTCTCAAATACACCACATTGTATACATTGCGCTTGACTTTATCTACGTGAAAAGAGATAAAATTACATCGATATTAGATAAGTGGCCTTAACATATATCTTTAATGATTGACACTATAGATTTTATATTTTATAAGATTTCATAAAGCTTACTTTGGTACTGTAAAATGTTTACTTGATGAATATTACCTTTTGGCATTGAAAGCACGTTTAGCAATTGTCGGTGAATAATTAATTCACATATGAAAAAAAAGTTATTTCAAGGACATAAATTTCACACAATGGTCAAACAATCAACACTGACAATTGCACATTTCCTAAACAGAGACGAAACAAAAAAGAAACACATTTCATTTAAATACAAAAAAAAAACTGACAAACTGTGATAATATTTAACCATTTCTGTATTTTATTAAAAGTCTAGGAATAATAAATCTGGATGAGAAAATTTTTGGAAGCGTTTTACATAAGATTATCTCCACTTACCATATAGTTTAATAAATTGACGATTACATGCATTTTTCGAATGAATCTTAGTTACTCATGCCATAGCATGCCAATGAGCTTTATTAATAGTGTATAAATTGGTTTAAAAAAAGCCTTGGTATTCGAACACGAGAATACACTTAACTTCTAAGTTCATATACATAACATTAAATACATGCATACTTACACTCCCCTCAAATGCACACACTCACTCTTACTTACCCATACCCACCCTTTCACATAGCAACTCTCACATTCACCCTCTCACATGTTCTACACTCGCTGACCCCTCTGCTATGATTGCCACACATTCAGAATTTAAACTGGCTCATTAACATTGCGGCTGAGCTTTTAAATCGCCCGCCAACAAAGGAGGAACAATGCCACCAGAGGTCGGGTGCCCCTAAAAACATTTCATAACAATCCAACAAAAAAAATGTTTTTTGATCATACTTTTCACTTTTTCTATAACCGCTTCTAAATAAAACATATTTTCATCAAAATAATTGATATTTATGAGAATATACTTTTCTCAAAATCAACAAAACCTCTAGAGCTCATTGCTGTTAGAAAATCTGTAGTAGAGTATATAAACAAACAAATCACCATTAAAACTCCATCTAGATAGAAAGGTTTAATCAAAACTCATATACTTTCTCTAACAATAACTGCAGTATATATGCATCTTTCAATAATTGTATTATTCTCTAAATGTTTGCCGTCAGTCGATTAATATGGAATACTTTCAGAATCTTCTTGAATCAAAGCTCGGGGGCTTAAATAAATTGCGACTGTTGTATCTTACGTATTTTTAAGTGTTTGTAATTCAGCCCTTTTTAAGGAGATCTGATGGTTAGTCTGATATTTTAACTTCTATGTTCCAGATAGGTACACCCGTGCTCGTAGCCATCCATTGTTTTTGATCCCAGTCGATGCTTGTGGAGCTTCAAGCACTCAATTTGGTACAACGGCAATGTCGCTCCTAAATGGCCTACCAGAACACCTCGATCCTTTTCTTTCATCCTTTTTCTCTTTTGTCGATGGTATTGTTCTACTTGATCTCTGTGATCTTTGACACGTGTCATCTTCTTATTCTTTTGTGTTATTTTTATTTTTATTATTTTCTCTATTTATTGTATATTTATGTATACTCTATGTTTCTAAATTGTTGTAAAAAAAAATGGAATTTCGATTCTGTATATAAATAAATAAGTAAATAAATAAATTTTTACTATATATATTAATATTACTTTAAATATATGTAACATTTAGCGTTAAGAAACGGATAAGCACATATAACTCACACTGTGTTTCGATGGAGTCACTCATCGAAGCTAGATCTGCGATCGATATTGCTTAACTTCAGAAAGACAAGAATAGATATTTCAACAAAGTTAGTATATTTAATACTTTTGATTAAAGATACAAAAATATGATCATTAGCTGATTGACGAATAAAGTATTAATTTAATTAGGCATGGGCTGCAAAAGAAATTTCCTCTTTTTACCTTCATTAGCATTATTATGCATGTGTGTCCATTTTTTTCCTTCATAAATTTTAATTAATACAAGTAAGTAGCGAAATGAAAATTAAAACTTTATATTTATGAGCCTATATAATTTATTCCATGAAAAATAATACGGAAAGTATGGCAATTGCTGCTCTACGAGTATGTGCGTGCTAAGAATAAATGAATGCATTAAATATATTTTCTGAGAAATTTATGAACATTTTCTATTAAAAAATATTATGCATAACATGAAGTAACTTATGATATTGTGGCTTTTGGGCTTAGCCGTGTGTGGCGAATTTCTTCTCTCCGATATTTCGACCGCCATTGCAGGGGTCTTCTTCAGGGTTGATGACTTTGTTGTGAGTTGCAATGGCGGTCGAAATATCGGAGAGAAGAAATTCGCCACACACGGCTAAACCCAAAAGCCACAATATCAAATCTGGCCGTGAAAACCTAAGAAGTTATTGAAGTAACTTATATTTAGTAATTAAAATAAATATATGCGAGACTGAGATTTAATAAATGAGATATCTCTAACCATTTCAATTTAACCGAGAGTTGAATCCAAAAAAATGCGCATGAAATACTTTACTATCTTTGTTTTGATTACCTAAATTTTGAGTTTTGTCATCATCATCATTGGCACAACAGCCTTTAGCCATACAATAGAACATTTTGAATCAAAATCTATCGTTTTCAAGCGCTTAAACTGCTCTTTGACAGCAACACTAGAAGCATATATCTTCATTGAAACGTTTTAGGTGCCAAAGAATAATTCATTTCAAAACATTTAGTCATTTTTAATAAACGAGTAAATAGCATTGCTTTCTTCGTCGATTTAGATTAAAAAACAAAACAGGCATTTGATGTATCAGTTAAACGTCATTGATTTAAATTTATAGAATCATCAAATCTCCTGTGACGTCTGAACTACATATCTCATCTAGGTCCACCTTCTTCAGTAGACCGACTGTAGTATAGAAGGCTATCTTTTCTGCTTACTCATCTGGTCATTCCTCACAAGTCATTCAACGGTGCATTTACTTTCTAAACCCATTATACGTCTACACTGGCTTTTGGTAAGATGCCAGAATTCCGTGGCTTTTTTGAAACATCGTTTTTATTTAGTCTCATGCCAACACCTGCTTCAATTATAATACAATTTTAAAAAATGCATATGCTTACGTGAATATGATTGTTCTGGACCGCTGTCCCACATAACCATACGTCGCAACACCGCCAGTGGGGACAAAGGCTTTTTCTAAAACCAGTAACAAGTCAAATTGAATAGTGCCTGCGGTATTTACGCGAAACAATGCCGTGAATAACTCCTTGAATTACCACGCGGGTACTTTTCGCTATGAAATACGAGTCCGAAACAGAAACACGTTGCGATACAGTTTAAATGTATGCAAGCTTTTGAATCCGATGGCTTCTTTCAGCGAATGTAATAATATCAGCTACTGATATTTACCGTGGAAAGCACGTAATTGTATTCGTTATAATTTTATTTAGGCTGTTGAAAATCAGTATTTCTTCAATTAACATATTCTACTTACACTTCCTATATCTCTCTTTTAATTAATATTGTACACAAACTAATAGTTTAATGAGTTATATTATTATATTAATATTTTGTTTAAATTTTAAATAATTTTATTTAAACTCCTATTATTAAATAAATGGACCGTATACCTATGCCATCTGTCGCAATGATATTGCTTAAAATTCGTCCTTGGTGTTGATAGATACTGAGTGTTGAACGTTTAATTTTATGATAATAATACATAATTTTATTTATATATCAAAGTTGATGAACTTATTACGTGTTTTTATGTCACTATTTTGACTCTCTACGACACTTTTGACACTGGGTATTATATTAGCTCTTCTAGTGAATGTGAGGGGGTTTGCACTAAATATGTCAATGCTTAAGCATAATTGATATAACCAGTATAAATGGTGGATAACTTTTAGTGTTAAAGTGTTTGCTAACTAAACCGCAGGCCATGGGCTTGATCTCCGACGGAGAAAATAAAAAATATTATTAATCGATTTAATATTTCTTAAGTATGCCTAACACGTTGCAAAACCGTGAAGTTATTAAAAATGAAACGGCGGTTTTCTATCAAGTGATTAAACAGTGCTCAGTGTGATCCATGTTAAAACAAAGAAGGAAATACTTTTTAGAGTAATATTTAATAAATTTATATAAATATTAAATGTAATTATATTAATGTGAAAAATTATGTGACTAACCACCGATGTCTTCGAGCAGGAGGTACTCTCCCTTGTGCGGTAATGGAGGTGCCATCGCATCGTGTCTGGCAGGCCGCAATTTGTGACACATTTGCTTATTAAAGCGCCTGAGAAATTATCTCTCCGTCTTTCTTGGGTGACGAAAAGCTTTGAGTTTAGAAATTTCGAGGCGTATGCGAGGCGCATTATTAAATGACTTCGGATCACTTGTAAAAGACCTTTGATCATAAAAATATTAAATCTTAAATAAACTCATAATTATTTAAGCTAACTATAAAAATATTGAAGTACTAAGAATTAAAAACAATAACAATACTATTTGTAATTGTTACATGTAAATGTTATGTAACATTCGTATTCGGAAATTATACGTAGTGCATCGCAAATTTTGTATTTGTTAAGCCACCCTTTGTGATGAAATGAGCCAGGTCTTGGGACAGTTGGACTAACAAGGATCGTCGGATTTTTTTGAAAATACTATTTAATAAACGCTGTAATATGGTTTATATACAACTGTTTTCTGTATTTCTAAAATCTTTCCTGAATTCCAGACTTAAGCTCTAAAATGTTCTTCCAGTACCTGTATTTACACCTTCAGAGAATCTAAAAATCTTCAAGAAACAGAATTGTCCCAATTTATACACAAAACCCAACACACGTTTTCTGCGTATCAGTCACACTTAAAAACATCAAACTTATTATTTATCGAACAATGTTTTTGGTTCAGATTCTTTGGAAACTATAGGTCATTTAGTGGAGCGATTAAATATAATAATGAAAAATTTAATAATTCAAGAACAATTTCGATCTTGAACACCCCATGTCTTGAGAGAATTTTTTGCTTTTTAAGTCACTCTTGGAGAGTTCGGAATAAAGATCATTACATCTATCGTACACTGTTACACCTCATTTAATACTCTTCGGCAAAAAAGCGAGTGGGAAAATGTCTACTGGAATTCATTTATCATCCGCCGATACGGATGGAAATTTAAGTGATTTATCCAACGTCGAAGGAGCATAATGCAATTTGCAGCCAACAAAGAGAAATAAATTATTGGAATATCGCGAAAAGACCAATTCCGGAAAATTCTCCCCGGGCGGATTTCAGCTGGAGCAATATTTTCTTTATTTTTGTTGATTAATGCGACAGTACTAGCGTTCTAAAGGAAGCCAACTTTAATTGAATAATATATTTTAAAATTGAAATATTAATAAATATTTTTAATTGCTTAATTAGTGTATTAAAAGGATATTAAATATATATTATATAGACTCATGCGGGAGGCCTACGTTCAACAGTGGACGGACACAAGCTGATGATGAAATATATATTATTTCTTTAATACAATCGATTCAATGATTCGAATATATATATATATATATATATATATATTTATAGTTATCACCAACAAATAACCTATATTTTATTATGTACATCAATGATAACTTTAATTCTTACGAACAAATGGTCACTACAATCTACCATCTTGAAGCTGATTTATTCAATTATCCCAAGATAGCTTCCCATACTAAAAGGTTCACACATTATACAAATGATAGTTCTCCAGGGTGACGAGAGATCGCATCACGACTGTATTGATAATTTTATTAGTGTTTTTCTATACCAATCACTCCCCAGTTAGAACATACCATCATTGTATTACAATTTATATATACAGGTATGTTAGATATATAAATTGGATAAGTCGACCATGCCTGCAATTTAGTATGGTTTTGTGCTAGAAACATAATCTGTAATTTTTTAAAGGAGGCCAGGTGAGTAACAAAACGCTAGCCTTAATTATAAGAAGGGTTAATATTTTATGTATAGAAGTATTGTGTAATTAAAAAAAACGGAATAATACAATAAATAGAAAATGTATTTATACATCAAAATGCATTCTGAAGACTATTATAAAAGAAATTAAAATTAATAGATAAAACCAGTTTTTTTTTATATTTATTTATGAGAACTTTAATTTCAAATACTGAATTTTATTCAACTGAAAGTAACCAACAATCAACACTTAGCAGTCGCATTATTTTTGTTTCAGGAGCGGTTGAACTTTTCAGTGCACTTTAGATCGGAGGGGAACTTTGAATAAAGTGGCGAACTTGTGAATTGAGCTGGAATAAAATGTTTAAGTGGAAATGGAAGATAAGGCTTGAATTTATGGAAACAAAAAAATTAAACGAACCATCATGTAACACAAGTATATATTTTTCTTTATTTACATTTTTCTGATTTTTGATAAACTGATATTCCTACAATAACTTAACAAACACTATCTAGGCAATCTTACTAAGATTATACTATTTCTAAAAAAATCGACAATTATTTAAACAATTTTAGAAACTAAGATGTCAATGCATCCTCTCAGTATATTAATTCATGTAGCAGAGATAAAAAATTCAGGACATCCTACGAGTAATAGACATATCCATGCTTAGAGTGTTCCTAAAAGTTCTGTAACGAGGATATCCGAAGAAGAACTTGAGTAATGAATATCACGAAAATAATACGCACACTCGAGAGGCAATGAACAGGGCATATTTGTGAAAAAGATGACAGCTGATGGGAAAGGACAGTGTAAGATGGTCACTTAATAACTGGTTAACACGGTGCTGGCCTACTGCTGTAATATAGAATAACGTCAGAAGAATAGCTGGTTGAAACTGGATTTTGTAGATGGAAAATACTAAGGGTTGGAGACTCTTACGGCAAATCTTTGTTCAACAGTAATATAGGTTGATGATGATTATGATGATAATACCTCATATTAGACGGCCCAAAAAGGTTCCTTACACAAAAAAGCAATTTATTTTACTCGTGACTGTGGTTTGATTACTTACAGTTAATCTTAAAAAATAGCGATTTTAAAATAAATTTATAATTTCATTTGTATTTTTTTATATTCACCGTGTTGTTTTTTATATGCAGTTTTCTAATGAAACGAAAGAGTGACTGATACGTACTGCAGTACATTGCTAAACAGGACAAGTTGCCTAATGAAATTCTAAACAAGCTCTAGCAAACAAACGATCCGAGTTGCCGATTCAAGACGCGACTCGCAGGACCGGTGTCCCCGCGAGAGCCTCGACCGTGATCGGGATACAAATTAAGGAGCAGCCTCCTTTCAGTGGATCAACGGACGCGAAGAATCGACGCTAATTCCTTACGGCGCCTGAAGAGGCGTCGCGACGTCGCGAAGCTTTCAGAGGCGAGAGCTTTCATGGGCACTTACTAAAGTGTAATACAGAAGTATTGTAGGAGTAAAACTTTTAAATGCGGATTGTTGTTGCTTTGATTAGATACACAGTTTATTTACACTTTTATTTAAAATAATTAGCTCAATATTTTAAAAGTTTGTATTTTTGTGCAAGAATTTTTCTCTCCCTTAAATATAATATTAAATATTTAACACAACATTGATAGATATTATAAGGTGATTTTCTTTTAAACTTTGTTAATTATATTAATCATTTATTTTAAATGTTTTTTTTTTACGCTAAAACCTCCGTTTACGCATCAAAATTTGCTCATAAGATTTTGAAATATTTTATTTCAGTGTACATTAACTAAATTTAACCTTAAGTATTCAGCATTATATTTTAACTAATTTTCAAACGCATCTTTTCTCTATCAGGATATCAATTGACCCCTCGGTTTGCTAGTTCTTGAGCCCTACTTCAACACATTTAATTTCCATCACTCGTCAATATGATTATTGAATTAAAAGAACAGTGACAAAATTATTATTTTTTATATTTAAAAACAATATTATATTATTATTGCAACATTGAACAAAGTTTTCTTTAAATCGTCTTCCGAGCGATATCTGGTGCCTGAAAGAGTCTGAAAAAAAGATCGGAAAAAGTCGCCCCACTGCGATTGTTTATTCAAGCCGTAGGAATTCGCGGGCTGGGATTTACGTGACTCCACCGAAATTAAAATTGTGCGGATCTGCAGGTGGACTAGGAGAAAGAGCAAAGAGAAAAGAGGACACACGGAATGAGAATAGAACTTCGGGTCCAGAGAAGTAACGTGTAGGCTGAAAATACCTTTATCTACCTCTTCTCGGCTCCTCATTGTAAACATTATTTTTATCAATTCATATTTATGAACAAAATACTAATTAAAATGAACACATTCATCATCTTCAGCCTGTATCCGTGCACTGTTGAACGTAGGTCTCCAGCATGAGTCTCCATCAAGGCACTCCCAATATTCTTCTTATATCGTCAGTCCATCTTGCAGGGGGTCGGCCAATGCTTCATTTGCCCGTTCATGGACGCCATTCCAACACTTTTCTTCCCCCTCGTCCGTCATCTCTTCGACATATATGTCCTGCCCAATGCCACTTGAGTGTGCTTATTTGTTTGGTAGCATTCACTACCCTACGAGTTCTTCTGCGTATTTCCTCGTTTGGATTCTTTCTTTTAGCGACACTCCGAGCATGGATCTCTCCATAGCACGCTGGGTGAGCTTTTTTGTGGGTAAGACTTGCTGTCAGATTCCACGTCTCTGTGCCATAAGTTAATACAAGGAGGATGCATTGGTTATTTATTTTTTAAACTTGAACAAATAATCCGCTTGTAAAGTATACAGGTATATAATTTTATTAAAATATAACTTTTGTAATTATACGTATTATTTTTCTCATTCTTAAGTAAGATTATAATTAACAAAATGATTTCATAGCAAATTTTATATTTTTGTTATTGTGTTGATTATTGCATGACGTATTTACTTTCTTTCATATTTTAATTAACACATATTGGAATTTATCTTTTATGCAATTTATCATTTAGAGTCCTTATGAAATGAGTAAATAAATAAGATCGACGTGCCCTCCCTTACATCAGCCTTTTCTCTAACTTTTAATATATATCTAATAATATATATAAGGCTACTTAATATCGGAATCATTTAATTTTTATTTTTGCTACTTTTTTACTCGTATTCATTTGAGATATTCATCTATATTGTACCTACCATATTATTCAAATAGAGCAGTGAATTCCAAAGTGGTCTATATAGATCCCCAGGGGTCTATGAGGACCTCCAAGGGGTCTACGGCAACAGGAAAAAAAATTGGGGGTCTATGAGATGAAAATGGGGGTCTACGAAGAGAATCACATCTCGTTCGCTATTCAACGAGCTTTGTCCCATTTTAAGGAACCTAATAGACCTCGATTCCCGCCGCCACCAAAGCAATAACGCTATGAAACCATCTAAGCTGGTGGATCAAATGAGATAATGATACTCTGATAAAATAGATAGAGATTCGGAGTACTTTCAAACACTCAAAGAAAACCTGCCAAAGAGAGATACGCTGGACAGCATGTTCGTGATGACGTCAAAATGAAAGGATAATTAGTTCCCGCATTTATTATTTTCTAGGAAAAAAAATGTACTGTGTAAAAAATGTAGTGTTTTTTTAATGTGGAAATGTTCGGTTCCATTTATTAATGCGGACAAGTTTTTCATGTATTAAATTAATTTAATAGCAGCAGTTTGTGAATTGTTTGTCCAAAAACTGATATCTAAAAGAAGCGACATTAACTGGCCGCCCCGCAGCTCGGATTCATCCCCAGTGGACTTTTTCCTTTTAGAATATCTTAAATGTATTGATTTTATTAGCAATCCAGGGTCTATTGAAGAATTAAAAGAGAACATATGGAATGAATTGCATGATATTTCATCAATCATTTTTCGAACGGTAATGGAAAAATTCCAGTCGGTTACAGGAGTGTAAAAATAAATAAGGTTTACATTTACACAATGTAGTGTTAAAAAAAACCCTAATTAATTTACTTTAAAACTCAATTAATCATTTTTTATTTACACGGCGTGTTTATTTTTTAAAGACATTTAAATATTAAGAGGTTATTGGTCCACCTTCTAAAAATGTTACAGTTATTCTTTAGTTTTTTTGATGCGCCCTGCCGGCTTACTCAAAATAACTTATGCGGTCCTTGATGCTTTTTGAGTTTGATACCACTGAACTAATATTATTTAATTTTTAAAAAAAAAAAGTTTCACAGTATACCGAAAACCGAAAATTATGGCAAGGGGTCTACGAGTGAAATAAGTTTGGGAACCTTTGAAATAGAGATTAGTTGCTTTCAAAAACATAAACCAAGTACCCAGGCTGTTTAAACAGTTATTACATGAAGGACATAATAAATTTAACAAAACATTAGGATGATAAATTGATTCGTGATGGCAAATAATTTCACAACTGATTGATTACTGATGATTATGGTGGTCTTATGCTCATATTTGGGAACAGATAATTCATAAAATAAATTTTCAAGTATAGTATATTGTTAATTTAATAACTCAGAATTTAAATAACAGAAACGCTACTGGGGTAATCTCACCAGTATGATAGAAAGGAAGAAGTAGAAAGAAAACAGAGGGAAACGATTTCGATTAGGTATTCCAATGCGTATCGATATGCTTTATTTTTACACTCCTCTGAATTTTTATTATTTTAGTGAATGCCATTTGAATATACACTTTTTTCGTCCTATTCGGTTAGAAAAATATTTTTCTTTAATCACAGGTTCTTTGCAATAATATAATAGATATAGCCTTTTCTATATATTTTTTTTTTTCGTTATTTCGCTTTATATATCTATCTCGTCTATGCAAGACACTTGACGCCATCTAATTATATTGTTGATGAATAACGTGAAGATCATATTTCGATTACTATTTTAAAAAAATACTCCAGTATTTTGGTGATATTAGGATAGAAAAAAAACTAACTTTGCCTGGAATTGTTCTAAAACATTAAGCATAACAGTCAAGTGTTTTAAACCAGAACAACAACCATATGATTGTATTATTTATACAACATCTTAAAATATATTTTTCACGAAGGTTGCGTTGAGTTATAACTTTTTTATGGTTTTTCCGTTAGAGTTTTACAATAATCCAATTGGGCATATAAAATAAATATCTTTGGTAAGCCGAGCAATATCACAACACAATGTATTATTATTACAGTTAATAAAGTTATATTTCATGAAAAAAAACATTTATTACACTTGCCTAGTGTATTATTTATTTTAGAGCCCGTGTATCTGCTAGTAAAAAAACACTTACTTTTGAAACACACCAAAGGTTTTCGAAACAAACATCAATATTTCAATGCTATTTTATCGCTCATAATTTTTTTGCGTTTGCAAAATACACACGAATAGAAATGTAATGAAACAGTATGATTATAATGAAAATGGTAGAACCCTAAAACGAAACAGATATAGGCTGGATATTTCATATAGTAAGGATGTGTAGAAGTTGTGTGTGTAATGTGTGAAATAAACGTTTTTTTCTGGATTAAACTGTCAAAGTGATCGACAGAAAATATTAAAATTATTATTTGTAAAGATAAAATATCACATACCTTTACTTATCAAAGCATAGTACCGTTTAATTTGTAGAGCAAATCTAGTGTCATAACGTAGACAGAGCAAGGATGAAGTACAAGTTAATCAAATTAAGCATAAAAGTAACTCGTCCACAAACACCAACAAATTTTATTTTCGATTAAACGGTTTCCTTAAGCCTTGAGGAGTTAATGCTTGGTAGGCCAACTTCAAAAATGTTTTACATCATAGAATCCACGGATTATTTTATGTAAGCTCATACAGGAGAATACCGAGAGATGGTGATAAATTAGATATGATAAATGTATTATATTTATATATATATATATTATTACAGTGTGACGGTTTTTCATGTGGTTCTAAACAAAAAATGAAGTTTTAAATGCCATAATTATTATAACCATATCCTCTAATTTACATTTCACTGCCACAACAAAACTCTGTCAGCCGCTATAGTCATCGCTTGATCCCATGTCAGCTCTGCCTCCTGCAGCTTCGCTGAGTACATTTTTTATATAGTTTCCGATGGTCCTCCATGACGGCGCGATTCCGGGGACTTAAATAAAAGGCAGTTCTTGTTTATACTCTCCTATGGTATCCTTAATACATGTACTAGCCAGGCCATCTACGTGTCTCACAAAGGCAAACGATCGTACCCCCAGTAGTCTACGCAGACTCCTGAAACATATTATACGGCTGCCTTAGCTCTTGATGAGATTCCAATATTAATAACCATAAAGAAGAATATAGACATACAGGTACATTATAGGCTGAACGTTGTTTTGTTTTAGTGAAATGACGCTGTTCAATTAATGGTATATTTGCATTCTGTTTGTGATTTTTTAAAGGAAATCACCCCTAGAGGGTATTTTTCTTGGCAATAAATAATGTGCGGCCGCAGAAGGAATCTATAAAATAATTTCCGTTTCCGCCCGCCATTTGCTGCTCTCCCGCCCCAAGTAATAATATATGCGAGGCGATATTTCAAAAAACTTACACTTTTGAGCTTTCGTCACAGGGACTGTCTTCAACCGCAAACGCGCGTTTTGAAATTGAATTTCATAAAACATCTCCTCGTCTTTTGAAATTCGAAATTGGTTGGAGAGGGACTCATGTGAAAGTATTCCATTTAAATTGTTTTTCATACTTTTATTAATACCGTGAATATAGGGGCTGAGATGTTCAGCAAAATGATCGTCTTTCCAAGTTTGATAAAATGAAAAATTGATAAAACAAAAACAGATAAATTAACGCTAATTATGCCTCGAATACTTAAGATATATGAGTGATAGAAAGTCACCACAGAATATACTAGGTGAAGAAAATAATACTTTACTGCTTAGAGAATCTAGGGGGTAGATAATTATGAATAAAAACAGTAAATAATATTTTATTAAGACCGTCGAGAACTATACATATAATGTATTCGCAGGAGCTACGGGAGGCAGTGCTGAGATGAGATGAAGCGAGGACCAGAGCGGCTGTCAGAGCTTTGTGATGTTTATATGCTTCAGTTAGGGAAATGGTTAGTGGAAATGGAAATTATGATGTTGTGGCTTATGGGTTGAGCCGTGTGTGGTGAATTTTTTTCAACCAATATTTCGACCGCCATTGCAGGGGTCTTCTTCAGGATTGATAATTTATTTAGTTTTGAAATATTGGTTGAAAAAAGTTCACCATACACGGCTCAACCCATAAGCCACAACATCAAATCTGGCCGTGAAAACCTAAGAAGTTATTTATGGAAATTATGATACATTATTTTATCTTGTTTAATAAAGATCCTTTTTAACTAAATACTTTTTTTTTAATTTTTTAATTAATATTGTTTTTATCGTCTCAAAAATACCACTACAGCACACAAAAACTCCGCATCATCGTCAAATCCAGGAGTTTATGCAAGCGGAATCTTCTTCGTACATACCCGTCAGCCTACTTCCGGTTGGCGATTCGCACCAAAAGAGTCTCTTCCGGGATGACCTGGGAAGCCTCCTCTGACCCTCGTCTCCTGGCTGACTCGGGAAGGCTCAGCAGCTAATTCTCTCAGTCAATACTGACAGCTGCCAGCGCCTGTACGTAGACCCACAACCTGCGGATCTTAGGAAGTTACTAGCATGGAATTCTAGAGCTAAGAAATAATATTACACATTAGCTTTTTTGGATCGAAATGGAGCTTCAAAATAATCACCGGACTATCAACCTCAATAGTTCTGATTCCATGGATTGGTTTGAAATATGTTTTGCGGAACAGAACTTTAAATATATAGTTAAAAGTTACAATATGGATGTTCAGAATAGCAAAGTACTATTTTATTGGAATTCATTCTGCAGAATATAATTATTACTGCAACATTAAATGATTGCATTCATAGTTGATATAATATTTTATTTATATTATTCTCGTTAATTCTCGGAATTTCCTGGAGAGACTACGTCCCGAACAATGAGGTTCTCAGCATAATCAAGGAAGATAGGCACCTAATAAAAACCATCTCAGAGAGGCGAGCCCAATGGATCGGTCACATCATGCGCCACGATGGTCTTCTTCACGACATTGTGGAGAGGATGGTTGAGGGTAGAAACTGTAGAGAGCGCCCTAGACGGGAGTATTAGTGTTCGAAGACATGAGTTGTAGCTCTTATACTGAGCTGAAGAGGGTTGCGGAGGACCGAGAGGAATGGAGATCGAGATGCAAGATTCTGTTTCTGCAAACCAATCCACCGGATTGATACTACGAAGAATAAGTAAAAACACTGTTCAGTTTCTTGGTAATATATCAAATCTTAACATCATCATAATACCGTATCCGCTTCCTTAACTGGAGCATATGGCATTCACGAACTGCCGCCACAAAGTTCTGTCAGCTGTCATTGTCTTCGTCTCAGTTTGCGCAGTTTCGCCTAGTTAATTATATATATAGTTCCCGACTCCATTCCATGACGATGTGAACCCATGGGCTTGAAGAAGAGGCAGGTGTACTTTATGTTGTCTTTCCTTAAGACACCATAAGCTACAGCTTCTCAATATGTCCCAACCAGGTTCACCATCACCTCTTAATAGACTGTAGTATGGGAGGCTGTCTTGTCCGCTTTCTAATCTCGTCATTCCTCACAATGTCAAACCATTATACTCCCAGTATTTTACCTAGCATCTGCTCTCAAATTCCATTCTACGGCTGCATAAGCTTTTGGTGAGGCGCCAAGATTCACAACCGTAAAAAAGAATGACAATGATACAACGCTGTATTTACATACATTATAAAAATTACTCTCGATCTAGAATCATTTGTAGCGGCTAAAAATAAAACAAGAGAGGACGACTTATTTTTTCGTCCGCAAAACCCTTTCGTAGTTTCCTACTTTTGCCTCTCTGGTCCAGAATTATATCCCGCTTTGGCACGATTCAATCGGAAGAGATTTATTTTAAGACATTAATGACCACCGTCGGTTTTTCTGACACGACCGCCGAAATTCCGTGCCCACAGAATGTGTCCGTGTTTCGGACCATTATTTTTTCGCAGGATTATTTTTTCCTCCCGCAGTAAACAAGCTATATATAATGTAATTTCTCCAACGGTTGCCAGATGGTATTGATTTCCGCGATGGAAATAATGTAAGTTATTAGCTGGCGACCGGCCGGTGAGTGGGCCAATGGAAAATCCACCGAAAATTAATTAAGTTAATGCGGACATTCTTCAGGTGTCCTATTTTTCATGATCAACTCGTATCCACAGTTATTGAGTGAAAGTTTATTTTGCAATCGATACGTTTTAAAAAAATATACCATGATTTTATTCTGTCTCTCTAAAAACTCATTTTAAACATTTTAAAGTCTCGTTCATTTCTCGCCAATTTATATATTGGTTTATAACCATACTCCATTTAATATCTCTTTTCTACAATACGTTTATAGTCTGATTCTTGGTCTCTAGTCCATCATTTTTCTCCCCTATCTGCCATATTTACCTACGAATACATAGCCCAACTATATTCTATCTATTATTGTTATATAATCTAACACCGACTTTATATATATATTTATGTTTATATATATATATATATATATATATATATATATATATATATATATATATATATATATATATATATATATATATATAATTTAAAATATATAGAGCTAATTGGTGCAAATCCTTGATTTATAGATTATTTTATGAATTTTAAATAAACCCTTAACATTATTATCAATAAAAAAAATGCATTGAAAATTATCAATCAATAATATCAACGTCGTGTTATATTGGAAAATTTAAATGAATCTTATATCAAAAAATATGTCAAAAATATTTAAATATAAAAAAAAGGTTTTCATAAAATTTGTAGTGGTTTCTAACCAATTGCCAGTATCTTAGGAAGAATTTTTAAGGTCAGGAGAGGGAATAGAGGAGAAGATTGAAATTTTTTTGTTATCCCTAAATTATTCGGTACAGAAAGTATAATCAAGTATTTGGATGACGAAAGAGGCGTTCGTATTTTTACCATCAAATATACTTACTCACCTAATTAGTATTAAGAAGCACATTAAATGCTTGTTTTTCAATAAGAAAACTTTTATAATATTATTTTAATAAATTGGTTTTTATATGTTGAATGGCAAAAATTATTCACCGAGGGCGATATCAATATGAAATAAATATACTGAAATAAAGTCTGAAAAAAGCTACGGAACATTTTACAAAATTTAAAAACGCCTCAGGTGGAAAAGCGTAATGGTCAATTTGTTTTCTTCGCTCTATCGTTCGATTTCTTATGGAACGATCCAAAGAAAGTACAGGAACCAGAACAGACGCTATACAAGCGGAGTACACCAAACTGTGGCCCACTCATTATAAATTAAAAATCTATTCGATATATATAAAAAACAATTATATAACCATCAATATAATAAAATTAATTTAATTACTTTCATTGACATTAAATTGTAAATGATTTTGAAAAAACGTTATTAAAATAGACTTAGTTGTATAAAATATAATAATATAGCTCAACACAGATAGTCCGTAAAATAGTTTAATATGAAAATACTTGTAAGATTTTAACTACAACCTTACAACAATCTGATTGTGGTCGCACCTGTGCTTCCAGTATTCAAATAAATATTCATCATTTTTCATATACGAGTCTATTGAAGAAAAAACTCATTAGCGATATGATATTTTAGTATAAAAAATATGAAATACATATTTACATATATATTTACTTTAGTGGTGACAAAGTCTGCATGCCAAATAGGGCCGAGGAAGTTTCTTTGAATTGCATCAAAAAGGACCACTATCTTAAACAAGATGATTTGAGAGTCCCAAAATAAATCGATCTGAGATCTAAAAGAAGTCGCCACAAGGGCAGCTATATTTTTAAAACTATTCAAATTCGTTTGATATCGTTAAAACCACTGGTTTAGTCTATCATGAGCTTGATAGACCTGTGATTTAGGCTCTCTTAAAAACTGTCGAACTCATAAAAAAGTCGGCCAAATTTTGAGGAAACTCTTGAAGAAACTAAAGAACCACCCTTGAAAAGTTTGAAGATTCCCCGGCAGAGTGTTCATTAAATCGCATCGACAGCATCTGCGACTCTGCCCAGTAAATGGGCGCTTTATTGGAAATCTATCGCGCAACGATAACTTCATAAAATGTAAATTATGCTTGGGCGCGTAATGGGGCAAATTTCGAAATATTATCCCATAATTAAATATCAAAATTGATCTTCCCTGTACTATTCAATTTTCAATGTTTTATAAATGTCGAGATAGTAATCTTATCGCCTTAAAAGCATAGTAATCTTAAAGCCATTTTTTTATCAAGCTCATAAATATTACTAAAAATATGGTGTGTTATTAGTGGAGTTACGGCTAGAGATATGACTTAATCATATATAATGGGCATGAATAATAAATACTGGAAGAGTAATTAGCGGTTTTTTGTAACTACCGTATGCGGTCCAGCTAGCGAATATAGAAAAATCGAAGAAAATAAACTCAATATCAATTGAAAGACAATTTTTAAATGTTATTCATACTCTTTACGCTCAATTTGTGTTACATTTCAGATTTATTTATTTTTTACTTGCTTTGTACGGGCAATCTTTCACTACTAATGGATTTGTAAATCTTGGTCAAACTAACTTCTATAATATTCAACGTAACGTCTTACTGTGCGACGCTTTTCTTCCTCCTCCGCCCAGTGAAAATCTGCCGATCCGGTCTGATAGTAATATATTTCGTAATAATGGAGCCTTATTTTCAATCACGCTCAGAGGATGATGCAAGCCAATAGCGCAGTACATATAATAATATAATTGAATAGCTCTTGAGTATATTTCGATGCACTTATTTTGCCATTATACTCTTTTTGCTAAAGTAATTTTTTATACACTTTATTTTCGAAAAGTAAATTCATCATTAAATACCTCTATATTTATTCTTCGACATTCAAATGCAACCCTTATCTGGGCGTGTTAAATTAAAATTATTTCATCATTGAATAGTGCAATACCTAGTTTTCATTTAAAATAAAAAGAAAATATTTTGAAAATAAGATTAATAAATTACCAATTATACAAAGATGCGTATAAAACGTCAAAAATAACATTCTTTGTCCTGTTTAGCCCGTTGTCATGATTCTTAACATCGAGTTGGCGTCAGACGATCATTCAATCTTCTGTAAAATTTAATTAAATACGCCCAAATATATATCAGATCCTAGAACAACTTTCTCTTTAAGCCTCATTCGACCTGTAGGGTGAGGACTATGAATTACATATACAATTACCGGATCTTCAGTGAAACGATTACAATTTATTACTAGACAAGGATAATGGCAGCTGATGTGAGAAACTATAGTTTATGGTGGAAAATAAAATAAACGGAATGTTGTCTTAAATAAAAATATTAATCATAGAAGCATACTCATTTACGTTCACTGTTTGGGGTACGTTGTTTGAAGTTAAAGTTTTACTGGTTAATTTACGAAAAAATATAATTGTATGAATTGTATAAATTTTCAGTTAGTATTAAGCCGTCGTGCAATTATTTGAAGTAAATAAATTCATAATAATCCATATTAAAGGCTTATTTTCTGAGGTTTCAAAAATGTATTGAAGTCAATTTTGTAATATTCGTATTATTGACAAGAATGCTAGTTGTACTAATAAATTGGGTAGTGTTTTTCCAATATTACGAAAATTTTGTTAATTCAGAAATTCGAATTGATCGAAAGAATGAGAAGTATGCTGAAATATGAATGTTTTTGAATATCACAGTGTCAAGAAAGATTAAAAAAATAATATATTATAAAAAAAAAATCGTAAAGCATTTCCAAAACAGGTCATCTGATTATAGCTGTCACTGAAACTTTTGCGGTATTCTAAATAAAACAGGCTTGCTGTTCAATTGCATTACTTATACGCTCGAAAGATTATTCCTAAGTAATATTTGGAGTTGTACTCGTATTTTTAGGGTTGCCAAACATATCATACTTTTTATAATCAATATTTTGTAAAGAGATTACATATTCACCGAAACAATTATCGTTTAAGTCTGAAAAAATACTTATCATTGAGTGTTTTTTCTACAAATATGAAGCTTACAGTAAAATAACAACATACCTTACCTATCGATAACAGTATTTTTTCAATTTATTTAAAAACTTGAAAATTTTACAACATCAAAAATTAGAACATGTCTGATATTCTATTATTTCAATTACTTCTAAGGGATAGAAAATATTAATTTCATTACAAGTTTTGTGCTTAAAATAATTTTATTTAAATATTTTTAACCAATTCATTTGGTATTGTATAATTTTGGATCAACACTGCTATCTCTCACTTATCAGTAGTCGTGTTGGTCATAACTGAGCATCAACGAAGCATTATACCACAAATAAGAAGAGTCACGACAATCATCTCAAAATCTTTGGAGAAATAGGGAAACTACTTTCCTATCTAATCCACATCGCAATCGTCTATAAACATTTATTTTTACAAGGTAATGTTCTCAATGTTTCATATAATTTGTAACTTTTATATGGCGCTCCTTTCCAGAACTTAGAGGACACATTATGGAGTTTTCATTCGAATGTTATACAAAGAATATCATCTATTGGGGGACATAATCATTATTTTCAAAAAAACAATGCAACAACATTATATTTATATGAACACTTTCAATTAAAAGCACTTTTTTACATAATGATCTTTAAAAAATCATGCCAAGCGAATGATAATAGAAATAATTCAAATATTAAAAGTTTTTTTCTGAAGCAATGGAACAAATGAAGATATGAAAAGACAGGCAAGGTCTCGCGAGCTTAATTCATTATAGGTGTTAATTGCTCGGACGAGAAAAAGCGGAAGGTATCTAAAAAATCCATTTAACCCGATTAACCGAGTACCCGAGCTTTTCAGGATTGCGGCAAAGCTCTGTAGGTCGCAGTAGAGTGGTGCCTCTTCCTGAAGCCTCTCATCCACTTTCAGCCGTTCTTCTTCGCTAAACTTTAGACGTTAGGTCTTAAAGATTCGCAACTTATAATGCAATGCGGTTAAGCCGCTCGGGAAGGCGACTGGAGAATACCAAAGTCTCTGTGTGCACTTTTGGGGAGTAGGATATTTTTTCCTTCTGTTCCGCGAGAGTTCTTAAGGAAAAGTTTCAGCCTACGTTTTACTCGCTTAGCTTACTATGTCGCGAAACTCTCCAATGTTTTATTTTTATAAAATACTTCCTAAATAAAATATAATGTATTGACCATTGATACTCTTACATAATTTATTGCATGAATATTACAAATCTTTTTTTTTTTTAATTTTAATTGTACTGAATAATATACTTGTTTTATTTCATACTCCAACAGTATTACGGAGACAAATTAAGTTGTTTATTTTTAATGTGAATCAATATTCAAGTATAAAAATGCCTTTTTTTATGTTATGATTCTTATTCGATTCCACTTTTTTTTAAGCTCAAAGAGTTAAAAAATTATTTTAAATACCAATTTTTATGACATTTGATTTGTTTGATTTGCTTCGTTCTGGAATAGAAAGTTAGTTTTTAAGATATCTGAAATAGTTACGAGAAAAATTATCAAAGAAATTTATTTTCTCATACAATTTATATGGAACGTCTTTTAAGCTCTATGCTGGTGACAGCACATTGAATTATATGCAAAATTGGGATACGGTATGGTACACATTTTTTGTCCAGGTTACAGGAGTGTAAAAATAAACAAGGTTCACATTTACATAATGTAATTTTCAATAAATAAAACCTTTGATATTCGCAAAACGTGTTCTTAATTTTTTATTCATTTTAATTTTAATTTCATTTTAAACGTTAAAAGGTTTTTGTTTTACAAAAACCTTTATATATACAATTAAGAAAAAAAGCTTCAAGCATAATAATAATACATGATAATAAAATGATATTCAATTTAATTTATTTACTAACGGAAACTAGTTTCAAGTACACTGGTTACACAAAGTAATATTATGGATGCAAATTAAGTAAACTAAATATAGAAAAGGAATGGACAATAAAACACATAATCATCATCATCATCATCAGCCTGTGTCCGTCCACTGTTGAACGTAGGCCTCCCGCATGAGTCTCCATCCTCTTCGATCCTCCACCTTCCGCATCCAGGTCACTCCCGCTATTCTTCTTATATCGTCAGTCCATCTTGTAGGGGGTCGGCCAATGCTTCGTTTGCCAGTTCTTGGGCGCCATTCCAATACTTTTCTTCCCCATCGACCGTGCCACTTGAGTGTGCCTATTCGTTGGGTAGCATCCACTACTTGAGTTCTTCTGCGTATTTCCTCGTTTCGGATTCTATCTTTTAGCGACACTCCGAGCATGGATCTCTCCATAGCACGCTGGGTGACTTTTATTTTATGGGTAAGACTTGCTGTCAGATTCCACGTCTCTGCGCCATAAGTTAATACAGGGAGGACGCATTGATTAAACGCCTTAGTTTTAAGGCATTGCGGAATTTTCGCTTTAAAAATGTACTTTAGTTTTCCAAATGCTGCCCATCCCAGTTGTATGCGCCTGTCGATTTCTTTTGAGAAATTATTTCGCCCTAGTTGTATTACTTGTCCCAGATAGGTATAGTCGTTTACAACCTCTATTTCTGTTCCTCCGATGGAAATAGGATCAAAGGTCTGTGAAATATGACTATTAACTATACTATAACTAAAACACATAATACAGACAATTAAATATATTTTACAGAATGTAGAAAATATAACAGTAGAAAAGATAATTTAATAATAAATAGAAAAATATGCATTAAAGATGTTTTTGATTCAATATTGCATATTTTTAATGACCCCGCATAATATTCTAATATCTTTTGAGCAAACTTTGTTATTACTAACCTAAATGTCGAAATTTGTCGACGAGTTTCGCCGAAAAACAGTGCGCAGACATCCGGCCGCGTTCAGCTCTAATTTATGCAAGTGCCGGAAACGGGGATGACTCCGTTTCCGGTTGGTAATTTGTTACAACTGCATTCTAATTCCAGTGCATCCTAGGCCGACTGTTCCGCCGCAAAGTTTTCCCCAGGCCGTGGAGCCTCCTTCTCACGGATAAAAGCTGTCAGCGCCTGAAAGCTCGGGCGCGTCAGAAGACCACAGAATGACATGCGAAAATGACATTTCTTATGTATTCATTCCATTGTCTAACAGTTTGCAATGAGAAATTATGTGCTTGACTTTTAACCATTAACGAACCTGGCATGATTAATTTACGCGTGGAAATTTAGTTTTTTATTTAAAAATGTATTTCAACCTATCGAGAAATCTCATAGGAATATTATTAAAATTATGGCTAATACTGTGTCTGGTTCGTTATTAGCCAACATTATTAGAAGGTAGATTAGTCACTGTGAATATTCTTTTCATATGAAATACTGATAACAGTTATTTATTCATATTGTTTGCTCGATTAACAACTTTCAGTTGTATCGTTTTTATCGTTTTTGAATATATTTTATAATCATTGTGAGTTTTTTTTTTAATTACTTAATTTAACAAATGCTTCGATTTTTACTATAAGAAAGATACTTGCAATTATTGATTATAAACATTCTAAGTTAACATTTGAAAACAATAGGGATATTATCCTTCTGGTGTCAATTAAATGAAATTTGAATCAAAACTAAATATTTTTAATTTTTTAATTTAAATTAATTTAAAATGATAATTTTACAGTTTCACCAAGTGTTGTCAGAAGTATTGTCAGGTGATAACCTCAATCTTATCTTTCTGGTATCAAAATTAATTAAAATTTAAAAGAAAACAGTAACACGATTTCGTATACGAGTGTGAAATTATATATTTCATTTTGTAAAAAATGAATTATTACCAAACAGTAGCGTCTGAAAGGAAACGTGTTCATATTAAAAACGTTTTCCTTTGAAAGTCTTATTAAATATTTCAGGTGATTTTCATAATTTTATATTACCAGGTTTTAATACCATACTTTCTTATGAAAAAACTGTAAGAAATAAATTACTCGTATTACATGAATGAACATATATAATTCATGGTTAATGAAAAATTGTTGAATTTTATATTCTACGTAGTTGTATTTAATATATTTTTCTTTCCATATCTGTACTCTTTCGGCCGAGTATATAGTCTTGAATGTGGTGGTGAAATTATACCTATATTTTACCTACTGCCACATACGTTTTGTCCTAAATAAAAAATATATTCGTACTTAAAGCTCCGCCAAGTATATTTTACATACTCGTATTATACTTCTCCACTGATCATGAATTAGAGATCTTAAAAAAGACAGCTTTAGTATTTTAAGGTGTTTATGCGTAAGCGTGCTATGGATTGATCCATGCTCGGAGTGTCGCTAAAAGATAGAATCCGAAACGAGAAAATACGCAGAAGAACTCAAGTAGTGGATGCTACCCAACGAATAGGCACACTCAAGTGGTAATGGGCAGGACATATCTGTCGAAGGGACCCAAGAACTGTCAAACGAAGCATTGGCCGACCCCCTACAAGATGGACTGACGATATAAGAAGAATAGTGGGAGTGACCTGGATGCGGAAGGCGGAGGATCCAAGAGGCTGGAGACTCACGCGGGAGGCCTACGTTCAACAGTGGACGGACACAGGCTGATGATGATGATGACGATGATGATGATTATGCGTAAACATCCCTTAAGAAATTAAATAGTTAACTCAAGTTTCAATCGTAGAATATTTCTAAGGACATGAAACTGGAAAAAACATGTATATTTTATCTTTTAATATTTTAAAGTCACGCGTATTAAATAAAAAAAACATTAATTTTCTGAACATAAACATTAATATTTATAATATTTTATCTTGCTTAATTTCATTACATTCCTATAAACTACTATTTAAATACGAGAATTGTATCAAGTCCTTTTCTTATTTAAGATTTCTAAAAATCTCACCTGAGATAAAGATCTCTCGGCGGTTCGGTTTTTTGCCAAATTAATTAAACTTCCTATAGATTTGTTCCTTCGTGAAATAATTTCAGCAATCTTTCAGCTTTCTCGTATCTTATTAATTACATAATAACTTTTCCCCGTCGTTTGATTATCTCGTCGTCTTTGTCTGAAAGGGAGCCTAATGAAATATCAAAGATATGGCTTTTTACCTTTAATTAAAGGGAATCGAATATAAAAGAACGAAGATATCAATCTGAGTTACTTTGTTCCGCCTTACCCGTAAAAGTCTTAATTTAATACAGCGCTAAGTCAACAAAATTTTCCATTTATTAGAGGATCGCTGTGACACCTTTCACGTGCTTTATTAATTTATGCAAAATTATTATACACATTAAATAAAAATTACAAAAATATTATTTTACCAATTCTTTGAACACAAAAGTAAGTTTGATCCACTTTGTCATTTCTGTCGCTTATACTTTTGCAACTGTTCTTTTATTACAATTTTTAATTTATACAAACTTCAATTTTTAAAATTAAGTAATACTTTTATAATTAATAAATTCAAATATAAAACATATAAATTAAAACTAAATAATTGTATTTATTTTTTTCAATTTAAATTAATGAAAAATATATTAATATGAGGGTTTACCAATTATTGTCAGTTAATAACCTGAATCGCTCATTTGCACTCAAAAAAAACAATCATCCTGAACTCACTTCCAACTGTATATTCCGTTATAATATACTAGCTGACCCGGTGAACTTTGTTTCACCCGAAAGGCAATAAATGAGCAGATTTTGGATTTTATTAAGTTGAATTTTTCGGTACATATGATATCATATATTTGGTCTGGTTGAATTCTATTGCAGTAATCGACGAAACTTCAGCAAGTAGTTGTCAGCATTTCGACGAATCGTCAAACGATATGCGTTATAATTCATTGAGCTTAGATTCTTGGTAGTTTCTTCACCTGAAATTAAGACAATAGATTTGTAATTTTGTATGTAAAGCTAACATCCATATTTGTAGCATAATTATAAAAGGGTGAAGATAAATGATTTTAAATCGTTTGCCGGTTATTTGTCAAATTTTCTCTAAAAAAACATCTTAATCTTTAAGTCTGTTATTTTCCTGGTAATAAGCAGCGTAATTGGTCTTTTATTGGAAGCATAAAACAAAACCAAGCACTTTAAAATGTATGTCATGACGGAATCAAAACTATGATATTGATTATAGATATATTTATTACTCACCATTAAATAGATTTATCATTTCGATATTGAAATAATATCCATCTTCTCGTGCCAAGACATCAGTGGGTATTGCAAGGTGTCATATGAACGACGTGTTTCAGATATCTGTTGTAGTTGCCCAGTATCACGACGTGTGTACCAGATGGTCGTTTATCCGCTCTGATCACGACTTTGTAGACGTCGATCAAGTTCTTCCTCCATATTGTCATTGAAGTATATTTGTACAAATTTATGCCTTGCATCTTCGAGAGGTTAGAATGATCCGATTCAATGGTGAATCTGTCCTTGTATCTACAGAATCAAAAGCAAAGACAATATTACTGATTTATAAACACTTTTTTTTAGAATTAGCATACATAATTCAAAGTTATAAGTGTAGTATGTTATTCTGTTAATTATTTTGTGTGTAAGTACAAAAATAAATAAATAAATATCTTGAATGTCAGATTAAAACCTCGTTCTTCGATACGTCCAGGTGCAATTGTTCTTCTTCAGTCCTTTAATTTGCAATGATTTGAATCCTAGTATTTTAATGATTCTTTATTGGCCATGTATTTTTGTGCATGGGTTGCACTCTTCAGTGAAGCACCTTGTGATAGACGACATTTTTTGTTTTATTATCAGGCGCAAGAACAAATAACGCAGATTGTCTTGCAACCAGTGAACATGCCACATATAATTGACCATGAGAAAAACATGGATTTTCAAGATTCAGACCACAAACTTTCAAGGATTGGCCTTGTGATTTGTTAATGGTCATGGCGAATGCAAGACGGACCGGAAATTGAAGTCGCTTAAACTCAAACGGCATATCGGTTGGGATCATCGGGATCCTCGGAATAAGGACTTCTTCACCTTCGAATTTTCCTTTGAGTATCGTCGCGTAAATCACATTGTTCATCAATTTACTTATCACCAAACGCGTCCCATTGCACAGTTTTGGTTGGTTTATGTTTCGAAGCATGATTACTACGGAGCCAACTTTTAGTCTTAAATTGTGCGGTGGTAAGCCAGGCACATCCAATGAGTTTAAAAATTTAATTGGATAGTTAGTGGCTTCGTCTTCATTCGTTACACAGTCAATAGATTTGTATGAATGCAGTGTACCAATGATATCATTCTGAATTATGTAGTTAAGGTCGTCTACATCTTTATTCTTAGCCGCCAAAATTGCTCGCTCACTCAACCATTCATTATTTTTGTGGTTAGTCATGATGTTTGGGAATATTTTGTTGATGAGTTCGTCTTTCGATGAGACAAAGAAACAGAAATTCTGAGGAAATGAAATCAATCCATTCGATATGTCGACAGGTGCTCGACCATTACCGATAGTCAGCAATTGCTCAGAGAAATCGTCAGCAGATGTATCATTCATCAATGCAACTCTCATGTTTGTTGTCAGTTGAAGCTTCTTTACATAGCGCCATAGATTCTACGATTTGAGGCAAGCGTTAATTTCGTTGGCAGCAGTTGATTTTGGAATTACTGGCAGTGTTTGACGTAAATCGCCAGACAGTAAAATCATTGCGCCTCCAAAACATCTCGAGTCATTGCGTAAATCTTTCAATGATCGGTTAAGTGCTTCCAATGCACGTTTATGCGCCATTGTGCATTTGTCCCGGATGATTATTTTCGATTCTGATAAAACTTTGGCCATTGCGGAGTGTTTTGAAATATTACATGTAGGTTCTTCAATAGTTTGAAGATTTAACGGCAATTTTAATGCTGAATGAGCCGTACGGCATCCTTCTAACAATGTGGCTGCTATTCCAGAAGAAGCAACTGCAACCGCAATGTTGGATATCGCACGGACAGTGGCTAAAACTACTGACATGAGGAATGTCTTACCAGTTCCACCAGGGGCATTCAGAAAATATAAACCACCATTTCCATCATCAATTGCCTTCATTAATGTATCATAAACTTCCTTTTGTTGAGGATTCAACAGCGGTACATTCGTTTGAACTACTAAATCTAATTCATGGTGATCATATTCACGTTCCCGTTCCAATTCTCGATTAAATGCGTCATTCATTTCACGATTTGGTGCTGGCATTCCTAACCTGACTAATAAACTACCGCACATGAGGTGAACACATGTCTTCGATTAAGAGCAAAGCCCGATTTTGTATTTCCTCATTCATCTTAAGATCAGGATTTCTTGATCTAACACGAATTTGATGTAAAATATCTTCTGACATATTATTCTTGTATTTGTGCCACAGGTTAGATGGGTTCGATGGATTGTTGACGCGAGATTTTTTGCTCTTCGTCAGTCCTTTCATTGACAATTTTTCGATTCCTTGTTGCGTGACGGCTTTGTTGTGAAAGATTCGAACGTTTTGGTGTCGGCATTATCAATAATCAATAATAAAATCAGCAGAATGCTCTCGAAACAAAACGTCAACCGATAGACAAAACATCTATCAAACCATAGACAAAAAAACATAGATGGCACTTCTATATATTTATTTATATAGAGAATCGAAATTCCAATTTTTTTTTACAAATATTTAGAAACATAGAGTATACATAAATATACAATAAATAGAGAAAATATTAAAAAATAAAAATAACACAATAGAATAAGAAGATGCCTTTCCATTTGCTTTTTGTTATAACATTTTTAACAAATAAAAGATTAAATTGATATTTTCACTAATATTTATTTTATTTTTGTCTTTTTTTCCTGCCTTTTGTTTTTTTTTGTTTCAAAATATTCCGTACCTTACGTAGGTACCTACTTACAATACCTACAATTGCGTCATTTTTAGTTATGTTGCTGACTATGGCAACACTTTCTCAACTGACAGCTGTCAAGTTACAATAGTCTTGTATGAAAACATGTTTACGTAAATGTTCAATATTTTTTCTTAATCAAATCAATTTTGAGTATCCCATGGACGTTTTTGGGTTCTAAGCTACCTTTCCACCAATTTTCAGCCAAGTCGATTAGGCCGTTCTTGAGTTATAAAAACTAAAATAACTCGACTTTCTTTTATATATATAGAATTTTTGAAGTTAACAAGATATAATTTAAGCTTTATAATCCTAATAGTTAATCAACATTTTAAAATAGCTTTTGATAGTATAACATTGACTCTAAGTCCGTAAATTTCGTGCTTATAATATATATTTTCAATATCAGTTAAAATTGGTCGACAGTTATAAGAAAATATATATTTTAGGTGTACACATCGGAAGGAGTTTTGCATGGAATTCAATACACATAAATTCCGAGTTGTAGTCTAATAGCGTTGACGAATCAATATTCCACATGCAAAAACTGCATCCAGATATGAATTCTCCATTGGATACATATATATTTTCATTAAAATAGACGAATATATATGTATTTGCTTACAAATGAGAGCACTCTTGTATTAACATTGTACGTGATTTAAAAATGAGTAAATATTTTATAGTAAACGTACTTATTTCACTAGCATACATTAGTTGCTGTGTGTACCTGAAACTTTTATAGAGCTTTCACTACGGAGGTTGTCATAATGAAACGTGTAAAATTGAGCTTACAAAGTTGTTCCCCGATGCGCACATCTTAAAATGCCGCAACAGGTATTTTTACGACATTTTCCTACGTCGTTTACGTCGTGGTTAAGAGCCTAGATCATAAATAATTCCTCCACCTCGTACTGAAAATAACTCTACAAATTATCGGAACAAAAAAAAGTAAGCACGCATTGTATAGGTAAGATATAGGAAAATGTAAAAATATAAACTATTGACTATCTTCGTATAAATATAAGCTTAATTGAAATGAATTTACGTTTATATGGATAATTTAAGAAACTTCAAAACCATTAATGTCTTTTTTAATTTCGTTGGGATTTACTGTTAAATTTTGCCATTAGATTTGTACATTTTTAATTATGTATCGTCATCATCAATAGCCAAATGTGTTGAACGCAGCGCTCCCGCATGAGTCTCCAACTATCTTAATCTCTACCATACTTTTAGTAGCTTTCTCTGGCTACTCTTCTGATATCGTCATACTTTTTAATAGGAGTTATGTCATCAATTTGCTTTCCGGTTCTTAGGCGCCTCTCCAGCACCGTTTTTTTTTTCGTTCGTTTCCTTCGTACAGATTATTTGCACTTTTTACACGCCAACTACACCAGGGCATTCACCTTACACACACGCCAACTACACACTCGTGTGTACTATCGAAAACTAGGATGAATGTAGTTTTTCTTTGAAATCGAAATAATTATGTCGTATTAATCTTTTTAAAAGCAATAAAATAAATATTGAAGTTGATTACTTTTTTTGTAAAGTTTGATGCTAGTGCAAGGCTACCACGCGATTGATTTATAAGCTTAGCTAAAGAAAAAAATGTTTTCTCGTGTTTCTCAAGTGTAGTTTTTGGTTAATATCTTGGATTAATTAATGTCCTCCTAGGGCAACATATGCCGATCGACTTGGAAAGGAATGGGTATTTTTTTTAAATGTATATGGAAATGTTGTGACAACCATGAGTGCATATTAGTGGTCCTGAATGGGCACTAGATCTGCACATCACAATTAAACTGTTATCTGGATGTTTTTTTCATATATTACTAAACACTTGGAAAATCATTGGCGTATGGGGATAGATTTATTATTTCGATGATGGTGTTACACATGTTAATAAATTGGAAAATTTTACAAAGAAGTATTTTTATACTTTAACTGAGTTGCTTTTATCAATTGATTACATTTATTGAATTTAATCAATCCATTCAGTCGATAAAATACAAACATATTGCTCTTTGGTATTTAAATTGGATGCTTAAAAATTTGGTTTCGTAATAAAAAATACTGAATTTCAGTTAAAAGCCGACCGCCAAATTTTAAATAATTAACCGTCGAACTGTTTCATGGCTTCCTGGCGGGTATAGTCTAAAGGTTGAGGTTATTTACTGTAATACGAGAGGTCGCAAGTTTAATCTCTGAAAAAGTTTTAAAAAACTATGTTCACGCTTTATTTCAGGAATTTTTAACATACTCGCACTCGTATTTTACTCGTATCTTGAAGGATAATTCATTTTCTGCAAATTTGATCATCAAAAATATGAAATGAACAAAATAAAAATTGCATTTTCTTAATTCAAATGCGTTCCTTTTTTAAAAACTTTATGCTTAAAATAAATTGGTCAGCATATGCATTTTTTTTTTCAGCTAGGAAGCATAAACGGAAGAATAAGAAAGAAAAATGTTTATAATCGTAATTTGAGATGCTGATTACGGTCCTAATTTACAAAGTGATTTAATCAACAAAGTGAATGATCAGAATTTTAAATAAATTTCTGGTTAAGTCAACTTTTGGTCTGAAAAAAAAACTATTTTGTATTTAAGTCAGGTTATCTAAGATAAGTTTTATTATGTCAGGTTAGGTGAGGATTAGTTATGTTAATAAAGCTTCAATGAACATGTAAAATAATCAAATAAAATAAAAAATAAAAATTACATTCTCACTGAAAAAAATATTTTACATCTAATGTAATCGGTAGAGCCATTAGAGGCAGAACTGACAAATGACGAAACAAAGGCCATGGAGTCAGCCAGAAATGACGACATACTCCATTTAGAATAGCGGATATAGATTTTTCATTTTTTATTTATTCCTGTTTGATACATGTCGTTTTAATAATTCATTATATGTTGAAGATTATAAGTACATACAAAAAAACAGACTGCCAGCTTTTAAATAATTAGCGTCCTATCCATTTCATGTAATTTGGTATGGAATAAATTAAGCTCTCTCTGACACTGCGGCGTCAATTTCAAACTTCATAACGAAATCAAACTTTTACGTCAAGCGAATGTGAGAGCTTGACTGAAAATGTATATTAAATGTGACGCGCCGAAAGTAAAAATGAATTTCAAACATTTTTAATTTAGGCAGAATATTTCCTGAATATTTTACGTAATTTTTTGGGGGTTGAAATAATATTTTTAAAAATGCTCTCGTGCATTAAATGTCGAATTTACAGTTATGTTTATTTTATTTATATAGCAAAGAGGATAGAAGTATATTAAAATAGTTTTATAATCGCCAGAACGTTGTAGAATAGAACCAAGCTATCAGTCAAAGCGTTTTTATTTTAGGTTTGCGAGCTTATAAAGCCTTTATTAAATTTTACTTACAAACAAATACTGTTATCCTTTTTAACGTCGATAGCGGTAATCAATTGTTAAGAACAGATATGAGTCTATAATTATCCACTACTTGTTCATCAGCCCTTCGCTTGGATACAATTACTGGATGTCATTAAATATACAAATCAAGTAAAAAGAAACACAGGCGTAAGATTGGTTCTCTTAGTCTCTTCTACCGTTATTACCACGGTCGCTGCTCTTCGAAACTTAAAGAAATAATTCCTCCTGCACCCACTCACAGCCGAGAAACTTGTCTTGCACTTGCCGAACATCCATACACAGTTAATATATGTCAACCAAGAACTGGCAGCTTCCAAAGTTCCTTTCTTAATGCCACCGGTAAGCTATGGAATGCTCTTCCAGCGTCTGTGTTTCCTCCTTCCTACAAACTGGATCTCTTCAAGAAACAGATAAATATATACTTGCAATTTCCCAACACACACAAAAACACGAACACAACACACGTTTCCCGCATGCAGCATCCAGCTTCCCTGGCTGAGCGTCATAGAGTGCACTAGTCTTGACCGAGTATGCTCTCCTGTTTGCGTTTACATAATAAAAATATCTGAAAAAACAGCTTAAAAATATGTA
This sequence comes from Glossosoma conforme, assembly GCA_022606575.1. Taxonomy (NCBI): domain Eukaryota; kingdom Metazoa; phylum Arthropoda; class Insecta; order Trichoptera; family Glossosomatidae; genus Glossosoma; species Glossosoma conforme. Next base: position 224,750 of record JAGTXR010000151.1, read on the forward strand.
CTTCTTCTTCGTGTCAATCCGGTGGATTGGTTTGTAGCAATAAAATCTTGCATCTTGATCTCCTCTTTTCTCGATCCTCTGCAACCATCTTTAGCTTAGCATAAGAGCTACAACTCATGTACTTGAAAACCTGCTGCAAATACTCCCGTCTAGGACGCCCTCTACCCTCATCCATCTCTTGCATGCGTTTACATAAAAAAAATGGTAAATCGTACAACAACAAAAATGGATGAAGTTAAGATGTATATTACGGTCAATAAAATAATATTTTGCATATATTCTTTCATATGAATGATAAACCATCAAATCAATTAAATTTGCGTTTATTCCGATTGCTTGGATTATATCACTTTATAACCTTTAGTACTCATATATCGCTGAATGAATATAAAATCAACTCAATAACGAGAAATTCAGAGAATTAAGTTATCGACATCAAATGATATCAATTAAAAAAACATATCTACAACCCTTTAAAAAAAACATAAAGTATTTTTTAATACAAAAGTTATTTTACATTTGTTATCAAATTCAGAAATAAAATAATAAAAAAGGCAATTATTTCACTGGTTCTAATATATACAGTTTTATCAATTTCATAGAAGAATGTTATTTTTTGATGTGTACGCCCTTTGAGTTATATCATGCAGAAAAAATGCTTAGATGAGACATAAAAAAGAGGTTAATATGAAACCTCCTTCGTATGTCAAACAATTAACACAGTAATATAATGCTTTAGTTTACAAGTCCGATATTACGTTTAGGAATCGTACTCTTGTTTCATAACACTCAGTACATTATAAGAAAAGTTATCAGTTATTCGATTCAGCCCACGATTCAAAAAATTATAAGCTGTCAATCACCTTATTAAAATTCTAGGTTCAATTATTGCACTTCCGGTTTTACCGGAAGTGTGACGAATGGGCCGAAGCGGCTCGCGGCCGTTGCCAAGCGCATTAGTTCCCTGAAAGCTTCGACGCTGAAACTTTACGTGGCGCTAATTGCAAACCTCTGTTGTGAGAGTGCTGAAAACTAATTTGGCCGGTGGCAAAGGCCAGCGTTGTTACCGATATACAGATATTGCCAATATGAATAAATTCCATTCGATGTTTAATTCACTAAAGCTCCAAATGCTTCCCTTCTTTATATAGATTTCACATATTGCAATTTCGTATTTGTATTTTTAACTAGTTATACTACTCATTGTATTAATTAATAGATAATTTGTTTATTATTTGTATTAATAAACTAGCAATTAAGAAGTACTAATCTCACATTAACCATTCAAATATTTGTAAAAAAAAATGCTTACATAATTAAATGTATAATTCTTACAACAGAAGACCACATCATCATCAGTATTACCATATCCGCTCCCCTTTCTAAAGCATATGAGATTCATGAACTGCCGCCAGAATGTTGTTTCATTTTTCACAGTCTTCGACTTAAATCCGCCTTTCGTAGCTCCTTCGAGTACATTCTTTGAATAGTTCCCGACGGCCTTTTCATTTTTCGTTTGTTTTTTTTTTCTGTTTATAAAATCTTCTTATAATATTTTTTTGTTATTTTTATTAAATTTTTCTAATATAATAGGAAAATTGCTGAACTGAAAAGTAAATAAATTAAGTGTTTTTAATATATCAAGTAAAAAATAACATATGACATACACTTGTGAAATGTCACGATAAGAGCTCATAATTCATTGTGTCTGAGTACTGTGAACAACACACTCGTTCTTTCGGACTTTCGCTCGTTTTGTCATTCTTATGGACAGGAGCATCCGCAGCGGCGCAGAAAACGGAAATAAAGCTTCCGTTACTTGGAGTAAGAGCCTCATTATTCTACTCAGCGGAAAACATTAAATATTTGTGAAGTTTTAAAATATTAAGTAAACAATTTTATTTTATATTTTTCTCGTGCAAAACCGTCTAATCATCTAAGCTTTTAGGCGCACACGTCCAGTCGGTTTGTTTACAATAAAATAAAATATTATTAAAATTATAAATAAATGTGCACGATTTCAGCGTAATAGACTAATAATTGTTCAGAATAATTTAGTTACTTATAACTTTTGGCGGCAGGTATAGCTCAGTGGTCAAAGCGTTTGCTTTGAAAGCCAAAAGTCGCGGGTTCGATCCCCGACTGAGATTAAAAGAAAAAAAAAAGGATTTTCAATTTCTGAGCTCTAAAATTACCCCTGGTTAGTGTGAATTTGATCCTTTACCCGTAAAATGACAGTCATAGCCTATTAACCAAAACTGGTGGTAGACGAAAGTTGTCCCGTGAAGACCACCCATTCATAGTAAATTCCCGTAATAATAAAGGATGATGCGTGAATCTCGGGTTGTAGTCTATGACGTTGGCGGATCAACACACCACATGCAGCGTTTAGTCAAATGCACCATGGTAAGCGTCATAGAATTGCACAGATGAGACTTCAGAATTACTATTACCATCTTTCGGTATTTTCTTATATGTGTTTAAATAAAAAAAACTTTGTGATTCATGTAAAATACGAAATATTTTTAAACAATTCGTAATTTTTGGCATCACAAAATACTTGTGATTCAAGTCACGATAAACTTATTAGAGATTTTGATACTGATTGAGTGTTGAAACCAAAAGTCTTCATTTCTCCAAAATTATCATCATACCATCAATTACACTGCATATATGCTTTTCAGTGAAATTTAGGATGCAACGCGATGATTTATTTGGACGAAGAAAAAATATATGTTTAATGAAATGTAATTATATTCTTCTTTTTGGAGCAAATGTGTCACACAGCAAGATAATATATTTAACCCTTCCGTTACGGTTCAATACGTCAACACATACGAAGCATAAATGTACTTATCTGACCTATTTTCATATATCACTTCTATCTTTTACCTATCAAGTGATGCATTATAAACTATTATATTCAACAAACGTTCATTATCTAACTCCATATATGTGGTGGCATTCACACATGTGGTTTACAGAATAATCGCTCCTGTGACGAAATCTAACTATATTTATTTACATGCTTTACATATTCCTGTAAATAATACATCTAGGTTAATAAAAGGAATGACTTCACTTCCAGTTTCCTACCTTCGATGTCACAATGAGTGCTGAAAGTAGCAAAACGATATATTACGTCAACCGATGACAACGATCGGGGAATCTTTGACGGCATATGCCGACAACCGATGCGAAAGGGTTAATACAATTTATTTAAATCCTTTTCTTACGGGTATGCCATATGTATAATCTTTATTCGGAGTGTTTTCATGAATATAAAATATATATGCACTCGGCATTATTCTGCAAAAAATAATAACATCAATTGGAAGCTTCAAAAAGTAATACAAGAGATTGAAGGTTATGAAAATTGTAGAAATATATCATCTGTGGAATGTATGATACATAACATCACGATTATGTTAAGACAATTTTTATGGATTCGTGCTACAGACTGCCAACAAGTAATTTTAATGAAAAGGCTGAAAAATGAACAATGACACGCATTTTTTTTTATTAATATGTTTTCATTTTTACAGCTAATACGGATATTTAAACTTACTTGTAAAAAATAAGATTTATTTTAAATAATATATTTTATTTTATTTTTAAGAATAACCTCACGTCCACTCGCATAACAATCGAGTTATTTTAAAGCTTCAGCAGATGTTTGTAATTTAAGAAGCCATATTTTAGTTGCATTATATTTTGTAAATATTATTTTTAAATAATTAAAATAATCAATGTACAATACAATAACTTGAATGCATGGGGGCATTTTTTAAAATAACATTTATTAATCGATATTGTAGAATCAAGCTTATCTAGCGATTTTTTTTAGTGACTTGGCAAGCATCGAACTTTCTTGCTTCCTCCTGAAAGAATTTGAAATTCCATTATCGAGCTGTACCCTCTGGATACCAAAAAAGGAGAATATCCTCTTCAAGTGCGTATAAATGAAATGAGAAAGAGACGTGTTTCTTGTTTTCCAAAGTATTCGAACCTTATTTTTAACATACTCGTATAATTCATCAGTCATATAACTCTTGCAATTAAACTATTATAATCTTGTCCAACCAAAGGAATCTCCTTATCTTTTTTCATTAATTTTGAGACACGAATTTTAGCGCTTACATCTTTATGAGTGTGTGTTATTAATATTTAAAAAATCTAATACATACTCGTATTAGTTACTTTGAATACTGCATATTGAGTGATTTTGCTTGCGGTATGTGACATTTTTAATGCAATAAATTAGAATCAATAATCTCATAATATTGATATCATTATTGAAGAAAATAATGACATATATTGTACATAATAGGCTTAAGTTGGCAAAAGTACTTTGTCAATCATTCGTAAAAGATAAGCAACATTGGACGCGAACCAAAATCCGGATCGCCTCTTCTTATCACGTATTACGGCTACAGCACTGTGTTAATAAACTTATCTTAAAGTTTTGATTTACAAACACCCAAAAAAAATCGGATACTATAGATGCCGTCTCTTTAAATCACTGAAATTTAGTGCAGAGACTTGGGCCAAGGTATGGAAGCAGAAAAAACTATGTGGCAGTGATGTGTTGAACTTATCCACGAAACATGGAGAAAAAATTAAAATTAAGTATCTCTTTGGAAGTATCAACTTTGAGACATTGGGAGCATTAGTCTATTTGGTAAATCTTGAAAAATGATTGAAAAGCGACCAAATGTACCCATAACTCTACAGTCTTTCTTTCATTATCCTCGTCTTTCATTTTTATGATGAGCTGATTTGCACCTTCTTGGTAAAAATTATGTGGTGGCCATATGTTTTTTAAAGGGTATGGTAAAGATATAGAGACCCTTTTTGGTATGACCATTGCTCTGTAGACGGCTTCGAGCAACGGTCCGGGGAGCGCATTTTGGAGTGAAATATAAAAAGACAATAATGAAATGTGTGAGCGTGGAGCCCATATATCTCACCGTCTCCCGCAGCTCTCCGGGGAGGCGCTACGGACGCGCACATATAAAGCACCCCTTGATACGCTGAAAATTCATAAATAAAACATGAAAACATACTACTTATACTTATCAATTTCCTTATAACATATAATCCGTCCTTGAAACTCCAATCAGTGTTCAAAGTCTTTTTTTTATCCCTTCCATTCTAATAATACAATGACGTGTTGCACAATTACTCTTGTAGCCTTTAGAATCGTGTCTCGTTGAGAATTATGCATAGAATGCTCCTAGCAGACTTAGTACTGGGCAATTATACTTGAAAAATGTAGTAGATATTTTTGATGACCGTATTCTAGTGTATGTGGAAGACGAATAAAAGCGTAGTTTTTACACTCTTTTGATATTTGTACAACAAATGTAGGTCCCCCTTAGATACCCACTAGACATTATCAACAGTAACTTGTGATTTCTAACTTAAGTTTAATACATATTTCTCCTAATAACATTTTTATGATATATTCAAGAAAGGTGATTTTTGTATTTGGAGTGACTTATTTTTTCGTGGATATTGACTACTTAGCAATGAAAAGGAAGATTTTTATGAGCACAGTTGGGTTACAATAGTTATAATACAATAGCCTTGTCCGCACCCCTAATCTTGTAATAATAAATATTACAAGATTAGGGGTGCGGACAAGGCAGTTTTTCAAACTACAGACGAAGATAGACCCGTCAGCGATATGTACTGTGACATGCCCGCAACAGAAAATCATAAGCTAGAACTATTTTTTCTTCAAAACCCCGTGTTTTTGCCATAAGGCCATTGAAAATATACATTGAATGTATTTGGCTAATCTCTGAGTGGCAAACCTATGTGATGAGGCGACAAACATAGCAGCTGACGAAGGCTTATGGTGATAGTTTATGAACAACTACTCTTCTGTTGTGCGAATATTTAACAATGACGATGATGATGAGCAATATTCATAGAGAATACATATATTTGTGAGTGGTTTAGAGGTATGCGTCCCAACTGCATTCCTACAACTGAGCAAAAAATATCCACATAAATTTTTCTTTCTCCCTGCTGATTCCAATACCGAGGAACTTTGGGTGCAAAAGCTTAGCCGTGTACCGATTCAGTGGCGCTGCAATGTTACAAATTCAAATTGTCTCTTTTCACGAAATCTATTTTTTTTAACTTGTATTACTATTTGTGACGACTATCTATACCAGAAGTATTTCAGTTAGGGAGCGGAAATATGGAGGAATAATAAGATTAACAGTAAATAATGTCTCACACAGATTAACACTAGAAGAACTGTTTTGGTAAAAATATAACGATGTGATTTACATTGTACTGTAAATATATATGTGCATAATTACAGGTGGTGCAAATTAATTTACCTCATTTCATAGCATATTTACTCGTACAAAATAACCATCGTAAGGTATTTTTTTTTTAATGCATAATACTAACTTATCTGACTAATCCAAAATAATCTAATTCATAGTGTAATTTAATTATTTATAATTAAATTAAAAATAATGATTAATTATTTACTTTAGAAATCCGCTTTAATGTGAAGCAAATAGCCACAATAGAAATAAAACCGAGGACCTCATCCACTAATTTTTCTCAAAACCCAATACTCTTTCACAATACGTAGTACATAAGGTTTCAACAATATAGATAACAAACATTTCACTCAGATCCGTAGTGTCAGATGGCAGATGCTTAATATTTTTTTTATGAAATAATACTATAAAATAATCAAAATATACGCATGCATACATACAAACAGCTTAGAATATGTTTTTGACATTTTTTAAATCCCGTCTCAGATATAAAAGCATACCACATACCACTGAAATTCAGGATTTTATTTCGCCCTTTGTTCCTGAGCACATGTAATATGTTATGGGGTAAAAAGGAAGGTAATCATGCGAGTTGTGTATGAAGTGTATATTTATCTACAACAGCCGTTCCCAACCTGTGGGGAATACCCCCTTGGGGTTGAATTTAAGAGTTTCAGAAGGGGAATTGTCTGTTTTTTTTGTTGTAAGTTTTTTAATGGTAGGAAGCGTTAATATTTCAATTTACTAAATAAGTGAAAGATAAGAGAAAATTGATAAAAAGATAAATGGTGCTTATTTAAGTGTAGATTGAAAAATATTGTCTACTGGGTACCAAATGATATGACAATTAGATCAAATTGCTTGACTGTCGCGTGAAAAGAATCTGAAAAAACGTGAAGTGATCTCTGAAAAACGATGTTCTGAATATATTTGGTTCATATTGTTCACAAATACTTTTAATTTACCCGTGTAGTATATAATTGATACTCAATATTACGGTTATTATGCGAGTAGCCTTCCGATCAATATCCTTCAAAGCGCACAGATAACATTGTTATTACAAAAAGAAAACTTTAATAACTATAAACTGCTTTTAGTTTACTTTAAAACAAGGCAAGCATTGTAAAATCCACAGATGAGTTTTTTAATCACCGTCTGACTTATTATTTTCTTGAATTTTTTGACATAAAAATGATTAAAATAATAATCTTTGTATATTTCTTTTAAAAAAGCCTTACGTAAAGTAATTTATTTCTTCGGGCCTTATTGTTATGCGCAATACATTTATAGACGTTTGCATGAAAACTCTTATTTAAATCATTTATTAACGAAAAAAATACTGTTGAAATTACATACAATCCATACAATAAAAGTACTCGTATGGATGATATCTCAAATTATAACGCTTCCTAAAAAAGAATATTATTTGATATGTGTATATTATTATATTTATTATGACACACATTATATGGGTAAGAGACATTTACACATTATCTTCCTTATTTATATCTTAGTATTTCACCAATGCAGCCGTATAATAAGTATGAAAAGCTGATTCTAGAGTAGGATACTGAGAATACGATGGTGTTACTTTGATCAAAACTAAATTCGATCAAGAGACAAATGCACACCTGGCTAGGACATGTACTTCGTATGCCACAAGATATCTTAAATAACATTACATATAATAAAAGCATATTCTTTATTCCCCCGTTCTCGCGTTTTCCTGGAAGACCGACAGGAAGTAAGCATGCAATGTATTTGGAGGAGCTCTGGGAGGCAGTACTAACATGAGAGGACCACCTAAGTGAGGACCATGGCAGCTGACTGGGTATTTGGCGGCATTTCTTGACGAACATGCGTTAGGGAAGCGGGCGAGTAAATGATGATGATGACTTATATATCTACCGGACGAATTTATTCAATATCATATTTATTTTAAGGTTTGTTAGGATCTAACCCACAAAACATCCAACTGCCATAACTCTTCCATTACTTCATATTTTTAATTATCACATTTGTGCCAAGCCGCTTTTGTTACATTTTTTATGAATATATATTCATTTCAATATCTGAGACAAGACATTTATTTTTTATAATTAGCACTAGTAGTTTCAATTTAAGCTTATCGTATTATAAGGAATAAAATAAAAACAGTTTCTGCAATTAAGAGATGAAAACTTCCCATTGTTCTTCATCTCTCGAGTTGAATTAAAGTTGTCTTAAAACTATGAGTATCGTCTTAAACTGAAATAAATATTCCAGCGATAAACATTCATTTTTCAGCACTTTTCTTTGCGAGAACGGCTCTGAAAATAAAAACGTTTCGCATTAATTAAAACGGACGGCCACAATATTTTTCATCTCATTATATTTCCAGCCATATTTTAAATAAATTCGCTGGCTCTTTGACACAATTCCTCAGTTGTTAAAACTACTCGCGGCCAAACTTTGTTTCTCTGGTCTGCGGTCTGTTTGGCGTGCTTTTGAAAGCTTTGGTTAATTTCATGATAATATTAAGCGCGCATTCAAAATTTTCATAATTTAATAATAAAGCTACATTTCGTAACATTATTAATTAAACCACTATTTCATGTGAGTATTTGTGTTTACGGAGCGTTGGCTTTTAATCACCATGCATCCTAAAAGATATTGATTATCTGCCATGATTAAAAATCACCGATTTCGTACAACGCCAAATTTATCCTTTCATACAACTGTGAATCTTGATATGTCAATAAAAGCCCATGAAGCACTTAAATGAGAAAATTATTGATGTGTTGACTTTATTAATAATAAAGGGACACAGTTAACATTCACCATTAAGTCGGTCCAAAGACGAAAGTGAACCGAGCTGGGACATGTTATTTTCATATCGTAAGAAAACGCCAAGTAAAGCTTCCTTTTCTGAAAAGCCTTCATAAACTATGATTTTATAGTTCTAGAAGGCTGAACCGATAGGAAATTCGTCGCTCGACACTCAAACCGGGCGGACGTCTCTAGTCATCCTACCTACAGGATGGCGAACTGTTGCGATTGTGATATCGCACAAATAAATCGTCGCTTAGACGATCACCGTTTGCTGCTGGAGAGGCTCTTAAAGGCTGTTGGATGCGGGATGGATGATGCTCTGACATCCATTGGTGTGGACCCTCCACCCAACCCGACAAGTCTGCCGACTTCCCGCAGAAGGCGCTTACCTCGAGCGTGCAAATCAATTCCGGCTACCTACGCTGAAGCTGTCAACATTCCTGTGTCGATGTCGCTTAACTGTGACAGCAGAGACTCCGAACCTGCCGTCAAAGAATCCGCTTCGAGTGAGGCCACCGAAGAGGACTCCTCGGAAGATACTATCGAAGGAGCCCCTGCTGTTTCAAGCAAGGCTCCCAAGGACTCCCGTTCTCAGCCGGGACGAATCATCGTTCGAGGAACTGGAGGACCTGAGTGCTTCCTCCGTGGATGTCCTCTCCCTCCCCCGAGCAATCTTTCCGGAGAAGTTCAACGTTCTAAGTTGAGTCGCGTCTCTCCGCATGGGGAAAGGCAACAACATTCAGCACGTCTGATGATCCGTGGTTCTGCAGCTCCTTCAAAAAACGTTACTGGAGTGAAGATGGCGTATCTTTACGCCAAGGGCCTTCACCCAGATACATCGGCTGAGGACTTGCAGAGCTTCTTGGCAGCGACCGCTGCATTCAATCCTTCTTGGATGACCATCAGGAGGATTGTCAGCAGGCGGACGCTGTTAACTTCTTTCAAAGTCGGGGTCATCGCGACTTCGCTGGAGTCTCTCATGGAGCCTCAAGTGTGGCCTGAAAGGACCATCGTTCAACCCTGGATACGCATAAGACGAAAGAATCGCAGTGAACAGTGGTTGAAACCAACATGAGTGAAGATATTGACATATTTAGTGTTATATTGCTTTAAATTCAGTACTGGTGTTTATGGAGGCGAAATGTTACACGTTTTATTTTGTGACAATAATGCCTTGTTATTTGTGAGTCAATCATGATATACTTATGACAGGGTTTTTGTTGTTACAAGTCAAACTGTTTATCTTGAGTCTCCTGACGCTAGTTCTGAGTGTGAGGCCAGTAATACTAAGTGTGTCAATAAATTTACATCACCACATTTATGTTACCTTTTGTATTTTTATTTTATATTATATTATTGTATTTATATTATTGTACTTCAGAAATGCATTGAATTGATAAAATTTGTAATGTTTCTGCAAGGAAATAAATAAAAATTGAAATCAAATTGAAATAAAACGAGAAACATACTGACTGACAAATTTGTATGACAGCAGTTCATGTTGATCATATGTTCCTCAGCTAAGGAGAGATATGGAATGTGTCAACTTTTACATTATCTTGTTGATGAATTGTGTATCCTAAGAATTGAATGACTTACCCATTAGTTTATTAAGTTCAGAATTTTCTTGATTCTTAACTCATCCAATATGGACTCATTCGTACGATTCGTTTTAAATGATATCCGTTAAAAATATAGAATTAGATTATTTTCTCCTAAACAATACGCTGCGTACACACGCGGGTGCGGCCATCCACATCAGGTCTGGCTTAGTTCTCAAAGGACTCGATAGAGTTAAAGCAGTAGTCCGAAGTCTGCGGTTACAGAGCGGTTCTTAAACTACGCCTTGAAAATATTTTTAAAAAACTCTTAATGTTGTAAAACAAAGATCGTGAGTTCCATTTCCTTTGAATAAAGCTTTATTTGGTTAAGATGCTTCTCAGGATCTTATAGTACAAGCCTCGAAAGCGTTAATCTTATCTTAAAATATATTTTTAAATATAAGAACATACGCCCACATACCTGTATATCCCAGAAAACATGATCCAACCATGTTCACATTCGATTATTGACCGATTGGACTGAACTAGACTTTTTCTTGTCTCACACTCGCATCACACAGGAGGTTAATGATGTTTCCTCGACGATGTACTCATCATTCAAATTATTATCGATTAGCAAATGAGTAACAGTTTTTTCTTAACATTTATGACTTCTGTACAGATATTTTTAATAAATAGATAAATGAACTAGGAAATATGTTTAAATTGCAGTTACGCATTAATACCAAATGTTGAAAAAAAAAATATTCTCTTAACGATTTTACAAACGAACTTAATTAACAAGCGAATATTATTGCTTTATTAATTAGAATTATAATCATAACATTTATTATTTACTTTATAAAAACATAAAAAAAGTGTTAATAAATTAAACATAAAAATTAAATAAGGAATAACCAAATTATATAGCTACTCATATATTATATTATTCATAATAAGTATCATACTTTGCGCAAATTCCGCTGCACACACCATTAACGTTTTGCAAGCCCAGTTGCACAAAATACTTTTTCTCCAATTTCATCAAATATGATTTGTCTTTCTAACAAGATGACCTAATAGTCCAATAGTATCTCTTTTGACGTTTGGAAGGCGGCGCCATATAGACAGCTAAGGTTTGAAACTGAACACTAACCGCCACACCGGAGGAAAGTTAAGCCTTCTTGATGAAACTGTCATTCAGGTTATAAGCATTTGAAATTAGATATTCTTATTTTAAACAGTCTTTTAGAAGGACTGCGGACCACTGGTTTAAGGGGAAGAAAGCACGGGAGCTCCACAGAGTCGCTGGAGCGGAATTCAATAGCGAGGCGAGCCGAGTTTGCAAAGTAAATACGTCATGTGTCACAGTCAAATCTCTAGTCTAACGCCCGGGAACGTATTACCTTCGGGAGTTTGCTCTGAGCAAGCAGGGACTAGGCGCGCGGCGTTCGGAATTTTTTAAAGTTTTTTAACTACGTTGCTTGTGTACTGGCGGAGAACATCAATTGGATGCATGTTCAAGTCAAATATAAGTTTGTTGAATATTTTCACTCCAGCTGATTGTCAAAAATTGCTGTGATAAATTATGCTAGCTACTATGATCCTTAATTCGTACCATGTCAGTTGTGCGGATTAGAAATGTCTCAATACTTATTTTTTTCTTTAATACTGAAGGTAATGAATGTCAATGTTGCTAGCCGTGTAGAATGTAGATGACGTCTCTTCTCTTGGAGTAGTATTTCAACTCTGCTATGATTACATCTATCATTTATAAAAAGAGAGACGATTTGGTTATTGTTTACACAATTCTAATTAGTGTTAGTTTTCTAGGGAGGAAAAAAAAGGCTTCTATTCCTTTCCTCACTGCAGTAAGGATAATGATAAGTTCGATCAGATTTTATGATCCTAATGCCGATATATACATTCCCACCTGACCTTTTCAACTTAATATTTTAATAATAAAAAAAAAGTTTTATTTCACTAATTTATTTTTAATAATTGGTCAAACATTGTTTCAGTGGCACATCGTAATAAAGGTTTTCGTAACATCTCCGAAGCAACAATGGGTTGATAAGCGCGTGTCGCTGGTCGAATTAAGCCTTTTTATAGGACCAAACAGTCTAAGCCTCATGGGTTTCGGGCTATTAATCAAATCTCCTTAAATATATCTGATTAACAAATCACACTAAAAAGCAGCCTCTCTTCAAGTTCTCTAGATTCTGCTCTGGATGTAGTCGGGAACGATACCCGTCCCAGGGTAAGCCTTAAGAGGACAGATGTCTTGGGATGAACAGTGGAATCTGACGAACTGAGTAGTGGAAATTGTGGTGACCATATGGCCCAGATATGGAATGGATATAGGAACAATTTAGAAAAAAGTATCACTCGTAGTGTTTAATCTTAATTTCCCAAGTTAAATTAATTGATAATATGTAATAAATAAGTCTATGCTAAGAGAATTTTACATGCATCGACGTCAACCTATTCACGTTCACTAGTGTATATTATTGTTATTTTGTCTTTAATTAAATGTCTCGTTTTGAAAAATTCCAAATTGTTAGTAAGTTGCCAGGTGGGGTAAGTAACACGGCAACTGTCTTACGTTTCAGGCCCAAGTGGAAACTCCGCCGGTCGGCGCACAAAGTTCCTGCCGCGCTCGCAGGTGTAGCTCATTAAAGTTCTCCCGGATACCTGTGCGAACCCGGGGGGTATTTATTTATACCAATACCGCTACTTTGTGTTGTTGCCAACTAGAGCCATATAATAAAATTAACTTGACCAAGATAAAAAAAATATATTAATAATTAAATACTAAGAAGCGTTGTATAAAAAATAAAATAATAACTACCTCTTCTAATCAACAACCCTTTAATTTATATAAACATACTCGTACTTACATATATACATTTTTAATTTATATAGATTAAGCCTTATTCCGGATCGAGCCAATCGTTGGGATCAAATGATTCAAACCTCGAGAACGTCGGGCTAATAATTCGATCTCCTTAATAAAAAAACTACCAAATCATACAAAAATATGCTCTGGATACTACATCAGCTGTCTTAAGATATCGGAATGCTGCTCTGGAGGTCGTTGGGAGTCATATATGTTCCCAATCCCCTTTGAGTGCAGAGAGAGTAACAGAACTAATATCAATTTGTGATGAACATATGGTCCAGATATGGAACTGAAATGGGAAGGAAAAAATTCTTGCATGGGATCGATCTTGCAGCTCTCTCATGGCAGTCTAACACCTTTAGGAAAAATGTGTATGGTTACCGTTGTGAATCTATTGTAATAACATTACGTTCTTATGGTTGTAAAATATTTGATGGGTGCTAGCGCGGCCAATCCAGCAGGGATCACAGGAGATGGCTCAGGTGGGAGGTGAACCCTCTACCTGGTAATCTTCCACGTACTCTGAGAGGACCCTTGATCCCTTGAACCACAATATCGCAACCTGATCTGACTCGTAAAATATTACCTCGAACAAAACGCGTATGTGGAATCAACAACGCAAAGCAAATATTGCGGCGCAATGATGTTTAATGCTCAGATTTTATGAAAGAGTTATATTTAGTTATAATTAGTATAATTAGGTAGTAATGTATGCGAAAAAAAAATGTTGTATAAATACCAAGCGGATTTATGCTTCTGTCGCGCTAATTTTAATCATTTATTTATTTAACAGAACCGTACGTCCAAGGTACATAGGATAAGGAAGAACTTAATTATAAAAGATACATAGAGTTTAAATAAACGTATATGTAAACAAAAAAAAACACCAAATAAGAAGAAGATGACAGCTGTCGAAGACCACAGAGATCTAGGAAAGCAATATCATCAATAAAAGAGGAAAAAGATGTAAGAAAAATTTATATATTTATTATTAGGTATATTATTTGTGTTACTATTTTCGAAAGGTTAGCTAATTTAAAAAAGATCAAAAGAAAACCTTCGTGAAACGTTTTAATTCTGAATGCTTAAAAACATCAAAATAAAACTAAATGAATAAACTATTGCGCATTCTATTGCGCGTTTTTAAAACAATTTTTTTTTTATGTTATTGCAAGACATTTCTATTTCATTTGAGAGATTTTGTATTCTATCCTTGTAAAATATTTAATTTATCAATTCGGTGTCAGATAACAAAGCGAATATAACTACTTACCTAATAAACAAGTCTACATTTGCTTACTACCTTTAAGAAAGCTGTCTACTTTATAATCAGATTTCTCAACGAGATTACAAAAGCACCTTGAAGAACTTGAAAGTCGATACGTTATGAAATATTATGAGAAAGTCATAATATCTCACGCTATTATTTTAATAGAGAAAATATTTTGTTCAGAGATACTGACTTCTAGAACAACAAAATTTATATACACCCAAACCTCTTTTTGAGTGACTTTTTTTGTGCGATTTTGAAGTTATGCGGTTTTTTGAAATGCAATATATTTTTTTTAATATATTTTTGAGATCATATAAACGTATGTACATATGATCTCAAAAATATACAGTCGAACCTCTTATTAAACAACTCCGAATAACACGATGGATTGAAATATTCTCCGCCTATTCCCCAACATGCGTTGAGTGCTACAAGGCCGACTATTCATTTGACACGGGTTCGGCCGCACAGCCGGGCGGCCGTCTGTGCGGTGAATACAGTCAAACGTTGGCTAGCGTCTGTTTATAAGAGCAATTAAAAAGAATTAAATTGCAATAAGAAAATCTTTTATTGATGGGACCAACATAAGTTCCAAATTATCATCATAAAAAAGAGATACGTTATTAGAAAAACTGAACAATCGCTCAGAATCTTTATTGAAGATTTAACTAAAAAAAATAATTCCGATAAGTAGTAATTTACTTCAAGAAAAAACACGTAAATTATATAAAAAAAAAAAAAAAATGAAGCCATATACTGATTCATGTTCCAGGGGAAATATTTTTTTGTGCGTTTTTTGGATAAATTTTATATTTTAAAGTTTTGCGGTTTTTAAAATCCATGGAACGCATCTTCCCTTTTTCTATGTAAGCCATAGCTTTTTTCGTGCGATTTTTTTTTGTGTGTTTTTTTTTGTGCGATATTTTTTTGTGCGATTTACCACGGAACGCATCTATTTCACTAGTATTTCAAGGTAATAAAATATGAAGTGACTTGGGGTATCGTTCCTTGCCGCTGCAAACCCTAACCACGCAAATAATAAACACAAACCAGAGATTCCTGATCGTATCTATGATAAATGCACGGGACATGTTTTTGGCAAATAAATAATCAATGAATACGTCTAAAATGAAAGATTAATGTTTCCAAACTAACGTATCAAAACAAATGATAAACATACCAATTTATATGAAAGACCATATTATATGGCATTTTTTTCAACAATTGATCGGATAAAAATAAAGGGCAGGCGCGGGATTCAAGGCACGGACCTTGTACAACTTTCTGCAGTACTTTTGCGCAAAGCGATGGCCAATAAGGTAATTAACACATTTTATATTATTAAAATGTATTATTACTGATGGCGTTTGCTGAACGTCTATTTAAAAGTAAAATTTTAACAGCAATATCATTCAAAATTCATAGTAAACGAGATTTTTCTGAAACCCGCCTGAACGGACACGAGCCAGAAGATGTATTTATACCATTGTTACCATCGTGTAACGATAGACTGTCAGAAAGTAATAATATAAAAAAAAGCTTGTGAATAAATGTTGACTGATTGAATAATAAAAAATAATGATATGCACACTCTGAATATATACTATAGAGACATCTATCGTCATACGATGGTAACAATGGTATAAATACATCTTCTGGTGCCTGTCCGTTCAGGCGGAGAAATAGTCGAGTGGACTAGGCGGTGTAAAAGAACTGAGCAAATGTTGGTTCCAAGGCTCGTGGTTCGAATCCCACGTCTCCCGATATTTTTCTTAATGCATTTATGCGTACAAAAATTTGATGTATAATTGTATGTGTATATTTAATTACTAATTTATAATAATTGAACTTGCTAATGCTTAAAGTAAATACTGTTTAATTTGTGGAAAGTAATTTATTATGTTTATTTTTGTCCGTTGTTAAATAATAAGTGTAATCCGCTTGCGAGTTACGCGCACTATAAAAGATTATCCTCTGAAATTTGAGCAATATTAAGTCCCCGTGATTATAATGAGGTCCCTTGTGTTTGCAACTATCTCTGGAGCAGTCGGAAGACCAGCAATTAGCTGTTCTGATCCTCCATTCAGATGCACTTAAGCCGGAACTCCGCAATTTAGTTCTACAGAACGAATTAATGTCGTCCCAAACTTGGAGCACCCAAGAAAATTCATTGCATCTGTAAATTTTGTTGAGATTTATAAAAATGAAATTTATCTACATATAATAATTATAAAACTTAAATTTTTATAGTTTATATATATTTCTAATTCATTATTTTTTATTTTGTGTCACTTATTTTTTTACTAAGTTAACACATGCAGGAGAGCACTGAATTGAACCGCAACCCTTTAATCACTACTGCTTTATATGCCATTTAACCAAAACAGTTGGTCACTGCATTTGAAATGGATGTACCTTTATGGGAGGATAACAAAAATAATGGTGGATTTATATGAAACGTTAATAATTTTATGATGTGTTTAATAGTTTATTACAAGTATATAAAAACTAACTATAACAATTCAGCATAAGATAATTTTACGTTCTCTAGTGGATATTCGGATGCAAGGATGTTTTGAGACAAGGCCTAGACAGTGATAATTGGTCAAATTTAGTTACGCTGATTTGAAGTTAGTAAATTTTGCAGATACGGAAGAAACAAAAGAATAAATTTACATGTAAATATAAAAATTTTAGGTCGATAAGCGACCAGGAGCGAAACCTTTAGTTTAATTAATCTGTCATATACTTAGTGTATCTAAATATATGTGTAAGTACACTTAGTTCTACATTGTACCCTCTTAACGAAATAACTCTGTCTCACTATCCTCTTGTAACGATTTTGTTCGGCGGCTTCTCGAAAGCTTTTATATTGTCTTTTGGCCGTCCGCCATACTTTATCTTGAGCCCACAAGTGCATCCATGTTTTTGGCAACGGTCGAAGGTATTTTTTTATTATTCCCCCAAAACAAAGGGACCAAATACAGCCTTTGAAGAAAGATTTTCACTTGAATTACCATAAGGTGTTTTCGGAAAATTTACTGAAAAAGATTCACACTTAAAAACCGATTATTATATACTTTTAAAAAATGTACTTTAAAATACATATATATTAATTGTAATTTATTTATTAAATGACTCTTTTATAAACAAATTAAAATGCCTCATACAAAATTGATTAATGTAAGCCAGTGATTCTCAAACGGTGCACCGCGGTGCACTGGTGCACCGCGAGCTTGTTGCAGGTGCACCGCGAGAAAAATGAGTAAAAAAAAAAAAAAATCAAACGAAATCGTGAATCAGACCAAAATATTAATAACGCAGGGTACAACAAATTAAAATGCCTCATACAAAATTGATTAATGTAAGCCAGTGATTCTCAAACGGTGCACCGCGGTGCACTGGTGCACCACGAGCTTGTTGCAGGTGCACCGCGAGAAAAATGAGTAAAAAAAAAAAAAATCAAATGAAATCGTGAATCAGACCAAAATATTAATAACACAGAGTACAAGTGGAAGAAGTTATGACGATATTATTAGACATCATAGGTCTCATACAAAAGAAAATATACCCTGTAAAATCAGAAAAATTAATCGACAGTATTCTGAAGAATATTTACGTTTCGGTTTTACTAGCATCAATGAGGAAGGATATCACATTACTTATTATTACTACTTACTAATTAATATCTAAACTGCAAAGAACTTACCGAACATACGACTGAACAATATGTTTTTGATTATATTTCTTTATATTTAGAACGACTTAAAGTATCGTAGGAGTCATGTGTAGGAATTTGTACAGATGGTGCTCCTTCAATGGTAGGCTCAATTAAAGGATTTGTTACCCTTGCAAAGAAAAGAAACCATCATATTATATCTACGCACTGTTTTTTACATAGAGAATCTTTAGTTTCGAAAATATTACCAGCGGCACTAAAACCTGTACTAGATCAAATTGTAAATATGGTGAATTTCATAAGATTTCATAAGACACCTTTAAAATCACACATATTTAAAAAACTATTTAAAAAGTATTTCTATGGGAGCTTAAAATGAGTCTTTGCTTTTTCACACTGAAGTCAGGTAGTTTTCTAGGGGTGAAGCTATTTCTAGATTCATAGCACTTAAGAATGAGTTATTAATCGTTTTTCGAAATGAAGGTATGGATGATTTTGTTAAATATCTTCAGAATAATGATTGGTATACTAAAGTAGCATATTTAGCAGGTATTTTTAATTACTTAAATAACGTTAACACAACCATTCAAGGAAAAAACGAAAATTATTTGTCATCCATTGACGAATTGTCAGGACTTAGGAAAAAATAACTCTTTGGAAAAATCTAATAAAAGAAAAAAAAATAGATATGTTTCCTTCACTCAACGAAAACATACCCGAAGAAATTATTTCCGCGATAATAGATCATGTTGGCTGGAATAAGCTAACACCCAGCTAACCTCATCAGGTCAAGCTGGTTAGGGCACTCTATTGTCCTGGAGGTAGTAAATGCTCTCCTAAGGCGGATGAACCTTTATGGTCAACGGCATTAGGATGTGGAAATAAGAGGAAAATACCACATTAAAGGTCTTGAAGACATCCCATGTATCAGCAAAAAAAATATCGCATCTCAAGTAAAATTTAACCGAGAGGAATGGAGATCGAGATGCAAGATTCTGTTGCTGCAAACCAATCCACCGGATTGATACTACGAAGAAGAAGATCGTTTAACTTTATTAGAACAAAATATCGCACATTGTTTTCCTTCTTTAAATATAGAAAATTATGACTGGATACGAAATTCATTTGCTACAATTGATACACCGTATTGTGGATTTTCATACGATTTCTGTCCAAGATGAACATCCAGTTCTTCACATGAAGGCACTGAAAATTTTGCTACAATTTTCAACATCATATTTATGTTAGCTTGGTTTCTCAACAATAACTAATATAAAAAATATAAAACGACAAAGACTTCCAAATTTAGACGATGAATTGAGGGTAGCTATATCAAATATTCGAGCAAATATTTCTGATATATGCATAAACCAACAAGCTCAGGTATCCCATTGATTGATTTTTGGTTGATAATATAAATTAAATTTTACTAAGCATGGACGTCATTTTGGGTGGATAAGAGCCGGGAGAGAAATGACCCCCTTTCTAGATTACATTCACCTTCAAATCTTAATACAAATAATTTTAATAAAACATGTATAAATATAAAAATAAATCTAAAGAAAAATTTACGAAGTAAATTTAAATTCAATATTAAACATTTTTTTTCTATAACTTAAATTTAAAAAAAAATGTCAAATAACTTTTATGTAATTTAGTATGTAACTATTTTTTTAAAATAAGTATGTAACAAAAATGATTTCCATATATTTTTTTGATCTCTTGATTCTGGTGCACCGCCATTTTTTCCATGATCAAAAGTGCACCGTGACTTTAAAAAGGGTTAGAACCACTGTTGTAAGCATTGAAATGATAGGATTTCGTGCTATTTATATTTTAAGCATTTCTTTTTAAATCATTTTAAAAGGTATGATGGTATACATCAATGCGAAATATATGACGTTATTCAAGATATCTGAAAAGTTCATATCAAATGGTTTTATTATATATCCTTATTTGTATGAGAGAGTAAATGAAACGTGTCGAATGCAACTTCATGGGTATTACGTTCATAATTATTTTTATTTCAAGAGAACACCTCTCAACTGTTTATTATAATTAAAATGCAATAACGGACATTATTACGGTTGACAAGATTAACGTCACCAACCACGAAGAAATAAGCTTATTAAGAGCTTAATTACAATTTTAAAAAACTCAAAAGTTCTACAGGATTTAAG
Organism: Glossosoma conforme; assembly: GCA_022606575.1. Classification (NCBI taxonomy): domain Eukaryota; kingdom Metazoa; phylum Arthropoda; class Insecta; order Trichoptera; family Glossosomatidae; genus Glossosoma; species Glossosoma conforme. The sequence continues at coordinate 245,444 of JAGTXR010000151.1, forward strand.
CCAGGAGCTTGCCATTTCAAGAGCTTTAGAACTAAATCGTACTTCCTGTTGTTTTTTTAATAATAAAGTAGCGCTTCTTATTTAAGATTGTGCAGGAGTGAATAGATTATACTAAATACAAATATATATTTTTTTTAATTTTAAATAAAATGTATATATTCTTTATATCATTGTTTATTATATTATAAATACAAATAGGAAAAAATCCTTTGGTTTGGTTCTTCGCGAACTGTATGAAAATCAACTAAGTTGGCTAGACTCGGCGTGTTAGAAATACATATATTGAAATACTGTTTGAAGGCAAATAGCCACCACAATTCTTGACCGAGAAAACCCTGCCAGCCGTGAAAGGTACCCATACTGCTATTTTTAATTAACTTGATTAAAAACAACTTATTAATATTTGACGAAGAAAATGGATTGAACATTTTCCTCATACTCGTAATTATAAGTTTCTTTTAATTACAAATTTTGCATCCTCTAAAAAGTATATCCATTTTTTTTCATATTTATCCTTAAGTGATTGTGCATGTTTCGGATCAGACCATATCCATTTTGAACAATGCTTAAACTTTACAAATACTGTCGATTATATGCGCAAAAGAATAACATGTATTCGATATTTCTTTTTTCATTGATAATTACATTTTAAGCTTGCTTTGTTCAACACTTTGCGACATTCGCGGTGAAAATTACTCCCAACCTGCATGTTTGGTTTAGGAGGAAATTCCTCTAAAATCATAATCCATTATTTCTCCTGCGGCGCATTATACCGGGGCTTATTCAAACCACACCTCATCCAGACAGGCGGCAGGCCAAGCAATATATTCATGTCATTCATGTACCCCACATCACCGAACCATAATCACGCCCTAAATTGCAAAATGGAGAGGTACACTGCCGTAATCTCAAATATTATTTTAAAATATATTATACTTACTATTATATATGTAACTTTTATATTCCGGTCAACATAGTTCAGTGGTAAAAGCGTTTGCTTGTCATTCAGACGCTGTCGATTTTTTAAAAATTGTTTTAATCAAATCTAATCTCTATAGATATATAATGTAGGGTTGAACCACCTCGTAAGAATAAAAATATATATCCAGGCCTCGAATATTAAACACCCAAATATTTTTATAGTGCAACATTTGCAGTATTTTCCAGTTCGCGGGCTCTTGTTCTCAAGGCTTCCAGGAACCATCTATGTTCCCATGCAGACCTCCAGGTCAGTTGTTCTGTGACAAGGCATAGACAATCTTAGATTACAGAGCAATGAAATGGCAATATGTGGTGACCGTTCACTCAATATATGGAACAGATATGGTGTGAAAAAAAATATGTTCAACAATAAAATGTATTTGTTTTTATGTTTTCGTTGGATATATTCCAAACAAAGATCGACTAGTTCACCAAGCCTTTTTTATCACTTCTTTTTGATCTCTATTCGAACAAACTTTATAATTATTTTGTATTTAGCGTGCACTTATTCTTCGGCGTTGAACACGTGGAACATTTTCCAAATATGTTCACTTGCTTGGATATACTCGTATATTGACTCATAACGATCAGCTTCTCTAGTTTCTTTTTAATACCTCGGACAGGCTTTGAAATTCTCTCTCTGCTTTAATTTTTAACCAATTAAAATCTCATACTTACATGCTTACAACCACAACACATCACTTCTACATCCTTCCCACACACATCATCCATCCAACCTGGTTGAACGTCGTAGAGTCTGAGGAAAAATGCCTTCTAACTTGCAGTCTCTTGTGTGTGAAACAATTTAATAATGGCTTCTCACCTAAGCCGTAACATGTCACGGGTTAGTCAAATTGTAATATATATCGAATATTGCGGCACCAATGACGTCGTATGTGCATACGATCTTCGTTCGTGGTAGACGAATGTTATGTCAAAAAAATAGAGAAATCCCTTATACGTGAATAATGTCGGGCTATACTCTAATTACAATGATGATTCAATACTCTTCATTCAGCGTTTAGCAAAGCTTACAATTTACAGTGTCATGAAATCCACTTATGAAGTCTCTCGATGGCCATTTGGCGATATTCTCAGGAAACAGTTAAAATAAAAAATAACACAATTTCATAAAACGTGCGTTTTAATTTTAGAGAACATTTTCCATATAACATGATTTTTTTTTCTAAAAGAACTTTTTTTTTAGAGTTACATTGTTTTGCTTCTGAGTTTCTTAATTGTGTTTCATAAAGACTGCTTAGGCGGAGGGCTCACTTTATTATAAGTTTAAAAAGCTCATTTTTATTATCATCCCTGCCTAATCTTACTCCCATACAAAGAACACTTAATATTAATTTAATCTTGGCTTTACAAGTTTGCAGGTTCAGCGGTGTTGCGGGAGATTTAATATGATAATAAAAAGCGAATACATAATTTCCCTTTATTGCATCTTTTTTTACACAAACTCACTGAAAAAATATATATTATAAAAATGTTACTCTCCCTTTAATGTAAATACTTATTTATTTTATTATTTTATTATTATTAAATATAATGATAAACAATGTACACAATATATATATATAACAATTGCTTCCACTATTTGATGTAAAAAAATATAGTTAACTCTTTTATCTTTGTGTATTATTTATATTAACATCTTCCTCTCTCTCAAAAGTTGTTATTCCGTCGCGTGATGGCAGTATGGGGAGCAGATCAGCAAAATAAAGACTTTTTCAGAAGCACATTGACATATTTTCAAGTTAAAAATTGTCAGACTTAAGGCTCGACCTAGTCACAGCATAAGGCCGAGCCACAATACAATATACTCTCGCCAAAGGATGGGACACGACTGTCGTGATGGGCTGTCACACCGGCGCCACAAGCGGCGGTCTATATAACAAGTCTTAATATGGCGGACACATAAATGTATAACAAGCGAACAGAAATAAGAGACGAAAGATTATATATTGAGGTATTCTATACCAGTCAGCAAGGGCTAGATCATGCTGATATCATTATATATTTAAAATATCTCATCTTATTTAATCATATTCAATGTATACGTTTTCTTTTTTTCTTTTTTTTTTCATTAAAAACGTAGAAAAAAGTTTTGCGTCGTACCCTGAAAAAATTACACACAAAGTTTGATCAAGCGAAAAAACAAAAACTTAAGTACACGGAGTTCTTCTTTTTCCACGTCAATAAGTGATCGATGGATGGAATGAAATATTTGTTTCTTGCTCCGGAATTGTTTCCTGATATGTCGCATTCCAAGTAGGAAGAGAATCTCGCACCAACTTGGTTAAGGCTTAGCTGAGCGGAAAACAGTTATAATGGTGTTATGCTTAGTTTTTCCCACATTTTGGCTAGTCAATTTATAGTTAGAGCATATAACTAGTGCTGTAACGTAATGAATTTTAGATTTTTTAACCGCATTCTGAGTCCTTTAAAACTCAAAATACGAATATCATAATTGACTTAATATTTTTTAACCACGAGATATCGTCAAATAATCGATTCGATAAATAAAATACGAATATTTTTTTACTTTCAACATAGACTTACTATTTCACTGAAATAGTAAGTCTATGTTGACTGGTATACTGACTCTCAATTTCCATTTCTCAAGTATTTTCAAATACGGCTGTTGCTGGACAAAATTAAAGTGTTTCATTTATTGTGAATGAAACGAAGTTATCCGTTCTTCGTAATTTAAGATTCAAGCCTAAAGTTTGGCTGGAAACTTTCTAGGGGATCGTCTTGAAGGTGCCCGTGAATAACGCAGAAGTGGGGAAAATTTTATTTAAAAATATTTGTCAAATGAATAATATATTCATTATTTTTTTCAAGTAGCCCATAGCATAAGGTCGCCACAATTTTCTGCATTACTTCAATAGCTGTTACTATACGAATACTTTGTCACAAGTCATCTTTGCCTCTGGATATATATCTACCAAAGTTCACACATAATTCCCGATTGTTTTAAGAGCGAGAATCCGAGGGTTTGGTGTAAATTCAGCTAAGTCACATTTGACAAAAAAAAAACGGATTTTGAGGCTGACCTTCCCGAGGTCTAGAGTCGAGACACTCTAAAGTCTAGACCAATAACCACTACGGGGTGGCAAAATACAATCAGCGACACGCTATGTTTCTAGGCGGTCACCAATACATCTACGAACTGCGCCTGATTTTACTTAACTTCAGCGATCGGACAAGAACAGGTGTTATCATATAGTTGGGTCATTGGTTTTAAAACGTAATACGATAATTATCATCATCATTTCCATGTACGCTCCCTTAACTGCCGTAATAAAGCTCTGTCAGCCGCCATTATCCTTGGCTCATCCCATGTCAGCTTTACCTCCCGCAATTCCGCCGAGTACATTTTGTGTCCCTTCCAGGACGGCGTGAACCCAGCGGCTTTAAGATAATGCTGCTCTAATTAATACTCTCCGCAAGCAATACCCAAGTTATTTGGTTTAAAAAATGTGTAAAACATTTTTTCACGATCTGTCTTTCTTAATTATGATACCGTACTAAACGTTCCAATGGAGTTATCAGAATTGGCCGTTATAGTAAATTAAGACCGTAGCTATTAAATTTAGAAGTTAACTTTTCCTAACAGTTTTATTGCTGGGAGTATGCTTTCAGACATTTACAGCGGCCGAGTCCTGAAAGCGCAGTTAAACGGATTGATTACATCTATGGCATATTTTTTTATATTGCTAATAAAATATTTACTGCGAAATAAAAGTGAATAATATTTTATACATTTATATTTTAGTTGTTTTAGCTTATATCTTTCTGTATCTCATAGTTCCAAGATTTCGAATACTTAAGCTTGTATTAATTTCGAATTTAACTCATTCATTTTTCACTCCCACTTCCTCGGCTCCTTCGCAGTCGACCCATTTGCATTCGTCGCGCGATCTTTAAATATTTATCACCGGGGTTAATTTAATTAATGGTTCTCAAATTAACCGGTGGAAACTTTGACCAAGTCTCCGACAGCATACAGATGGAGATAGGAAGATATCCTACCAGACCACTCGCCCCTCCGTTTGCAACCAGAGCAGTACCCATCAATATAACATAAATGTAAATGTAATTCAACACCTTAAAAAACATCACAAAAATTACGAAAAAATATATATTAAGAAAAATATTCAAATATTAAGATTGAAATATATTATTCTTCTTCTTCCGTTTAACTTTAGTTTTGTTCCTTGTCCAGTGTTGCTTAACTTTGGTAATCAAACAAGAATCGAGTTTACTATCGTTAGTCAATATAGGTCTTTATTGTCGCCACAAATGCCATAATCCTTGCTTTTTTCTAATCACATCCGCGCCTCAACAAGCTCAACTGAGTAGATTATATGTACATTGTACAGTTTTTCTTCATGATAATGAGAGCACAGAAAATCAAAGAAATTGCAACTACAGTGTCCAAAGAATGTGATAGTTTTAGTAACTAGTTGTTCATGGAGGAGCTGAGTGTTTTTGTAATTACCATTTTTAAAGAGCTCAGATTATTAGGTCTTAAAAGGCGGCTCTTAAGTCTTAAGTCTAAAGTCTTACAAGACAAATATTACTTGGAAACTTCAAATTACTCGTCGTATCTCAAAATAGAAAATTTAACGCAATTTAATTGTCCAACTGAGCTTGCATAGTATTTACCTGGCTAAATAAAAAGATGGAGGTTACTGAGACATGTTTATCGGAAGCCACAGGAAGGCGTAAACTGTTTTTTTTTTAAATAACAAGTACAATGTATTTGGCGGAGCTCTGGGAGTTAGACTTAATATTATTAGAGGTGAATATCATGGCGGCTAACATAACGTTGTAATGCGAGTTTATGATGACAGTATGCTCCAGCTAGGAACTGCTATGAAATGATGATGATGAGATATGTTAATCTGCTTCTTTTGTGTTACGCCACAGTCCGCACGTCATATCCTCAACCAAGCCGCCTTGGAAGGGGTTAAACTAACCTTAAATTATGTATTATCTCGTGAGCATCGGCTGAGGAAGCCCGGCAACGGGGTTGAGGTGTACTGAAGAAGAGGGTTTGTATCCGTTTAAGGGGTTAACTTGCAACCGAAGCCTTCTACAGTGGGTTGATATCAATTTGGCTGAACTCAAGGTTTACCGTCTCTAATGCATCTAGTTAATCACAGGCCTAATTCAGGATGAACCATTTTCATGTTAAAGACTTTTAATTTTGTAGTTTTGCATCTTCAATTTATTAATTTAGACTCAATAAAAATCTTGTTTTTACATCCTTAAATAATATGTGAAAAATATGAGACCACACATTAACAAAATATAATATACTTGTATTATAATATATCGTATATATAATATATCGTATATATAGAATATATTGTATTATAATATATATATTGTAATATATCGTGTTTAAGATATTGATACATATTTACAAATACAAGGCAAATCTTATCTTACATGACATTTCTCTCATCAATATATCGACGAAAAAATAAACGCGGGACGCTGGGATTCGAACCACAAACCCTTGCAATCAAAATTCAGTCCGTACTAGATTTGCCTCCGGTCGCTGAATTGAAAAATTAACAGAGATGTTTTAAAACTAGCCACGGACTGACAGAAGTGATTGTCAGCTATACCTTTTGGCCATTGGTTCCAGATATGTGTTTTTTGGGCTCCAGAAATCTGATAGTGGCGTCATCCATAATATACTCGTATTTATATAAAAATATTTATTAAATGGTGAGATTTAATTTTGTTGTCGACGTAGACAGCCTTCATCTTTTACTCGACGCTTGGTAAATATGTAAATAAAAAAATCTCTAAAAACATTAATAGTACAACTATTTACTTACCTAAGTTATAACATTCATGAAGTATGCGTTTAAAAAATTCGCAAAGATAAGTTTCACAAAGTAAAAAATGCGCAACTGCACTGTATCAAAGAGATTCATAAACATAAACGTGCACTTTAAAATGAGGGTTCGCGGTATAATTATCAAGTTAATGCTGGGAACGTTGAAACTTTATAAACTGTCAAAAACAAAGTGCGCGAATAGTTTTTAATTTGCAGTTAAACTATAATTTTTCATTCCCAGATGAGGTTGTTCCTCAAACTACATTACATTTCCTCCCCTCGGCAAATATTCACTCTGCATTAGGTTCGTAAAAACATCACCAACTTTGGTTATTACAGCGATTATATGAACACTTTAAATTAACAGATTACAACGTACTAGGTACTTTTAATACACATATTTATGGCAGTCTAACACAAGCCAATAAAACCAAACTTTTGATGACAAGGACAATGCAATAAAACAGTTTGAGTACTTATTTTAGAGAAAACAATATACTCGTATGTTTGACATGTGATTATATTTTTGACATACGAGTATATTATGATTGAGATTTGACATAGTATTTGATACTATGTCCAATTTAAATCATCATTCGTTCACTATTGCAATACCTCATTTTTATTGATTCATTCAGGAACTACCTGAATACTTTATATTTTATTAAAATTAACTTGTAGATTAACTTATAAATAGTACACTCAGATTATTTAGATTAAGGGTTTAGCTTTCAAATTAAATTGTAAACAATCATTAGTCAACAATCACATTAGATATAGCTTCAATACAATAAAAAGGGTAAAGTGTAAGAGTGTATAAAGTAAAGTGCACAAACGGATTTATAATCATATTCATTTATTGTCATTAATATTATTAATCGTATTTGATTTAACAAAAGGTCGTCGTACTTTACGATCAGACAAAATATCTACATCTAGTAATTTGTTGCGTAACTAAGGCGACAAAAATAAAATAAAACTACAGGTTTTATAACTTAAGTGTTGGATTTTTTTCAACTTAAAATAGGATTAGATCGAGTTGTAAAAGGGTTTTGATAATACTCGTCCAGAAACCTTCTCGGCTTAAAAAGGCGCCATAAGTAACGTTCAAACATGCATTATTTTTTATTTACTCGTATATATATTTTCTTCAAATAAATTTATTAAAAATAACAAAAATTTCTTAACCACCTAGTCCTAGACTAACCTAACACCATGTTTTTCTCAAACCACTTACAAAGTATGAGTTTTGAAAATGAGACGCTTAAATCAAATCGTAAAAATTTGCATTCTAGGCTCCCGCCCTCTGTCCGGACTTTGCTTACTAAAACTTCACGTTCTGACGTTGGCCGCAAAGTGTTTGCAGTCCCCAACGGACCCAATAAAATATTCATCCATTTTCGGCATGATTTCAATTTTACAAACTCGTTTATATGAGTTAATTACTTAATGCCGGGGGGCGGGGGCGGCCCGCCCACCGGCCGAAGTTTGCGTCGGGCGCAAATTGGGTAAGTTGCTAGACTGCCTCCCTTGCCCGTCCGCCCAAGGACTGCTTCCTGGGCGATAGTATCGCGAAGGGCAGGGAAAGGCTGCCAGCTCTCCGACGTACTTCCGAACCCTGAACGTCAAGTCTTGTAGTTATGCTATAAACATTATGCCTGGTTCACACCAACCTATGAAAAAGTACTTCCAGTTCCTTTACTTCTGTAACTGCCTTTCGCTTCGTATTTGACGTAGAAAACAAAATACATTTTTTTATTGCAATAGCATGCAGGAGAGCACAACCGATGTACTATATGACTTTCAGACAGAATGACTGGACGCTGCATGCCAGAAACATGTGTTGTATTTGTGTTTGTAAGTGAATTGGGGAGATTGCAAGTGTATATTATCTGTTTCTTGAAGAGATCTTTATTGTATGAAGGAAGAAATACAGACGCTGGAAGAGCATTCCAGAGCTTACCGGTGGCATTTAGGAAGGAACTTAGAAAACTGCCAGTTTTTGGTCACGTATTAACCGCAATAATAAATAAATATGATTTATGTAGGAAATATACAACGTATACATAATTTTTCTTTTAATATTCATAGGCAAACGAACCCGAATACTATGGCATAGGTGACATATTTAACCCTTTAAGCTCCTAAAACGTTACAGCAATACCTTGTCGCTACTGCCACTTAGTGGCGCGACGTATTATTATCAACCGCAGCCCTCGAAGTGGCGTAAGTAAATGAGGCGGGGAAGGGACTCAACGTTCGAGTGCTGATTGTAAGTCGACACGTTCAAACTAAAGGTCGTCAAGTTTGGCGGCCTCCAATCCAAACTGCCGATATACATAAGGGTCACCAAATAGACACGAATAGCTTTGTTGACGAGCTGGTCGACCCTCTGTTATATTCCAAAGCCTAAATGAGGAAAGTCGTGAATTAAAAAATAAAAATGCAATCACGAGGGCTACTTTATAAGCATTATGGACAAATAGTAATCAAAGAAAAATAACTTTATCAATCCGATAGGTAAATCTTAAAAAACTCAAGTCACACCGATCATTATTTTGACTATGACAGTCTTCCGAAGTTGTCAGATGACATTGTGGACAATAAGTAAAATTGAGTTTGCGCGGCTCTCGTTAGATCACCAATAGATTTTCGTTATATTTTTTATTGTTTTTTCATATACAAAGCAAGGCTAGCCAAGGCCAAGATATGCTTTGTTTGGCTATTCTAGACTAGGCTAGGCTTGGCAAGGCTAGCCTAAGCTATGCTATGCTAGAGATGCTTCATCGATTGTCATCATATTTCAAAGATTTTTGTCATTAATGCTCGATTTACATTATTTTTAACAATTCATCATACTTCATAGTATTTTCGTAAACAAAACAAGGCTATCCTAAGCCAAGCTTGACTTGGCTAGGTTATTCTAGGCTAGGCTTGGCTAGGCTACACTAGAGATTTTATATCATTTTTTATCATATTACATTTATTTTAATAATATAATGTGATAAAAATCGCTGAAAAATAATTGATATCGGTGAAAAATTACATAAGTCGACAAAAAATTACGATAATCTTTACAATATAACTAATTTATGTAATATTATGAAAATCAATAAAATATTGTGAAAATATTTTATGAATTTATTTCATTTTTCATTGATTTTCATATATTTTCATCACACTATCGATTTTCATCATCTTTCATCTATCATCATCATAATTAATAGATTTTTAACATAATTTATAGTATTTTTCATAGGTGAATCAAGTATAGTCTAGGCCAGGCTAGGCTAGGCTTAGCTATTCTAGGCTATGTTAGACTATGCAACGGTAGTCTAGAGTAGGCTTCGCTAGTAATATTTTATCGGTTTAAGTTATATTTCATTCAATTTATCCTTTTTCTGTTATATTTTTTTTCATCTTAATATAGGGTAAGATGGAGATGTAAAATAATTTTAATGATACAGAAACTTTCTCAAATGCGCAATTAACGTACTCGTATTTAAATTTGATTCGATAAGCAGTAAAGGTAATCATAAATATTTTACATACTATATTTTATGGCACGAATATAACTCCTTTCCTATTTACATTATTTTTTATTTATGTATATAAAAAAGGAGTCATATTCGTGCTATAAATATAATCCAATCAAGAAACAAATACATACTCAAGGAAACGGCGTAATGTTCTATTAATATATTTTTTTTAAATCCAAATTTCATTTTATAAATTACATTTTTAGATAATAATGTTTCATATTTATGTTACATAATTGGGGTGTATAAAAAATTACCCAGAGATATAATAAACCGGATTACATAATAAAATTACGTATTATCCACTTATTCGTAATGAAATTTCCGCATTGTGGACTTACCTTGCTTCTGACTCTGCTTCGATGATATTCGTATTTAGCTAACCAAAGGAAGAGCTTCTCGTAGAAAATATTTTGATAGATATAAGGATAAAATAAAACAATTTATTTAATCATTATTACATTTTCATTTGATTGTGATCTCCTGCTTTCGGTTTCATAAAAATATATTTAAAAAGCAGAAGTAAATAAAAGGCAAATACCTATTATTTTCTTGTTAGGTATAAAATTTATTAAGAGCATGGCAAACTTTGTTTATACTTAAGTTCATGGTAACATTGGCTGAAGCTGTCATAATTATAAAACCTTGGATAATTTTCGCTCGCTCGTGCGCAAAGTACCGAACTTATTAATATTATACATTTTCAAATTGTAATTATTAACTGAAATTAAATAATAATTGTTTCACGAGATAAATATGGATAATCCCGTGAGAATAACGGGAGATGACGCTGTCAAGGCCACTAACGACGACGCCAGCGAATGCAAAAGAAGTGCTGTGAAAATGGGTTACTGGCAAGATAACTATTTATTACACTTCGTGAAAAGTATTGAAAGGAAGGCTCCAGAGATAAACCGGGGATATTTTGCGAGGGTTAAAGGCATTGAAATATTTATAGATAAATTTTTGAAGGTTGGTATTATGTACTTGTTGCGCATATTGCATTCCATTTTTCAAATCGGGGATATTTGATTATTGATTTGTTTACGTGTAGTTCACGAAATTTAAATACAACAATAATTTTATTTCTTTCAGAGAACTGGCAGCAAATGTCAAATTGTTAACTTGGGTTGCGGATTCGACACTTTATATTGGAGATTACATGACTTGAACCAAGTAGTGAGTAACTTTGTGGAAATGGATTTTCCAAGTGTAATAGCTCGAAAATGTCAAGCTATAAAGAAAAATAGAGTACTAATGGATAAAATTCATGCCGAAGGTTTGTTAATAGTCACCTCTCATACCTTATTTACTAAAAGATCGCTAAGAATATTTAAAACCTTTACACTCATTCACGTTTTTTCCTTAGAAAAAAAGGCTTCCCTTTAACCTTTTGAGCGGTATGCACGTACCGGTATGTTCAAACACCCTGCCGCATTATTTTAAATCGCACGCTTTCAATTTCAAATAAAATTTGATTAACTATTTTTTTATAAATTCTACATAGATTTATCAATGATAAGTGAAAATCATTAGAATTTTATCATATATTTTAAAATAAATAAAAACAAGTAAACATTGATAAGAAAAAACAACGGTGTTTTGACTTCAATACATATGTAGATCTTTATTGTTGTAATCCTCACCAAACAATTTGTATGTATTGTCACTCTCTTCGGAATAAGATCGTGCTATTCAAATCAATTGATTTTATTGGTCGCTAAAATATACATAATTGTGAACTTACTTTGATTTTTATAGTGTATTGTGAACAAACCCTTCAAAATTAATAATATACAAGTGAAGAAGAAATAAATAATATATTTGTGGTTAATACAAATCATTGTAATCAGACTACCTTCTGTAGTCTAATATCTAATTTAAATAATTATATGTTTATTTTATTTTAATGATTTTGCTTTTTTATTTTCTGTCTTTTCTTTTTGTTTTATATAGGCATATATTTTTATGTGTGTTACTGTTATTTAAACATGTTATCATTTTGTAAAATGTATTTTATGTTTTAAGTAAATAAATAATTACTTACTGTACATATCAGAAATAACTATTCGAAGAATAAGTAGGTTAGGTAGGTTAGAAATCAGTAAGTAAACTTATAATACCTGCATCGATTTTGTTCAGCAAATCATTTCCGCCAGAATATATGGCCTACAGAGTAGTACGGGTTAAACTCTAATATTAAACTGAAAAAAATATATCACAATAACTCCCTCCTGACGGTGAATAGTAGCAACGTTACCCTCTGTCTGCCTTATTATACTACTTATAATATTGTGAAAAAAATGACAACTAAAATACTTTGATCATTTTTATAATAAATATGTATTGTGTGAGGTCAAATTTATATTGCTTATTTTGTTGTTTTCATATTCACAGCTCTTTCAAATGTTGACAATTGATCCCTTTATTCATTTTAGTATTTTTCAGATTCATTTTAGTAGATTTTTTTTAGGGTATTTGTATTTGTGTATTTATATTGTGTAATAAAGCATATATGAACATCAATCATTACTACAATTGCCATAAAGATGTACCTTTAAAAAAGGTATTTAGAACTCAATATTAACTTTGATAAGAAAATAAGCTAGCAAATTTCATTTTCTTCACATATCTTACTCAAAATAGCCGAGTACTGAGAGGGTTACGAGCACTTATGTTGACTTAACCAAATACTATACTTAAATGTTAATGCAATTATATTAAAAGCGTATAAAAGTAGACAAGCTTATTGTACAGTGTTATTACGCTGTTACTATAATATACATTTTTTGTTAATTCTGATTTAAGATGGTGAAGTTATAATAAGAGAAGGAGACCTCCACGCTGATGGATACCACCTCCTGGGGTGTGATCTCCGTTGCCTGACTGAAGTTCAGAGAAAAATGGAGCGTACTGGAACGCAGCATGACTTACCAACTCTGTTCTTGGCCGAGTGTGTTCTCGTCTATTTAAAACCCGAACCGTGCCAGCAGCTTTTGGCTTGGATCGCTTCAGTGTTCCCCAACTCTATGCTGATCAGCTACGAACAAGTAAATCTAAGGGATAAGTTTGGAGATGTGATGCTCAGTAACCTCAGTGACCGCGGATGCCCTCTTGCTGGAGCAGAATTCTGTGCTACACTGGATACTCAAAATCAAAGGTAAATTAATCTATAAAACTATATTTTTATACAACAACATAGTGCGATATTATAATTAAGATATATATTAAGACTATATGCATGTTTTTTTTAGATTAACATTACTAATAAAAGGTTTATTTTCATCACATTTGAAGATTCTTATCATCTGGATGGGGGTGTGCGAATTCCTGGGACATGGAGACCGTGTGGAAAGCGCTGCCAGTTACCGAGCGTCGACGAGTGGAAGCCTTGGAAATGCTGGACGAAGGAGAACTCCTCACGCAGCTTTTCCAGCACTACTGCATTGTGGTTGCCAATCAAGGGGATCATTTAAAGGATATCGTTCTTGAAGATTAAACTTAAGTTGTTAAAATTTTGTGGCATACTGAAAAAGTTATATAAGGCATCTAAGTAACTTAAATTGCTCTGTCTCGATGCACTTGAAGTATGGTTAGATTAAATATGAGGTAATGTTTTCTGAATGTTCGACTTGAGAGTTTTAACAAATATATTTTACTAATGCTATTGTGACTAATAAGTATTTATGTATTGAACGTGTAAATATTAAAAGAAGATGATTATGAATGATTAATGTAACATGTATTTGTGATAATGGTATCCCATATTTTTTACATATTATTATGCTAATAATATATGGAAGTTGTGTCTTCCTAAATTATGTTTTTGTGTTGAGTTAACCAACAATAATTATCATGTACCATGTATCTTCAAATAATTATTTTGTATTACAAACATTTTATTTAAACTGTTGTGAGTTTTTTCTAGAAAATATTTATGAGTATGTGTTCATCTGTTTCAAACACCGTATATTTTTAAGTTGAAGCCTAAGATACTATTAGACCATTTTGTTGATTGAGATGAGGTTTAATTTGTACCAAAAGAGCATCTAGTATAAAATATTATATTAGATTAAAGGATATCATGAAACCATCTTATATAATCATTATTATATTTTAAAATTTATGTTACTGTTTTCATTTGTATTTCTTCTTTATTATTATTTTTACTGAAAAAAGTGTGATGCAATTAGAATACGCTTTTTTTAAATAGTAATTATTGGTGTTTTTTATCATGCTTCGGCTAATTTATCACATCAAACCTGATCAAATGTAATCTAAGATATAAATGTGAGAAAACTATCCATACCAAATTGTATAAATAAATTTATATAGTTGTTTCAACGTTTTTCTGGGAAATATAAATGTGTATTTAAGTGTACTTTACATTAGGTATCTAAAATTTCACTCTCACTTTGAGTTTATAAAGTTATTTAAATAAGCAATTTATTCCTGGGTTCTGTGTGCAGAACAAGCAAATGAGCTGCTCACTGCGGACTGTTAATTTGTTATTTAGCGAGGGTGCAAATTGAACATAAAAATATCCAAAGATCCGTAACCACAAGTCTATCAGGCTCATGAGCTTCTGAGAACTAACTGGATCCTAATCACAATAGAAGCTGACTAATCAGTGGTCGTGGAAAGTACTCTGTATTTTTTTTCCAAAATCGGGTCATGAGCAACGTATGAACTGTACAACTCTGGATTATCTATCTGGTAGTGACTTTAAAATGGAAATAATACTGACATCACTTTAAATAACATATTTTTATTTAAGCTATTATTTTACATTTATGAAAATATTTTAATACAAAAAACGGACAAAGTCAGGTAATCTGTTTGCCATTTATTATATGGTCAATAACTAGTAAGCTATGGTATGTTTCTTAACATAAGTAATCGGTCACGGTCTACAGGTGTATATTAGAAAATAGTTCTATTACCTAGATTGGCGTCCTCAGTCAACATTATTTCATTTATGAGGTTGTCTGAATGTGTTTTTTTTAATTTTGCGTAGTAGGTATTGATTTAGTAAAAAAAATGTCAGTGTGCAAAACAGTAAGCATATTATTATTATACATATTATAGTTTTTAAAAAGACTGTTTATTTCATAAATGTTAGTCAATGTAAATGTAATGTATAAAATGATAAGACATCATTTATTCCTGAGAGTAACAATTAAGGTTTTGACTTACTAGTCTATAACTCTTCCTTTTAAGAAAGAACAAATAGATTTCAAGTCTTATGTCTGCATAATCTTTCATTTATGTCATGTATCACTATACTTGAATTTGAATTCTTATCCCAATAGATTGAAAGTTCAAAAACAGTCAGTTCTATTTTCTGCAAAGTGTAAAATATCTTGTATTTTATTTTTCCTAGAATTCTTCTCCCTCTGTAATTTGACAAAAGTATTTCAGGAATTTGTATTCCTCTTTACCATCTATCTATCTTTAATAATTATCATTTAGGCCTAAGGTTGTAACTTTGAACTTCTATATACTCAATATATTAATCAGTATTTGTGATATAGATGTATTTCATTCAATAAAATATTTGAATAACTTTTTTTTTGATATTTTTTTATTATATTCATATGAAAATAAATATATAACTTTGACAATGAGATTAGTGCAACTGAAGAATACATACATTAAATTAAAAAGATCTTAGATATAAAAATATATAACGGCATTCGATAAAAAATATTTGGTATAGTAATAATTATCTCCTAATATCATGCAACTGGACAAATTAGCCAAATTTTTTAATTTTTCAATGACAAAAATTGTGTTGATATTACAACACCTTATAGCTGCCTGACTCAAAATAATGTAGTAAAAGTCAGTATCTGGTGATAAATTAATTACACTATATTTAAATAGACATTCACATACAATAACAAGTACCTATATGCAGTATTATACTAAAATACCTAATATCGATCAAATCCCAAATATTACAACTTCATTTCTAAATACTATGTTTTCTAAAATAAAATAAATATAATTTACAAGTAATTTTAATATATTGTTTTTTTCGGGTTTGAAACATACAATATAACAACTTTAATGGTATGTGCATTGATAATGTTTTTTGAATACAATAATTTTTCTTAAAAAAATAATTAAGAAAATATTATATAATTTAGTAATATGGTGAGTGTTGAATAATCAATAAAACTATTTACATTCATTAAAAAATTTAAATCTCTCAATATGATTACAATATTATAATTTAATGAACACAAATACTCTCAAATACCCGTCGGTGCCTAAAACGTTAATTATTGCCAGTAGATATACTCTTCATGTTAGTATTTAATTTGCTTAAATTAAATCATTAACGTTACAAATTTAAAGTGTTATTTTTTAATTATTGGCATAATATACATACAGATTAACAGAGTAAAAAGTATTGTTTTCTCCAAAATTATTATTTTTACATATTCAGTGGACTTCCTTGGACCACGCCTCCATTTTCACAAATATTTTTTGATATCGCAGCCATTTTTGTATACATGTCAAGATGAGTTCCACAAGTAATATCTTTAAGATTCTTCGTAACTCGTTCAGAAGCCTAAAAATAAATTTATATTAATCAAAATATGTTTAGTACTGAATGTACTTACATGCTTAAAAGTTATAATATGTCAATTGTAAAAACATAAAGTAAACAAAAATTGCATAACTTTATAAGTACAATAGGTTTTTTTAAGTAAAATTAATATATACAACAACAAACAACAAAAATACCTAGTAATAACACTGAGAAGAGAAGATGAGAGAACATAAATTATAATAGGAAAGGTAATCACAACATATAATTGTATAACATACCTCAATGCACCAGACTTGTGCCATCAGAGTCTCGTGAGAAGCTGAAGGCAATCCAAAGCTCACAGCTCGTGAAGCTCTGGACAACACAACAGCCATCGTATAATTATCCATAGCAGCCTGGGCTAGTCGGTTTAGAACGTATTGTTCTTCTACAATGCCTTTTCCATATTTAATCAGAACCGATTCAATGGCTTGTCCAAAAGCATCAACGCTCTGAAAAAAAGTGTCAGTTATTTTATTATACAATGGATTAATTCTTTATACAACTGCCGACGGATATCGCTTAATGGTATTAATGTTTCCTTAGCAATCCTAAGGTAGTGGGTTCGAACACGGTGGAGATTAAAAAATTAAAATTTAATAGAATCCTAAGCTGTATGAACACCCCAGATATTGTGCATTTATTTTCTCACCCGTAAAATGAAAAGACAGGACTTCGACCATTAATTAAAAATTGGTGGAAGTCCTGTAATATATGGATGACGCATGACATCGGGCTGTAGACGTTGGCGGAACAACACTCCACATGCAGCGCTAAGCCAACAAGGTAAGGTAACATCATAAAATCCACAGATGAGATTTCTACATCACTCACCATCTTTTGGTATTCTTTTGTACAAAGATACAGACTCAATTACCTTAGATGCAAGTTGAGCAGATGGCTGGAGAACAGGAGCCACTAAGTGGCTCATGGACGGTCCACTGGAGAGGCCGGCTGTGCGAATGGCTCTTTTCCCGGCTTCAGAGAAAATAAGGCCCAAGTTGGCAGTTGGGTTCTTGAATGCTTTTTGTAACTCTCTGAGATGAGCCCCAGCATATTGAATACCTGAAAAAATAATATTGCATGAAATTATTTGATGTTTTAGTATTTTCAACATTATTTATAGTGCAGCCATATTTAAGGTTCAGACATCCCATGAGTTTCACACTTAATTGGCTCTTGAAAATGTGTGCAAATGTTCGAAGTAGAGGTAATAAAAAAAACAAAAAATCATTAGAGGACACACATTTTCAGTGTAAAAATATAACTCAAATGCTAGTTAAATTATTTATTAGTATGAATCGAAAATATAATGTTGAATAATTATGTTTAATATGTTTTAATGTAAGATTTCATAATTTTTCATCATTAACGAAAAAGTAACAAATTGATCAATCAATTAGCACATCAAATCAACTATTTTTTACCCTTACTGACTCATATTATAATACTTATTAAACAAAAGAAATAAGAACTATAATGCACAGAATTCAAAACGTTTTTTTTAAGAATAGGAAACGGTGTAAAACTCGAGGTACACCTACAGTCAACCATACTATAACGCTAACATTTTTCCCTCAGTGATGGAGATTTTTCATAAAGTATTTGCAACAATTTTTCATATAATGGTTTCTTCTATGTTGTTATATTGGGATCTCTTAAGCTTTAACCACCTCTTAAGACAAATGATCCAGGCCTGCAGAGGATCGGGCTAATCATACAATTTTTAAAAATGTTATAGGAGGGTTGATCTTATATTAAATTTTATATACAAACTACTAAGCAGTGAAATAATTATCAATATTATTTTTAAATAGTACACAAATAGTAAAAACATACCTGTGAGGGCCACAAATAAACGAAGGATGTCATTAGTGCCTTCGAAAATGCGGAATATACGCAAATCACGCATAACTCTTTCAAGTCCAGCAGATTTCATGAAGCCCATTCCTCCTAAGATCTGAATGGCCTCATCGCATACCCACCACGCAGACTCACTAGCAAAGCACTGCAAAAATACAAACGATTATGTTTCTCAAAATTCTGTATAAATAGCAATGGTTCGTAATTGAAAAAAAATATTACTCTAGTATTTATGCCGTGGAGTATTTGATTGAGTAATTGAAAGGCTTTGCAAAAAAACTAATTTTGTATTACCTTTGATATGGCAGCTTCAAGGTGATAATCAGTGCTTCCAGCATCCATATTTGAACTAATCATATAGGCAAGAGATTCTGTGATGTAGTGCAACATCTGCATACGGGCCAACTTTTCTTGAATGGTTCCATAAGAATCGATGCGATGGCCAAACTGCGCACGAGTCGTAGCGTGCTCGGTAGCTTTCTTGATGCAAGCACGCATTGTGCCCGAAAGAGCAGCAGCCATACCAAATCTACCATTGTTCAAAATGTTCATTGCTACCTAAAAAATAAAGTAAAACTTTGTAAATGCATTTACAGACTCCAAAATGGACTACTGTAATACACTTTCCGCAGGCCAGCCAGCCAAACAAGTAAAGCAATTGCAGTCATTTCAAAACGCAGCGGCACAACTCGTTCAAATTTTATCACAACACTCCAATACTTCACAGACTACATTGGTTGAGAGTTCCGGCTAGAATTCAAAACAAGCTCTGCATTTTTGCTTATAAGGCGCTCCATGCAACTGCACCAAGCTATTTGACAGAGCTTATCAAACCCAAATAATCAGAGATAGGTGCACACGGAGACTCATATCAGACAGAGCATGTAGAAGTACCCTGCAGCTGACGAGAGGTAGACCTAGCACGATCTTTAGCAATCGTGCTTTCAGTTTCGCAACATCAACGGCCTGGAACATGCTGCCGGAAAGTATAAGAGAGCTGCAAACGGAGACACCCTTCAGAGGCCAACTTAAGACCCACCTTTTTGCCTGAAGGGAGGCAGAGAATCGCTTTTGAAATGACTATTTGGTCATAAAAATGTGCTGTATAAATTTCCGATATAATGATAATAATAAAAGACCTGCAATGATGCATTGTACAAAATTGACAGTGAAAATGGCAAATGTCATACTATTCAATATTTCCAAATTATGATAAAAAAAATGACTTGGCATAATCCCTGTTGACTTATCAAATGTAATGTTGACATAATTTAGAATCATTTTAGACGCAGTAATGTAACAACCTTTAAGCTCTAGATTAAATTATTATCAGAGAATAATTCTGACAGTAAATTACAGCATAGACTACAATCCAAGTCCATAGAAAGATCTTTCATTGATAAAATATTTTTGACGTCATGAAATATGAAAACCTTGTATACATTACAACAAAGTAATCTATTGTTTAAATCTATTAAAAGAAATTTTCAGAAATAGAACAATACTGTTTTGATATTATCTGATTGCAATAATGATTACTTTAATTGATGCATTTATATCAATTCAAATGACGACATATTATTAATAAAACATTTCAGAGTCACTGATAATATGTGAGGATATATCATTTAGTCAGTGAATTCTTAAGTGTCTTTTTTTTTAAATGTTAGATAATTGAAATATCGGAACAAAGGTACGAACCTTAAAACCATTTCCAACTCCTCCTAGAACATTCTCGATTGGAATTTTAACATCCTCATAATATACTTCTGCTGTATTTGAAGCTTTAATTCCCATTTTCTTTTCTGGGGGTCCATTGGTAACGCCACCAAAAGCCCTCTCAACAATGAATGCAGTAACCTAGAATCAATCAAATTAATAATGAATTGAATCATAATCTTTGTAAAATACCCGTGAAATAAATCCTTAGTAACGTTTTTGGTGTGTTATGTAATTATTGTATTTTTTAGAATATTTGTATTAAATACTTTATCAACTGTTTTCCCATCTTTTTCAACAGCAGTTTGAGCAAAAACAGTCATTACTTCAGCAGTTCCACCATTGCTAATCCAAATCTTGGATCCATTTAAAATGAAATGTTTACCATCAGGGGACAAAACCGCTCTACACCTAAAAAATTTAAATACTTCTACAAACACTGATACATCATAAAATTAAGTATTGAAAGAAAAGAGACTATGATAATGTTTTTAATATATTGAAGATCACTTATACATTATTTTAAATATACCTGATTGAACCCGCATCAGATCCAGAGGATGGCTCTGTGAGGCAGAATGCAGCTAACTGGTTGCTACAAACACGAGGCAAATATTTGGCTTTCTGCTCCGGGTTGCCAAAGAGAAGAATTCCCTTGAAACCAATGGATTGATGAGCCCCCAAAGTGATGCCTACACCAAGATCATGCTCCCCAACGATATCTACCAAACGGGCATATTGAGTGTTACACAGGCCGATACCGCCCAGGTCGGTTGGAACTTGCAGTCCAAATGCGCCCAATTCCCACAGTCCCTTCATTGTCGTTTCGTCAATGGACTCATTGGCATCGTTTCTTGCTGCATCATTCACTTCCTGCAAAACGGAACATGTTGTATAAAATTATCCAATTTGTCAATACAGCAATCTCAATTCTTTATTACAGTTAGAAATACTCTTCTTATATACTGTATAGTTTTGCTCAACCTACATAATAATCTAATTATTTATATGCATACGATCCACAACATACACCACCATGAGGGACAGTTGATTTTTATCTTAATTAATCAAAGACAAAGAAACAAGAGAAATAAATTTGAACTACAGAGGATGCACATCCAAGTCAAAATTCACTTGCTAACACTTATCTATTGTTTATTGTCTCTAGTTCAGTTGAGA
Source organism: Glossosoma conforme (assembly GCA_022606575.1). Taxonomy (NCBI): domain Eukaryota; kingdom Metazoa; phylum Arthropoda; class Insecta; order Trichoptera; family Glossosomatidae; genus Glossosoma; species Glossosoma conforme. The sequence goes on from JAGTXR010000151.1 coordinate 267,195, forward strand.
CTATATATCCATAGCTTAAGACCGAAACCACTACAGGAAATTTGCTGTCGGCCTTAAGCCTTAATGGTCGCTGTCACTAACAGTAGATTTTGTTCAAAAAATTAATTAATAATAAATTATTTATTTACAAACATTATTTATCATCAATAAATTTATTTATTTTAGTGTATTCAACCTGAATCTCAACTCAATTAAAGTGGATGGAAACAACTTGCTCCTGTTTGTCAAATATCGGCTTCGGTTTGCACTGTCTGCAATTCAAAAGCTATGCCATCGTTTCTTTTTCTCCGATGAATTGATATTAAAAATAATTGTCTGTTGTGATGGTATTTGTTGTAGGTTGTATAAACAATATGATATTGTGGCTATAAATCTTTACGGTTTAAGGTTTATTTAATGCAATATTTAAAAATATTAATTTCCAATTAAAATATTAATAAATTGTATAAAAATACCTCAAAGAACTTTTCAGTGGGATCAATGATGGCCGCCAACATTTCTCGTTGATCTTCGCTGAGCACATCAGGGTAGGGGAACACCTGCGCAGCCTGCAGCTCGCCACGGAAAATGTTCATGGTGAATGACATGTTCTCCTTCTGGGCAACAGTCTCCTTCGCCTTTTCTGAAGAAGCTGTGGCGAAACATCTAAAAAAAAAAGAATTCCAGATTGCTGCGCCAAAATAGGTAGTAGATAATTGGTTGCAGGTGTTCTTTACTATTTATAAATAACCTAATTGATATTATTGTTGGTTCTAATTGAGCACTGTATTTTTAAATAATAAATTAAAACTCAAAATGTATTATGTAACTACTACTTTAAGAGAAATAAGCCATCAAACCAAGTTTAAAAAAAAATTAGGTACATAAATTTTATTTAAATTTAAGAAAACGAGTCTTTAATATTTTATATTTTTTCGGGATTAAATATTACCTATGTGCATTGGAATATTTTAACACAAGATAAATATATGCTTTCTAAAATAATGCTACTACATTGCATATAATTTTCACAAAATTATAAATATGTTTGTATAATTAATAATTTTGGTTTGGGTTACAAAAAATCTATTTAAGAGATACATATTAATTAAAAAATACATATTGTTTTGTTCATTATTGACCCTTCATCTGCACCTATATTACTGTTTTCAAAAGATAAGAATACTAAACTTGCGCTTAATATATAATAAGTATATGACCTATTTATATTATCTTAAAAAATGTTTTGACTACATTGTTTAAAATCGTAAATTATATTGTTTATATTTGTTTGTCCTTTATATTATTATGAACAGGTCACCAGTAAATTATACAGTTGATTGATGAATCAAATATAATTTAGTGTTATAGCCAACTTCACAAGTTCGTGAAATTAAATTCTTTAAATATTATAAAACATGAAACATTACACAAACTTAAGATATGTATTTAAAAACAAAATATAATAAAACTCACTAGGACAATAATTTTAAGTGTATTATCTCAGTGAATATTACGGCATTCATAATTTTAACTAATAATAATTCCTTTATAAAATATTATTGTTGTACCTCGGTTGAATAAGAAGAGCTGGTGTTTTGGCGGATCTGGAAGCATGGTAGAGCAAACGGCTGGCCCTCATTTTGAACTATTGAATATAACTTATTGAAAAACCACGATCACTTTAATTGCAATATAGGAAATAACTTATAGCAGTTATAAGATAATTTTGCAGCAAGTCCAAAGGTTACAAATATTTATATCGAATAGAAGGTTGGCCCACAATATCTGAATGACGTTTCACACTGGAGGGTTAAATCTTGAATGAGTAGTCTACCAAAGAAAAGTGAAGTAATATGACCGGTATTAATGGGCGGAGTTTAAATGTACTCGCTGATATTATCTGCATATTTAAAAAAAAGTATTACTACAGTCCGCTCGTTATATAGAATAATATAAGATAATATCGCGATGCAAGATTATATCCCATAATATTTAAGTACACTATTATAAACGGGTCAATATTGTCAACTGCGTACGGAAATGCACCAAAAAACATTAATATTCGTTGTTCTAATAAGCAACAATGAAAAGGAATAAATTATATATAACACTAATCCTGACCATCGTTAAAATTACCAGCAATGATCAAACAAAAACATCAGTGCCACTCTTTTACTTTTTTTTAAATTGCCCTATGTTCTACGCAGACATTTGTTATCAAAATCTATTTTACTGATTCATTGGATTTTGATAAGATTCCAGGATTCGAAATTTTTTAAATAATGATAATGAAACTTAATGCAAACGCTGTATGGGTGAATTTTTTTGACCAAGAATTGAAGCGAGTCTCAGACATTGCTCGAATATTTGAAAAATGCCTTAACACATGCCTTGGCACAGCAATTTGTATATTTTCCGTTTCATAGACCTTTGTTATTCAACACACCAGTTGCTTTTTCTTTTTCAACAACCCGATGAATTTTTAGCTTTCCATCATTAGAGATCCATTTGAGATAGGAGATGTCAAATAAAATTCGCGAGTTTTAAATACAGTTTTTTAATGCCGATAGCATTGTATATAGTTATAATACCGTCATAATAAAATCCACATTAGAAGAAAAAACAATTTAGTAATTTGTAGGTATGTACTATAACTTTATACATAATTTACTATGGTTCAATCCTCTATGGCAGCATCCCGCCATATTGATATCTCTCCCGCTTTTGTGCTGTTGTTAAGTTGTGACGCAAAGTTTTCTGCCGCTTTGTAAATGTTCACATGGTAATACATTAACTGCTTTATTTCTAGGCGGATTGCAATCAATCAAGATGCCTGCCTTTTTACAGTACATAGAAGTTGACAACTTCAAATCCTATCGCGGGAAACAGCGAATAGGTCCTTTGAAGTCTTTCACTGCTGTCATCGGACCAAATGGCTCAGGTAAACAAAACTTATATTGTTTTCAGTAAATATGTTCCCCTTGGTAGTGTCGAATAATGAAACTTTTATATATGACTGGATCTTGTTTTATGAAATTATATTAATATTGTAGGCAAATCAAATTTTATGGATGCCGTGAGTTTTGTTATGGGTGAAAAGACATCTAGTCTCCGAGTGAAAAGGCTCGGAGATCTTATTCATGGAGCTTCCATTCAACGGCCCGCATCTAGAAGGTAATCTATGAATAATTTTTATATCTATTATAGTTATAAAATGAATGTACATGTTGCAAATGAATATTATTGTATAGTCCATCCAAAATAGGAAGAACCCTATGACACATTTATTGCCCTGTGCTAAATATCGTCCGATATAACGTTGTAAAAACGTTCGCTACCTATACTAATTTTATCAACATAAACAAAAGCCTCTCTTCTTATATATAATAAGTTATTTAGGTAAATATATCACAATAAAAACAAAATAATAAAAAATATATGCATATTGTTACAAATTAGAAAAAATACGGCAATTTGTAACTATAATACTATAATATCTGACGCACGTAGAAGGCCATGTCACATTACTGCGAAAACCAGTGTTGGGGTATAAATAATCGTATTTTCGATTGTTTTTGTAAATACCTACTAAAATTAAATATTAGAATTATTATCAATTATAAGTGAATATTAACAGGTTTTAAGAGACATGTAAAACAAACTATAAATAATAATATTAGTAATATGAAAATTATGAAGAAAAGCAAGTGTAGAGATAAATATTAGCACATAACCTTAAAAAAACATATTTTAGTCGGAATCCGATAAAGCAGTACATTCTAAATTGTCTTCGACACTATCGGAATCAGAACTACAACTTTCACACACATTTATAATCAGGTTCTGTTCACTTAAATTGTCAAAGCGTACATCGCGATCCCAATCTGCATAATATTCTCTTTTTGTTTTGTCCACCACTTTTTTCCAATCTTCTGCCGTGACATTGTCACATGCCTCGTTCAATAGAGTCAATATCTTGTTCGCTGTGAATGGTGGAGACGTGTTATTTCTAGCCGCATAACCTAAATGTAAAAAAGGATATTCATTACATAAATAATGATTAAAATGGCGTGAGGTAGAAGTGATAAATTATATTAATATACCTTTTATTTGAGCCCATATCATTTCAATAGCATTATATTGGCAATGGTATGGCGGTAATCTGATTACCGTGTGGCCTTTTGTTTTGGCCAGTTCGTCCAATACATATGTTGGTGTTGGAGGTTTATACAAATTAACCAATCGGAGCAGCTCATTTTTAACATTGCCTCATTACTTGGCACTCCTTTGTCACGAAGCCAACTTATAATTTCATTTTTATTGTTTGCCGTAGTAGGAGCTTTGTTGATTTGGACAGAATGGTACGAAGCGTTGTCCATTACTATGGCGTGAGGCTCATGTAAATTTGACAATAAGGTCATAAACCATTGTCTGAAATTATCAAAATTCATCTCTTCGTGATATTCTGTCGTTTTAACTGACTTAAACGCCAGAAGACAATTGGGCACAAAACCTTTTGAAGTTCGGCATGACAAATAATGAGGCGCTGGCCTTTTCCTTCAGGAGTCTTTCGTCCTGGATTTAGCCGTGTCGTCGGTCCATATTTTACCAACAGTATGATTAGCATTGAGCCAAGTTTCGTCGAGAAAAACGACTTTCTCCCAATTCCTAATGCTCTTCATTTGCCTCAAAAAATCGCATCTTTTCAGGGAAATATCCGTGCGCTCCATTATAAACTTTCTTTTTTCACATTTTTTATATTTGAAGCCAATGTTTTTCAATACCTTACTAAGAGACGTCGCACTGCCTTGATATAATCCGACTGACTTTAGAGAACCTACCAGTTTAAGAAGTGTTGGTATTTCGTTCGCGGTCATAGTATGCATACACGTGATTCCTAATTGCTGCCAAATCAAAGCTATCGGGTTTTGTTATTGAGCATTTCTTCTGTCGTTTCTTATTTGGTGTTAATAATTTTTTCTCTTCTAATGAAGATTCACCGTATTTCTCCTCTGTGATCCGAGACACTGTAGATTTACTGATTCCTAGGGAATCCGCGACCCGATCTCGAATGTTTTCAACAGACACCAATGGTCCACCATTTTGTTTTTCTTGATGAAAATAATCTCGCAAGCGTACGACAAATTCACGTGATTCACTCCTGAGAACAGTTTTTTTCTGTCTCTTCGGCATTGTAAAAACACAAAAATATGATTCAATTAAACAACTTTAACAATACTAACAATAAATATAATAATTACAACAACAAAAAACACGAATCGATCGAAGAACAACACGCTACTGAAAGTCAAACATTTGTACTGATCCGCCATGAAGCCGCCATGCGGAAATAGAGATGTTTATATACGATTCACTTCGAATTCAAATTCGATTTTTTTTCGAAGAAGAAGAGAAAAAAAATCGACCTAATCGAAATAAATATTTTTGCCCCATCCCTTTGACAAGGGGCAATAAATGTGTCATAGGGTTCTTCCTATTTTGGATGGACTATAACACTAAATCTCTCGGTCATATTTACTCTCAATTTCGAGCTAATGGGCACCACAACCCAACACCAGAAACCTCTGCCAGCTGCCATTTAGAACCTAGTTTAAATGTAGCACCACATGCCATTTTTATCAGAATATATGTGTTCTTGTAAACTGTTATCCAATATTATGAGAGATTGAAATACAATAGAGTCTATTTTTTTTGTATTCTGCAGTAACTGCCTTATTGTAACATGTGGCCACTATTATCCATGGAACATTTCAAGTAGTCCTGTATTGTAGGCTTAGGTGTTGGTGGTAATAAATGTGTATTTATTAAATGGTGGTTGGGTGATTAAACCGACACTCACACTGTAATAAATGTTAATATACTGTGTCCTGATGAATGTGTTTTTCAATTATAATACTCGACCATGTTTTATTTTATTTTTTTCTACATACAATGTCTTCTTTTTCTTATTTTTATAGTGCCTCTGTCACTGCCATATTCTTATTAGAAAATGGAAACGAAAAGCATTTCCAGCGATCAGTTTTGGGGCCTTCATCTGATCATAAGATTGATGGACAGGTAATTAAAACAGGTTACTTGCACTATTACATTGTGTTTTATCAGATGTGCTTTCTTTAAAGTTGAGTGGAAGCATATTAAATGACACATATATTAAAATTTCGGGACGCCTATATTTTTGTTTGCATAAAATTTAAAAGCAACATTCTAATTGTAGGTGATTCACAATTTATTAAATTACCTACATTTAATAAAAAAATATACATATAAGATAAAATGAAAACAAACCAAATTAAAATGTTACTAATTTTAAATTTGTTGTGATTTGGCAGTCGGTGGCGAGCCAGCTTTACTTGAGTGAATTAGAGAAACTAGGTATCAACGTCAAAGCCAAAAATTTCTTGGTTTTCCAAGGAGCTGTTGAAAGTATAGCCATGAAAAATCCCAAAGAGCGAACCATGCTGTTTGAAGAAATCAGTGGGTGAGGAATTACTATAATAAATTGTTAAATCAAATTATAATACTGCATCATTTGAATTTTAAATACTATTTTTTGTACTTTAATTAATTATAAAATACATGTTTTGATTCAGTTTTTTCTCATTTGCGTCTTTCTTTTATTTAGTTCCGGTGCTCTAAAAGAGGAATACGAACGATGCAGAATTGAAATGAATAGAGCGGATGAAGAGACACAGTTTTCTTACCAAAAGAAAAGAGGTATTGCTGCAGAGCGTAAGGAAGCCAAATTAGAAAAAGAAGAAGCTGAAAAATATACACAGCTAAAGGAAGAACTTGTGAGTATTATTTTTTTCTTTTACAGTAAAGTATCATATTTAATACAGGATGAGAGGAATAGGACATAAAATCCATTAACTGAATTTTTGTCTGTATTTTTTTCTTTTTGAATAGGCCGAGAAACAAGTTGAAATTCAATTATTTAAGCTGTTTCATAATGAAAATGATATTAAGCAACGTGAATCAGATCTTGAGTATAAACAACAGGAAATGGGCAAGATTGAGAAGAAGAAGTCCAAAGCAGAAGATGTTCTCAAAGAGAAGAAAAAAGAATCAGGAGTATTGCAACGAGAGATGGCAAAAATTGAACAAGACATCAGGGAAGTGGTAAGTATTTTACTTAAAATCGATAATTTCATGCTTTTGTTGCGTCAAATAAAAACATGTGACCTATAAAACATTTTCATTGACTTTTATTTGACAATCTTTATTTAATATTTAATGAATATTTCTTTTATATTTATATAGGAAGTAGAAATCTCAAAGAAGCGCCCGACATTCATCAAAGCCAAGGAACGTGTTACACACAATCATAAGAAACTTGAGAGCGCTCAGAAAACTTTGGAGCAGGCGCGCAAAGCTAATGATGCTCACCAGGCAGACATTCGAAAGCTTGAGGAGGAGCTTAAAGAAGTGGAGACTTCTAAGGCAGAGTGGGAAAAGACTGTCGCCGGGCAAAGTCAGAGCAAGGGGAGGGATGTGCACTTGGAAGAAGCTCAGGTAATAACAATGAGATGTGATTAAATGACTTTCAATGTATCACTTCTAATTTTTTCCATCGATAATTTTTTGTAAAATGGTAATTTATTCAATGGTAAAAGAATGGTAGGTTTTTATTCAATTTAAAAGAAGATAAAATAATAATATCTAATTATAATGGATCTCACAGTAAAACCTAAAAATATTAATACCAATATAATACATATTTACCATTACATTGTCAATAATATCATCACCATTTTTTTAGGTCAGAGAATATGAACAACTTAAAAAAGAAGCATCTATGCAGTCGGCGAGATATCTTCAAGAGCTTGACTCAGTGAATCGAGAACAGAAATCTGACCAAGACAGGCTGGATAATGAGATAAGAAAGAAAAGCGAATTTGAAAATAAACACAGACAGAAAGGCCACGAAAAAGCAGAGGCTATAAAGAGAATTGATAAATTGGCTGAGCACATAAAGTATGTATAGATGCTTTAAATGAGTTGTATAAAGTAATTTTAAAATGTCGACACTTAATACGGTTTACAACGATGTATCATTTTTAGAACATCTGAGCAAGCCTTAGATGAGCAGCGACGTCTTCGTGGAGAACTTCAGGCAGATGTGGGAGCTGGGCGCGGGCGCGCTCAGGAGCTGCAGACGGCCCTGGAAGCTGTCGGAGAGCAGCTAGGGGATGCTCGAGTAGACAAACACGAGGATGCCAGACGTCGCAAAAAACAAGAAATTGTAGAAAGCTTCAAACGTGAAATTCCAGGAGTGGTGAGCTTACATCTACATAATCTCTCTACCGCATGGGTATCTAAGATGAAGTATATGACCACCACAAAAACAATACTAAAGATTTAACTGTCTATGACCCAACATAACTCCGCATCCCAAAATTCCCTCTAACATATTAGTAGAGGAAAGTTCTTAGAATATTGAGAACATTTAATCCTTCGAAAATATAGCTTTGATTTATGTACTCCAACCTCCTAAAATCAGAGAAAATATCCCAGCGAGGTCTGCGAAGTCAGAAGTTGCTGTGGTTAAACATAATCAATATTTTTTATGATGCAATAATAATAATTTATATATAGAAGTTAAAAATATATTATTTTATTTTACAATTTTCATTTATCGATTTTCACCGGGATCGCTAGTCAATAATTGAAGTGTTGCTAGACATTTTCAATAAAGTTTGTTTTAAAATAAAAAATGTTTGACTGAAATTATGTTTCATTTTAGTATGACCGTATGATCAACATGTGTCAACCTACTCACAAACGATACAACGTCGCCATTACGAAAGTCCTCGGTAAATACATGGAGGCCATAGTCGTAGACACTGAGAAAACGGCTAGGAAGTGCATTCAAATTCTAAAGGAACGGATGCTTGAACCAGAAACATTTTTACCTCTCGATTACATCCAAGCTAAACCACTAAAAGAAAGATTGAGGTAAAATTCAAACTTTTTATATTCAGTGAAATATCTGCCTTGAATATATTGAGAACCTAAATTTATTTCAGTTGCAAATTAAACTTATATTTCAACAAACGTAATTAAACGAAATTTGTGATATTTTAGAGACATTAAAGAACCAAAGAATGTTAAACTTTTATTTGATGTTCTGCGTTATGAACCGCCCGCCATTCACAGGGCTGTTTTGTTTGTGACCAACAATGCTTTGGTTTGTGAAACCCCAGAAGATGCTTCCTGTGTAGCGTACGATTTAGATCGCAACAAAAGTAACAGATATGATGTAAGTCAAAATCTATTCATTTAAGAATAAACATTGTATCATGTTTATGTGGATTATTTATCATTTGAAGAGTAAATAATTTATAATCTCTATTTACAGGCTCTCGCTCTTGATGGTACTTTCTATCAAAAATCTGGGATAATTTCTGGAGGCAGTCTTGATTTAGCCAGGAAAGCTAAAAGGTGGGATGAAAAACAAGTATCCCAATTGAAAGCGAAAAAGGTGTTAAAAAAACTATCCAAAATAAAATATTTGTTTGTGTAGTGATTATTACCACAGTAATAAATGGATAATAAAATTGTATAATTTTTGTAGGAAAAATTGACTGAAGAATTAAGAGAATCCATGAAGAAATCTAGGAAGGAATCTGAATTGACCACCGTTGACTCCCAAATAAGAGGATTGGAGACAAGACTCAAGTACTCCAAAACCGATAAAGACACCACAGTATGTCATTTTATAATAAATAATACACTTTAAATATAATAATTAAATATTGTATTTTTTTTAAATCATTCAATATATATATATAACATCAGACCTTTAATATAACATCAATAAAAAATATACTGATTGCAATTCAATTATTTTGGACCTAAACAAATATTTCTTTGCCTATAAACAAATATTTCTTTGCCTATAAATAAATAAAATTTAATTAAGATTGTTTTGATTTCTTGTAGATGAAACAAATAAAGACATTAGAGTCTGAAATAACAGAACTTGAGAGAAAAATGGAAATGTATGGGGTAAGTAACTAATTTAATTTTGCTTAAAAGTCTTCATATTCTTTTTCCCTAATCAATTATTTTTATTTTAGCCAAATATAACAGAAATTGAACGAACCATGAGACAAAGAGATCAGAAGATACAGGAGATCAAAGAAAATATGAATAATGTCGAAGACGTGGTCTTCAAAAAGTTTTGTCGTGATATTGGTGTCACTAATATTAGGTAATGGGAAATTCTCTAATAATTTAAAACATTATTTTGTTACTATGTGCTATTTGTGAATAATATTAAATGTATTTATTTTACTATATGCATCAAAACGAGCTGTGTGACTCAAATCAATACATGATGATAAGTACATGATATTTAAACAGTAACAGTGAATTTATAAAGTGAGCAAAAGCAACAAATTAGGTTAAAAAAAAACTAAACGCGTATGACAAATTAAAACAGAAAATCAATTATTTACAGGCAATATGAGGAGAGGGAATTGAGGACTCAACAAGAAAGAGCTAAGAGAAGAATGGAATTTGAAACTCAGATGGATCGAATTACAAGTAATTTGGAATTCGAAAGATCACGTGACACACAAAGTAAGTTCTTTATAAATATAATAAATTAACAGTTCAGATTTTTATATTTTTACGTGATGCATTTATCTATATAGCGAGACGATCGTGTAGAAAAGTATGTGTCTTTATAGAATTTATGTGGTTATTTTTCTAGGATCTATTTGTATTATTACAGTGATTTCTTGTTTTTTGTAGAGAATGTTCTGCGCTGGGAGCGTACAGTCCAAGATGGAGAAGATGAATTGGAAGCTTCTAGACAAGCTGAAAGTAAACAACGGGGAGATATTGACAGAGAACTCCAACGTGCTGAAGCACTGAAAGGAGAGAGGCAGGCTAAACGTCATCAGATTGAATTGATGGACGATGAAATGGGAAAGGTATTTTATTGTTTTTATAGTTTTTATTTTTTACTAGAATGTTTTATCAACTGAAATGACTCTTAATACAATGTATTAATATTAGTTGCTTTCGTTTCTAGATAAATTTCAAAAATAAATAAATTTTCTTCTACTAAATCCACTACTTGATTATAGCATATGGTCAACACAAATTACCGCCTTAAAGTAGTCAGTTACCGTGGTCCACACTTTATCCATTCGAAGCTATTTGTGGGATGTTCAAATGGGTTCTAAGCTCGAAAGTCTAAAGAGTTTGAGTATACTGCTGAAATGACACCTTCAGATGTTTTTAGTTGCACAAACAGGCCCAGCTGATGGGATAAAGTTTTTCACCAAATTCGGAAGTTTATTTAATAAAGTTTTATTGTATTAATCCAGCTAAGATTTAAATGTTAATTTTACTGAATCATTTTTAAAAGAAAGTAACAATCTCATATTGATTTTTTTGTAGGCACGACGTGAAGTTGGTAATATTGCTAAAGATATAATGGCCGTACAGAAGCAAGTATCATCATTGGAAGCCAAGATAGAAAGTAGGAAAAGCGATCGACACAATATATTGAAACAGTGCAAGGTATGATTCCTTTGTTTAATATGAATTAGTGAAGTAAAACTAATCATCCACTCAAATTACAATATTTTCAGTGTATACAGGCGGACCTCGACTTTCGTACATGATTGGTTCCTGAAAATGTGTACGAAAGTTAAATGTCCGAAAGTAGTGGGATCATCATCATCATCAGCCTTTGTCCGTCCACTGTTAAACGTAGGCCTCCCGCATGAGTCTCCATCCTCTTCGATCCTCCGCCTTCCGCATCCAGGTCACTCCCGCTATTCTTCTTATATCTTCAGTCCATCTTGTAGGGGGTCGGCCAATGCTTCGTTTGCCAGTTCTTAGGCGCCAGTAAGTAGAGGGATGTATAAAAAAAAAACTCCAAAAATTGTACTTAAAATGTTTATTTATCAAAAGTTACAAACTAAGTACATATTAAATAAATATTATATTCTCTCAATAAACTTTTCAAGGGTTAATTTACTACTTTTTTTCTTTTCTTCATAGGGATCACATTTTTCCGTAATATTCAAAAATGTCTCGAGATGCGTAAAAGCTTCGTTCATGTTTTTTATTGTTAAGGGCTTGATGATTTTTTCTGGTTCTTCTTCCTCACTTTCAATTTGTGTACTATTTTCGTTCTCTTGCGATTCAATCACCTCATTAACATCTTTACTGTTAACATCTAGGTTTAGTTCGTTCATTAGGTAAACTATTTCAAGTGTGATGGTTTCCGGAGTTTCATCAAAATTTATGAAATCACTCATCATTTGTGGGCATAATTGCTTCCATGAACCTTTCATTGTTGACTCTTTTATTTCAGCCCATGCGTCTCCAATATTGTTTATTGCGTTCCATATGTTATAATTCTTCCAGAAATGTTTTAATGTGGGCCCACCTTCCATGTCAGTTGCCTTGATGGCCTGATTCATTATCGACCGCATGTAATATCGTTTAAACGTAGCTATCACCGTTTGGTCCATGGGTTGTATGAGACACGTAGTATTGGGGGAAAGAAGCACAACATTGATTTCTGGGTATACATTTTGTAGAGATTTTGGGTGTCCTGGAGCATTATCTATGATTAATAATGCTTTAAATGGTAAATTATTTACTTAACGATAATGTTTTACTGGTGGTACGAAATGTGAAGTGAACCAATCTTTAAATATTAAAGCAGTAACCCAGGCTTTTTTATTGGATTTCCAAATGACTGGAAGCAATTTTTTATCTTTCCCTTTCAATGCTCTAGGATTTTCTGCTTGATAAACTAACATTGGCTTCAATTTTAAATCACCAGCTAAATTTCCACTAAGAAGCAATGTCAATCGGTTTTTAGAAGGTTTATGACCCGGGGCAACTGATTCGTCCTTTGATAAGAATGTACGATTAGGCATCTTCTTCAAAAAAAAAACCAGTCTCATCTGCATTGAATATTTGACTAGAGGTATATTCTCCATCTTCAATAATTTTGGACAATGACGAAATAAAGTCTTTTGCAGCATCTTCATTCGCATCAGCTGATTCTCCAGTGAATTTAATATTGTGTAAAGAATACCTTGTTTTAAATTTTGAAAACCAGCCGTTACTTGCATGAAACACCGTGTTAGAATCTTCGTTTAGTCTAGCCTTCCAATTTTTATACAAACCAAGTGCCTTAGCTTGAATCATTGAAGTACTAATAGGGATGTTTTCTTGATTTTGATTACTTATCCAATAACACAAAGATTTCTCCATTTCATCCATCACTATGCCGTGCCTTTTGGAAATAATTTTTGATGTTATATTTCCAATTTGTTTTTACATATTCTTTAATTTTATCTTTATTCTTTAATATCGAACATATCGTAGACCTTATATCATACGAACGGCCGATTGAAGCATAAGACTCTCCATTTTCAGACTGTTTTATTATATCCATCTTCGTTTCTATTTTATGAAGTTAATGGGTTCTTGATATTTTTTTAGCAATATCTATTTCGCAGTTTCTCGTTTCTCACTCATGTTAAAACGAGTAGCAAATATTTAAAACAAAACTCGCAAAACAATGAACCTGTACGTGCGCTGACGCAACACTAAACGTATCGAGATCAGACGGGAGTGTGTACAAATTAGTACATACAAACGCACGTTCGGACTCGCTCGCATGTTAATGCATATGTGCGAACAGAACGAAACATTTTTCACAGTACGGACCTCGTTCATATTCATTACATAGTGCGACAGGGAAACAACTGCACGAAAACAAAACATTTTTGAATTTTCGCCAAAAAATAAAATAAAAATATTTTTCAAAAATGTACGAAATAGCGAATTGTACGAAAGTCGAATGTACGAAAGTCGAGGTCCGCCTGTATATTATAATACTGTTTCATCAACACTTGTATATCAATTTTACAGATAGAAGATGTGGTGATTCCAATGAAGCATGGTAACATGGGAGATATTTTTACCACTGAAGGCTCCACTGGCGAAAATGAGTCAGCATCATCATCATCTATGAACACAACTGCTATGATAGAAAAGGAAGCGAGGTATTTACCATCTCAATTTACTTATTTAGTTTGCTTTACTTTGATCAATATTGCTTATTTAATTTTTTTTAAATTATAATTTATCACAATATTACAAGTGTATATTTCTTTTTTACAGAATTCGCATAGATTACAGTGCACTTCCAGAAAATTTACGAGATTTAGATGAATCTGATGAAATTAAGAAAATGGCAGAGAGGCTTACTAAATCAATTTCGACATTACAACAAACTGTTGATAAAATTCAAGCACCAAACATGAGAGTATGTTTACACTAATTTTTTTATGGAATATTAGTTTTTGACAGCTATTTGCCTACCATCTGCTTTAGTCAGGAAATGGATGTAGTAGAAAAATAATGTTTTTATGATTGTCTTCATCAATTTGCGATTTTTTTCCAGGCCATGCAAAAACTTAATGAAGTGCGCGAGAAGGTAACTGTGACCAACAAAGCTTTTGAAACGGCTCGCAGAAGAGCTCGTAAGGCAAAGCTCACATTTGAGAGAATTAAGAAGGAAAGACATGACATGTTTGTCCAATGTTTTGACCATGTTGCAAATGAAATTGATGCAATTTATAAGGTATTTTTAAAATATCATAATGATCTAGATTTAGCCCTAAATAATTAGTAAAATATTTATAAATAAACATTTTGTTTTTAGTCTTTGGCAATGAATCAATCAGCCCAAGCATTCCTTGGACCCGAAAACCCCGAAGAACCATATTTAGATGGCATCAACTACAACTGTGTTGCTCCTGGAAAACGTTTCCAGCCTATGTCAAATTTGTCTGGTGGAGAAAAAACTGTTGCCGCTCTGGCACTTCTATTTGCTATTCACAGGTATTTAAAATGAACCGTCTTACTGATCATGTAATATGAGTTATTTCATGGTGCTTTAAAAGTCTTCGCAGTTAAATACTTAATTGAATGTTGTATTATTTTGACCAGTTACCACCCTGCACCATTCTTCTTGCTGGACGAGATTGATGCAGCTCTTGATAACACTAACATTGGAAAAGTTGCCAGATACATCAGAGACAAAACTGTGGGCCTGCAGACAATTGTCATCTCTTTGAAGGAAGAGTTTTATGGACATGCTGATTCTCTTGTTGGTATCAGTCCAGAGGTATGCTAATTTTTTTAAAATACAATATTTCACTATATTATGATAAATTATGAACTATTATTATGATGATTATTAAACATATTATATTTAAAACGCAACAATATAATTTGAAATGAAGATTGAATGGTTTCCTTTCATATATATATTTTTTTCCTTTTTATAAAGAAATAAAATATATTTATTTATGACTTTATTTCTTTACTAGTGTATGCCTGCTGAATTATGTTATTTTCCACAACTAACTGAAACTATTCCCGATTTTTTCAAAAATACTAATAAGTCAAACACTAGCAAAAGACAAAAAAAAATATGGAAATCATTTTACTATTTTACAAATTTGATTTTATTTCATTATTTTTTCCTTTTTTTTTCAGCCTGCAGATTGCTTAGTCAGTGATGTGCTTTTATTGGATCTCGTACCCTTTCTGGACTAATACAATTAACAAACAATTTTTATTTACAATTTCATTATAGGTTTAGAACTTTTATTACACTTTTTTATGTCTTAAATATATTGGGATGTTTTTGTAAGTAATGCTGTCAGTTAATTTTTCTCTATTAGGTTGGTATTGGTTAAATGTATTGTTTCAGCCATCAAAAATTGTTTAGAAAACATCAAATATTGTATTTTTAAGTATAATGACATAAGTTATTTTTTCCATATTAAGTTATTATTTAATGAATTGTTTCATATATTGACAACACAAAAAAAAACAAATAAAAAGGTGTTCTGATAAATAAAGGATAAAAACAATTCACAAATTCTGGAATCCCACCACTGGTATATGCTGTCCTCTTTTTTTGTGTTTCTGTTGTAATGTATTGTACTTGAATTAATTTACAAAATTTTATTTAAATTTAATAATAGTACTTGAAATAAAAAATTCAAAAATCTTCATTATTTTATATTTATTTCACCTTTTAGTTTACTTTCCACATCATTTATACTTAAAAGGCCTTTAGAAATCATTATAGATTTTTGACGTGATCTTGAACCCTGTAATTAAAAAATACACTTGGCTTATAATATATTTAATATAAACAAGAATCATTAATAATATCTAGGGGATTTGTCCTTCGTTGGCTTAGTAATCTAAAAGTGAGACATTTCACTCAACAGTAATTTGATCTGTTAGATATTTGTCTGCTATGGATTAACAATAAAGTGAGATGGTATTTTTTTCTTCCTTATTTGTTTCATACCTAAAGCATGTGATTGAAACAAATTGCTGCCATAGTATTGTGTCAGCTGACATAGTCTTTGACTAGTCCCATGTCACGTCTGCCGATGACAAGATTTGTATCTTATATAACCTGTAAAGTAATGGGTTTGGTGAACCCAAGAGGCCTGAACGCATAACTGCCTAGTGTCCAATATCTCTTCCAGGCAGTGTTCTCCAATTCTTAACTGCTTTCCACACATGCTCCTATCTACCAACACTCCCATATCCGTCACAAATGACTGATATTGTAGGGTCAAACCGCCCCTTATCAAATGATCCAGGCCTTAGGAGTTTTAGGCTAATCATCAGATATACTTTAATAAAAATTATCAGAAAGTCACATAATCACGATCTCCCCTAAACATGACTATTGATGAATCACCGCTGTAGTATATAATCACAAAAGCTATGTACTAACCCTCTCCAGTGAAACAGCACTTTTCTTCAGGCCCAATACCTCTGAAACATATTTCACAAGTTCTGTATTAGCTTCGCCTTCAACTGGAGGTGCGTTTATTTGAATTCCAACACCATCTTCACTCAAATCTAAAATATATAATAAAGTTTTAACATAACAATAACATTGCTTTTTTTTAGTTGAGTTCCTGTAAGTTTTTTTACCTGTAATGGAATTTAATTTAGCTCCTGGTTTAGCCAGTATTTTTATTATAATATTTCCATCTTTATCTTCACTTACAGCATTTGAAACTTTTGTAACCTAGAAAAAATATAATCGTAACACATAAATTTCAAGAGCATGGTTTTCATGATTGAAATTCATAACATGGAAAGTAGGCTAGTTCCAAATTATTCAAATAATTATTCCACCATAAAAAATAAAAAAGCTATTTTCGAGATTTTATATATTAAAATTAGAATAAAGTGTTGTTAAATTTCAAGATGAGCAGACAAATATTCGAAATAAGAACATACTTTGTCTTTTTGTTTTGATTTGGAGGATTTAGACATCATAAACCTTATAGTAAAATGAACATCACAATAATATGTTTTTATAATATTGTTAAATATACTTTTATGCATAGTATAATGCCATTACGAAGAAATTTTAGATATTTATAAATATTTCATTCGAAAACCTAGAATATTTGTTTTGATATTTTCGGTTTGACATATAGGTTAGACAAGTAAGTTATCTACGTTACTATAAAAATATACATACTTGAGTAACATTACTTACCTACCAACGAATTATAGAAAATACACGTTCATAACTATTTGTTTATTATTGGTAAATAAATACATAAAAAATATTTATAAATAAAAATACTTCTACTTTATGTAAAAAATATATTTTAAGTGCATATTATCTGTGAATAATGTAATAAATTTATATAAATTAATAATATATACATACTTCTTCTAAGCAGAAGTTAAAAAAAATCTTTTATAAAACTAAATATAGTACGTTGTAAAAATATTTAAAAAATTATTAAATTTTATTAGTTCTAGGTTTAATTCTAATAAATGAACCCTGAATATTTTTTGGTTTTTTGGATATTACAGAATAAAATAATTTACTTTTAAAATGATCATAGTTTTATTTATTTCAAAAATGATTTATTTATTAGTTTATGTCCGCAATTCAAAAATTTGAGTAATGATGATGCTTCTATTAAAAGATAATAAAAAGAACTGTTCTCATGACGACCATATGCTCCAATTATGGTAGCATATATGTTTTAGTAAAAAAAAAAACTTCATATTTATGCATGCAATTTGAAAGTAGTTGCCGTCAATACATAGCGACCATATCTATTACGATTAAGTAGATAGGCTGGACGCCACATGAGGAAAATGTGTGGTGTGTATATAATCATCTGGATATAGTAAAAGTAGAAAGTTTATAAAAACCAATGGTCATGCTCCAACGGCATCCATTTTTGAAAATCGTTTTATATTTTGAATAATATAAATTGCGGGTTTTTTTATAATAAATAAATTCGTTGGTATGTTTACAAAAATTATTCATTATTAAATGTGTATATGTATTTGAAATATTCACAGAGAGTAGGTATCAAGTGCTCCCAGCCCGTTATAGTTCTCATTAGTGCGGCCCATGCTATAATGAGGACCCGCTCTATGCTCTCCGCCTTGTTTGAACTATTTATATACCGGGCTTAATTTTTTTTCAAAATCACGTTTTTACGCTAATGAACGTTTTATTAATTTCGGCGTCGTTTCTCGAATCCCCCCCGAAATTCACAAAGCGCTTCAATCTTAGCGAATAGGCTAGCATGTTAGTTCTGTCCGAGTGACTTATATAGTTCGTCTGCTGTAACTTTGCTTTAAATCATGTCTGGAGATGTGCAACCGAGGAAGCGTAAAGATAAGAGGAGAAAGAAAGGTATGCAACCATTAGCTATTCCTGCTCAAAATTAATGAAAATTTTAAATATCTAAAAATATTATCCGCTTAATCATGTCAATCTGTGCCTGTTAATTTTGAAGTTTCTGTTAAGTTTCGCCTTAAGTTTTTCTGGACATACCAGTGGCTCTAGCTTTTGGCACTTTACCCGCGATATAAATAGATACCTCACTTCTTCGCGTATATCATTGTGTTGATTTTGTCGTAAATCGTAAATTAATGACCCCACCTTTATGCTCTGGATAATTTTGCCTCTATGAAATATCACATTGTTTGAGCTGTTTATTTTTGGACATTGAATATGTTATTATAATACTGGTATCGAATAACTTGGGTGATCATTTTACAACAGATGCTTCGAGCAGCGAGCGATCGAAGGCCGAGGCGGAATATATTGCTCGTAAATTAAGCCTTGGAGGTACAATGTAACTTGAAAGAATATCCCATTCTATTTTATACTTTTCCCCATGCACCTTGGTTTATTTCCATTCAAATTATAATACATCTTTTTCGATCTTATATGTATGTTAAGACAACTAAAGATTAAATTAGTTCTGCATTGTGGGAATGTTTTTATTTTATATATTCCTTTATATCACCTGTTGATCATGAATATTAGTCACTAATGATATCAATTCCAGTCCATTGTACAATATATATATATTTTAAGTATTAAAAATTCCACATTTTCAAAACACAATTCTTATAGTTTTGGACACTTAATAATATAATGTAATTCTAATTAACATAATACCACCTCTTTTAAAATATATATAACTGACATTATTTCAACACACTAAATAAATGCACTCCGAACAGTCCTTAGATTTATTTTTACTGTACATCGGTAGAGTGCAGGTTTAAGTTACTTTAAATATTGTAATATATTAATGTAACAATTAAATGAACTAACCATCGATCTTCACATTTAAGTTAAAAGTTAACCCTGTGTAATAAGCATATTTCAGCATAATTACCGGTTCCCTTAACTATTATCATTTTTTACGCATTTAAATTGTTATTGAATGTCTTGATTAATGCACCAGTAGTTATGTTTTCTGAATAAAAACAAATTGAATATTCCCTTTTTTTTAAATCTTAAATATTTTTTTACTGATTTATAGATGTTTTAATTATTTATGTTCTTTTAGATGACTCTGACGAAGGTGGGGCACCGGTAAAGACAAGCAGTGCTTCACATTTTAGCAGTGAGGGTGATTCTGTTATCCACGTTGACCATGAAGGAGGAACAGGAGGTCATTGGTGTGCCAAAATTATCTTTTTCATCCTGCTTGGTGTTTTAGTTGGACTAATAGGACTGATTATACTCGAAAACAGAGGCCTTACTGACGGTATGTATTTTTATTTATACCAATCTACAACAAAAAATTCAGTTATATATGTACAAAAAAATATTTTATAAATATTTTTTTTTAAGTGGATACACCGGCGGGAGAGTCAAGATTTGCACAAGTTTTTGATGGCTGGATTGATGAAGGACCTGCCCACGACGATCATCATGACGAACACACGTTAGAGCTCACACATGGGGTAAAGATATTATTAAACAAACTGTTAAATCAACAATGATAACAATAGTTATGACCGAATTCATCAGAAATCTATAAAAACACTTATTATTATTTAAATAATGATTTAATCCTTTATAATGCTTTATGCATTGCTTTAATTTGTATTTGAATTTAACTTTGAACAGACAGCATATTTGCCAATTAATAAATTCAAATTTAAATATTATCTCTATGGTTAAATGAACAAAATATAAAACTCGTATGACTTTTTTTTCTCTACATACATTTCTTAAAATTTAACTTCTGATATCAAAATTATGTTAAGACTTATCCTAGTTATCAGTACACTATGTAAATATTTAAAATCTGCTGTTTTTAGTCAAGTTGTATTGAAATTTATCCACAGTATTTTTAAATCGGCTAATTATAGATTTTTAAAATAGGATTGTGAAAGAAATTAAAATTTTTGCTATTTTTTTGTTTTAATGTCTTGAATATAATAGGATGATGAACATGAAGATGAGTTTGACGAAGAACACGATGAAGAAATAGAGGACATTGAAGATGAATCCCATGAACATGACGATGAAGATGATGATGAGCACGGTAGTGACGATGAAGAAGACCATTCTCAAGAAGAAGATCATGACGATGAAGAAGATGATCATGATGATGAACTAAACGATGAAGCTGATGAAGAACCTGATGATTATCTGGAAACTGCTGAAGATGATGATAATAACGATGGTAATGATGATGATGAAAATTACGAAAACAATGACATTGAGGAAGCGGAAGAGCAAGATAATGAAGATGATAATCAAGATGATGATGACTATTTGAATGCTTCTCCTGAAAACGATAGCAAAGATGATGATGATGATGATGATGAAGATGACAATGAGTCTAAACTCAAAGATAGCCAAGAAGATGACAAATTTCTTCCTTTTGAAGAGGTTTGATAAGAAAATTTAGTGTGTTGAGAGTGTTTTATTGTTATGATTAACCTGCTCCTTGCATGATGTGGTAACTAACAATGAACTAAGGTTTCGCATTGCTTCTAAGATGGGCATCCAAGCTTAAACAGCACTCTTATCACAACCTAGCTGAGGAAGAAAGCAGTGGACAGTTGTGCGTGATATAACGGGCTGGTTAATATAAATTCAAATAGTCCCAAATATTGATAATAAATCATTAATGGTCTGATCTTTGTAATTTTAGATGTATATTATTTTATTTGATGTGATGATATACTTTATATAGTATATTGTCTTGTTCAGATGAAATGAATGTTTATAATTTTTGCATTTAATTATTTTTTGCTTTTCGCTTGGATAAACTAAATAACAATTATTAAAGAAATAATTGCTCCCCAACATGTTAATCATTATGTTAGTGTTATGTGATAATAACTAAACTAAAATTTCAATAATAAGGTTTTTAATATTGATTTTTAAATTTATTTTTATTAGTTTCATCATGAATGAAGTCAATAACTTTTCATGGTGTTATGCGCCTCATATTAACTACAGAAACTGAGAAAATGGTTTTATGTCTAACAAACGATCAGCAAATTAAGAAAAAAAAATCTTCTACAAATGGTTACAACAATTTTTTAATTATTTTAAAACACTTTTTGTTCAGCATGATAACAATATCACGCTGCACAAATAAAAAAATGTTTTTCATGAGAACTAGAGTTCAGTATAAATAATTGATCGTTTTCATGTCATCGTTTTTGATACTCGATAACTCATTTATTTTCTTATTCTTTTGAATCGTTAAAAATGGTCCGATTCGGTTCCTTTCCCATTCAATCATTTAAAATACACAATGTGAAATTAAAGTAAATATTTTTCATAAATTAAAATTAAACTTATATTTATAATTATACATTTTAACAAAGAATAGTTGATTAATAACCTTAACGTTATTCTTTTGAAGATATCCGTTTAATATCTTGTGATTTGTTATGATTAGGTGGACTCTGTTGAAGAGGAAGTTGTGGACAACACGGCTGGGGAGGACGAGCATCTTGCGGCCAAGGAGGCTGCAGAGAAACTCGCCAGAGAGCAAGAAGAGCCTAGTGGAAGTTAGTATATTGTTTATCATTATCAACCTTTTGTTTTATTGTAGTCCTCAGAAATACAATTTTTCCTTTGAATGCCCGATAATTATGTAATAAAAACATTAACATCTTATCAATGTAATATATCATTTACTATATTACTAGCAGGCATTCATGTGTAGTTATTTTTAAATTTAAGTTTTATTTGAAGAATATTCTTGGATTCTTCTTCGTGTCAGCGACGTCAAATTATTTTTTCCCAGTATCTGGCAACATCGATTCTTGGATGTTGATCTGACATTAAATAAATACCAAAAATTGATTTAAAATGAAGAAAATACTTATTTTCTCTACCATATGCTTAGATAGTTTTAATACGTGTTTATTATATTCTTTTACAGCAATTTATTTATGTAATATGTAACCAAATTGTTTAGAATTTTTATAATGGGTTTATGAAATTTATGCATTTTCAGTCTGTGTGGTAGGTGTTACTTTATTCTTTAAAGAATTACAAATAAATAAATACTTTATATTGCAACACAACATTATGTCCTCATCCTTGACTTGCAGGCAAACCTTTTCATTATGTATTTTATTGCCCAAGTTGCTTTTTATATCCACTGTGAATCGGATAAAATGTAGATTATAAAAAATATGTTAGCTGTAGTTTATTTTTATTTTGACAACTTATGTGTCTTTTTTACTGAATGATGTATTGAGTTGGAACACGAGCCGTGGTGAGTTATTGCGTGTGTTGCAGTGGGCATGAGAGTCGGTGTCGGGTTGGCGTTGCTGGTGGTCGCGTACTGCGTCCTTGCCAGAAAGTGGCGCAATGGTCGGTACCGCAGTTATTGCACGCAATACCACTGTTGCATGAGACTCATGTTTTCTTGTATTAGTGCATCCATATTGATTTGCTTTTGATGCAAAATTTTATGGGTTTTATTAACAAACAAAAAAAGAATGTATGCTTGATCGTCACATTAAATTATTGAATTTCATGTACTAAAATAATGTTATTATTATTCCCACTGCTCGTGGCCTATCTAACAAATTATAATAAAACTTGGTATCGGGAAGCTCGAATGTCAGAGTCTTTCATTTTCTTTACAATAGTACACTGGCTCTCGGGTAGAGAACTGATAGTTGCTGCTTTTGGTGTTAATAATCTATTTCAATAGTATAACAAATACATTGCATATTTTATATGAAATATATTTTGAATACTAAATATATCTTGTTTATACATATATCTCAAATAAATATTTATGAATAGTATAAAATTTTAATATCTTTATGTAAAAATAATATTAACTTTATAATGATACTTATACTATATTTATTAGTAGTATTACTGAAATATAAAAAATGTTTATTTAAAAATTTCAATCACTTTTGGAAATAAATGTTATTATTAAATATATATATTCATTTAATCATTATTTAAAACTGTATTTTCCTGTTATAGATATTTAAATTTCAAATACTTATAATAGCATTTGATAAAATATTTTGGTTTTCTTCATCAAATTTTGCACTAATTAAGAATTTTTTGGTTGTAATTTTGTTTTCATTTCCATTAATATTAAAGTATACTTCTTTGTATCCTGAATGCACATTAAAATATAACTTCAAAAATCATTAAGAGATTACATTATTCTCTGTGCTTTTCAATTTAACCCTTTATGTGCGAAATAAGATTTCATAAAAAGTCACGATATAAGTCAATTAGTCAATAAAAAATAAAGTTGAATATTTAAGGATGATTTTTTTTATGTGTTTTGATTGGTCAGTGCTGCATTTATATTCTCCTTCAGAACTAAATTAAATAAATCCATTATTATTTTTAAAAAGGGGCAAATTTGAAATATGTGTAGAATGACCCACAACTCAATACATATCGTAAAAAAAAATTGACGAAGGAATGTCGGAATAAATAACAATTATATTCAATATAGTATTCGGAAAAATCCGCATCTCGCACTGAAGCGACGTGTTTTTTTCAGGGTGTGTGATAAATCTGCACCTCGCACTTAAGAGCAGTGCAAGTTGGCGCGGATATATCCGCATCTCGCACCTAAAGGGTTAATGTACTTCTGTCCCTATATGCCAAAATTAAAATACAATAATAATAGTGTGTTTGTTTTTTGTAAATAATGTTGCAATGTCAATAATTTCTTGTGCTTATTACATTGTATTTATTAATTAAATAATAATATTATCTTTATACAAATAAAATTATGTTATTCATATACATAGTATCAAAATAAATATTATATTGAAAGAAAAAACTTTAGGATAATTTAATGATCACATTTAAGATATAACAATGTACTTTAGAATAATTAATCATATACTTTTACTTACAAATGTTATAGCTTCTGATAATGATGAATCAGATCTTGATTTAAATAGAAGAATGACTCTCATTCCTGATGAATCTGAAAAGGGTAAGTCAATAACAAATAAATGTATAATTGAATCAATATGTAATGTGGAGAATAGTGTTGTTTTCTATTAGATAGTGGAATCTCGCTTACCAAACATAATTCAACGAAAATCTTATTCACAACATGGAACATTTAGTTCTAAGTATTGCAATTTTACCCATGTGAATGCATGTAAAATACAATAATGTTATTCTAGCCATAAAAATACAAATAAAATGATGCATTGTTAAAGACTATAAATAATAATGAAGCAACTTCACTTATGCATCTTTCCACAGCTGAACCGTATCAGCTGGAAGAAGGCTTACATCGTCTTCATTTCCTCTTCTATTTAAAATTATACAATCTGAAGCCAATGTTATAA
Organism: Glossosoma conforme; assembly: GCA_022606575.1. Lineage (NCBI taxonomy): Eukaryota > Metazoa > Arthropoda > Insecta > Trichoptera > Glossosomatidae > Glossosoma > Glossosoma conforme. Next base: position 292,398 of record JAGTXR010000151.1, read on the forward strand.
TTCAGTATATCCTTATATTCTTCTCATCACTAGTATGTGAAACAAAGCTTGCTAAGCAAGTATTTTACAATATTATTTTCCTTTTATGGAAAGTGTTCGTTGAGCAAGTTTCCACTGTATTTTTTTATACAAAATATTGAGTCAAAGTAGTGGTGAGTTGTAATATTGTGTTTGATAAATTATATTTTATAGAGGATGAGGATATCGAAGAAGAAATCGAAGAAGAAATAGTAGAAACAAAAAAGAGTGTCCCTGTCATGATGAGCAATCCTCCACAAAATATATTTGGTCAAAAGCCTAAGCCTATCATTCACCGTTATGAAGAGGTCATTAATTTAGTTATTATTTATTGAATATTGAGCTGTGATATATATAGGCATTATATTGTACTTATTTAATTTCCTTTAGCAAGAAGACGAAGAGGAAGTTGTCAATGTACCTATCCAGGCAAAGAGTAACATTCAACTTTTGCAAGAAGCCCAAGTGGAGCCGGAGGAAGTAATTGAAGAAAGTGAGGGCGAAGAAGTAGAAGTGGAAGACGAAGATGAAGAGGACGTCGAAGAAATCACTCGCGAGGAAGTTAAAAATATTGCAAGCGAAATTGTTGCCGAAGATGAAACAGAAGATATAAGTAACGAGAATGAAGGTGAACAGCCCGATGATGAAGACTACCTTGAAGAAGAGGAACTCGAGGGCGAGGAAGAAGAAGAGGAAGAAGATATCTCCGAAGAAGTCGATGACTCTGATTTGTTGAAGAAACTTGAAGAAAAATATGGAAAATTACCCGAACCCTCCGGTCGCCAAGAAGTAGTAGAAGAGAACAGTGATGAAGAGAAGCCGGTCACGCCTGCGAGAAAAAGTACCAGCTTTAGTTAATTAACGCTATGGTTGAATTTGTATAATTTTCATACACCCATTATGTTCTCAATTAATGCATATGCGATTAGAGCAACAGCATGTTCAGGTTCATCATGATTGTTTTGTATTACTAGGAGGCAAGCCATCAGGGGGAAATGCTATCGATGATTCTGACTCAGGCGATTGGCCGGATGATGCCAATGATCATTGGAAAGAGCAGCTGGACCTGGCGCAGGCAGAAATGGATGAGGTAAACCCAGAACCGAGCAAAATACAATTAAAATATCACCTACAATACATTCACAATCTATTACTGCATATTTTATGTTCATATTTACATGTATATTTTCTTTCTATGCAGGGTCTCTTCGACTGATCCTATCAAAGTCCACTTTTATTAACATAGTGTATATGTTCCCATTTGTTACCTGGAAAATTCGCTTAACTGACTATTCCCACATCCTCTATTTCCTGCAAATGATGTTTTTTTCCCTATGAATAATTATTACAATGAATTATCTTTTTATTAAAATATTAATTATTATTCAATTTTCGTTCAATAGTTTAATGTGTTGTTTTTGAATGAAAGAATGAAGAATATCTATTTTGTATGTTTTAAGTAAATATTTTATTCAGTAAAAAATATTGTTTTTAGATGATTTTTTCATAATGTAAGAAATTACTAAAAATACACTTATCATTAAGTGTAGTAATACTCATGTTCAAAAAATAATTTAATCAATTTGTTACATTATTATGTAGCTAAAAAAATATGTTATACATGTTGACTGTTTTCTTGTGTACTTCAACATGTTGTCCACTATTCATAGTAATCATATTATTTACTGTTATATACTATATTATAGTCTGAAATGCATAAATAACTATAAAATACAAATTCAGCATTCTCAATCGTGCAATATTAATAGTGTTACACTTTTTTTGAAAACGCTAATAAGTTTTTAATATCATTTAACATATCCCACTATTATATTTTATGTTTGATAATGTTTATATGAACACTTATTATCCATAAAACAATATCTACTAAAATATAATTCCTTTGCTTTGCATCATTTTATGTGTATAGTAATAATCACACCATATAATGATGTTGTAAATATATTCTTATATCCATTTGAATTATTATTATATTTATTCAAGCAACTGTTAAATAAATAGTTGTAACTCTTAAAATTATAAAAAAAACCTTATTTTAATAACATGGCAATAATATTTTGCACCCACAAAATTGATCATGTTATCAAAACAAAAGTTTATCTCTCTAAAAAAATTCTTCAAAATGAAATAAAAAATGTTATGACTACAATTTATCTGGACTGTAAGATTTTTAAAATATATAAAATGACTGATATTATTATTTTTATGCTATAATGATGTGATAATATTTAAAAATTACTCACAAGTACTTCAAATACTTCTTTTACTTTTAACAACAGTTGCTTGTTTAACTATTTTAATATTTTTTGTATGAGCTTGATTTACTTTTTTTACTAAGTGCAACAATTATTTATTGATACCGTGTGTTTGCCATTTACCTACCCGTGATCCTCATCAGGGACGTATTGAAGAGGCGTTCAGAAGTTTCACAGCTCTCAGCCAAACCAAGCCCACGTGTCCAATTGCTAAATGGGGACGAGCAAAAGCTTTAGATGCATTAGCTGAAATCAAAAGAAGCAATCGAATTCTACAATCTGCTATAGAGTCTTATCAAGAAATTCTCGACATGACTATAGACAATCATATGTTTGAAACTATTGGACAACGCACCATTAACCGAATGAGGTTCAGAGGTACAGCATAATGATTAAATATTACTATTAGATATTATCGTACAAGTGAAAATAATGAAATACAGACTTATAGAATTGTGTGATTGAATGATGTGTTTGATGTCTATCTCTCTTTAATTCAGGAAAACATCTCGATGCAGTTCCTGTTCATAAAAAGTTCATAGACAGATATCCCAGAGTGCCTCATTATCGAAATGAATTAGCAATAACTTATCTCATGGTAAATAAGTAGGTAGTAAACCTTAACTAATACATTTTTAAATATTTTACTAAATATCTGTACTTTTGCCTATTTTTACTAACCATTTGGGATAAAAGCTGGTGTTTTTAAAATTGGCAATATTATAAATTGAATCTTTATTTTCCTTTCGCTTTTTAGATTTTTTTTATTTTTTTTATTGCTTTTTATAGTACATTATTGTAAATCAATGTATAAATTTGTGATTGCCCATATTTATTTTTAAAATCAATTTTCAGAGTGGAATTGTCAAGAAAAGTTTTGCAGGATACCCTGGAACTGTGGCCTGAAGACGGTATTGCTTTGGTGCATTACGGGTTTATTTTAAAAACTGTGGACAACAACATGGCTGAAGCTGTGACGTTTATGCAGAAAGGAATTGATTCGGGAGCTAACGGAACCCTCGAGGGTCGCTTTCTCTTCCACCTTGGAGACGCTCTCGCACGACTTGGGCACAGTGATAAAGCTCTTAAGGTAATTACTTCAGTTATGTCTTCTTTCCTTACATATATTTTTTTATCCTTCAAAATACATTCCTTATCATTACCACAAATTGCCGCCACTCAGTTCTGTCAGTTGCCTCTGTCCATGCCTTATCCACAGATACTACTGCGTCTGAAAGTCCGACAGGGAACATATATGATTCCCGACAACCCCCAAAGCAGAACACCGGAGGAAGAGACGGCTGCTGGAGTATCTAAGCATTTTGAGTGATTTGTTAATCAGATTTATTTAAGGTTGGATGATTAAACTGACACTCCCAAGCCCTAGACCATTTGGTCCTGAGGAGCGGCGGAGTTAGTAACAGGCGGTGACCTATCCAAGTTGTAGGCTGTTTCTAACTTTGCTTAACTCTTCTAACGATGTGCCATTTTCGCTAGACCTTATTTATAATAACATATATTTTTTTAGATCTATGAACTTGGTACATCATCAGGGGTATTTTTATCTCCAATGCAAAGGTCTCTTTATAATGTGGACCGGTTAACTGGCCGACCATGGTGGAAGACAGAACAGACCCCTTATAAGGGCCTCATCTCGCAACTTGAGACTAATTGGAAACATATTGCACAAGAGGCCAGGGAGCTGCGCTCGCAATACAAACCGGAACAGGAAAATCTCAAGGATAGTGGGGACTGGTCTCAGTATGAACTCTTCATCAGAGGTAAATAGTTTTATTTTTAACTTATCTATTAATCATGCAGCATCCTAGTGCTTACTAATCTAAGGAAAGACACAAATGAACAAATTAAAGTGTGTAAAATCACAATCTTTGATAATATATCAATTATTTTTGTTTTCAATTAATTAGGTGTAGAAGTGAAGAATCACTGCAGCAGATGTCCAATAACTTGTGGCATTGTTCGCACTGAGGCCGCGGCCAGCGGTTGCCGGCGCGGACAAGTAAAGTTCAGTGCCATGGCTCCAGGAACACACGTCTTCGCTCACACGGGTCCAACCAATTGTCGTTTAAGAGCACATCTCGGATTACAAGGAACCGAGGGGACATACATACGTGTCGCACAAGAAACAAGGTTTTATTTATAATATCACGTGTTGCAAGTCCTAACACTATTTTAAAAAAGGTTCAAATTGTAATTATTGTTATTATTTCAGATCATGGGAGAAAGGAAAAGTTTTTATTTTTGATGATAGCTTTGAACACGAGGTTTGGCACAACGGCACATCATTACGGATAGTATTGATAATAGATTTATGGCATCCGGAACTCACAAAAGAAGAGCACAATTCTCTGCCCGCCATTTGAAAAGAAATATCTTCTATTTTATGTTTTTTTTCTTGATTATGCATGTGTTGAATTTTGTAGAATATATATTTTAGGAACAACTAAATATAAAAGTGATACCAGTCAAATGTATTTAACTTTTGATATGTGATTTGTAAATAAAACATTTTGTATTTAAACAGTCTTGTTAGTTTTTACCTTTTATGATAACTAATTATTTTGTATAGCGATAATATGGAAAGGAAATTAAAGAACACTAGTATATTTACAATTTTATTTTATATAAAAGTTTATTTCCTACAGCTAATAAAGCTTAAAAACAGATTCATTTGTACAACAGTTGTTTGGTTAAACAATAATATTACTCTAAAAGTATGGTATTTATGTGTAAAATACAAAAATACCATTTTCACAATATCTTTCTTCAGTATCTTGTCAGTTATCAGTATCCTGAACAACAAATATTTTCTATTTTCTCAACAGTTTTTTCAATCAGTGGTAAAATTTTATGATTCATTTCAAATTCTTAATTAGGAATTACTTAACACATTGCTGTCGGGCATTTTGCATATTGTTTTAAACCTATTTTTTAGTTGCCGTGCATTTTTTACATATATATTATAAAACATGTAGATTCTACACATACAAGTTTTATAAGAATGTATGTAATAAAAAAAAATATTCACTAAGAAAAATATCTTATGTTACTATTTCTGTATGGAATAACATATAAAATTGATTGCAATTGCAAAATATAAATTAGGAGAAATATATTTGGCTGTAAATAAGACACCAAAAAATGCACACAAATCACGTGAAAATAAAAAGTATTTTTATGGATTCCATAACCAGCAGCAGTTCAGTCAAAATACTACAAAGTGTAAACAGACTTCTATCATCATAAACAGAAACAGATTGTTTAAACCCAAACCAGAAGCAGTCCCTAAAAACTGATTTTTATAGGTCGGGCAATCCAGTAGCAGTTTGACAAAAACAGAAAATTCTGTGTCCCGACAACAATGTGTTTTTTCTTTTATATATTGCCTCATAACAAATTATTAACATTAATCAATCCTTTTTTATGTAACTGTTACTCCTAACTAACAAAATATACTCCACTAATGTTAGTAGTTATTTAATCTATAATAAGGCAGTTTTTTGTTAATGGAATAAATATAAATGGGTTACTTACAATTTAACATTTTCCAGAAAGCAATTAACTTTAGGATATTTAAATTCTTCAAGGGCTGTCCACAAAAGCATATGAATTACTTGATTTTTTTAATTATTGGAAAGGGAAGACAATTAATTATGTTTAGAAGTAGCTCTTACATATGTTCTGATGCATTTTTATCATGACTTTACCATAATTGAAAGTTCATAATTTGTATTGCTCATGCGGAAAATCCTTAACACTCTTGCTATACACAATACTTAAGTTCTGTTCAGATTCATTTTTAAATTTATAATATGCAGAAACAATATATATTTTTAAATTATTTTTAAGCAAGCATATCAAAAATTTCAAATATTTTTATATGGAAACAATATTTAATAACTTATTTAGATTATTGCTATTCTAAAATAAACTTTAAATCTTACAAGAGATCTTCTTAAAAATATAATGGACGGATTAATGATTTAGTTTAACCTTAATCTTGAATCATGACTTTTGCCATATTTTACTTCAAGATTATGATATATAAAGAAAATTGTAAATATAAATGTAGTAAGGCAGGATTGACATTATAGATGGAGCACCAAATTGATTACAGTGGTACCTCGACATAAGAGTTTAATTCGTTCCGCAACCTTGGTCGTATTTCAAATTACTCGTATCTCAAAGTGTCATTAAATAGCTCCGATGCATGACCAGTTGCAACTTTTCCTGGGTGTTTCTTGCTAAGCCGATTTCAAAGCAAAAAATCGCTCGCTTGACGGCTCGTATCTCAAAAAACTCGTATGTTGGGGCACTTGTATGTCAATGTACCACTGTAGTTATAATCCAAATTCCGTAAAACTATTGTGCACATAGATGCATTGGCAGTATAGTGTTATCCCATTGTCATTAAAATCTATTTTATTAATTGATACACTTTCAGAATTAAAAAATAAATATTTTCCCCAAGCATCATTAATAATCTACAGATCCATAATTTGAAATAGATTAAAAATATAATTTGAAAGATTATCATAATATATAAACATTACAATTAATATTTGATATTCAAATATAATATATAAATATCACTTTATTGAAGAACTTAATAACTTTTAAACAACATTTTAATATACCATAATATCACTAAAATATTTTTCATTCAAAAAGAGTTATTATTTTTTAAATTATACGAAATCATACAAAGGTAACAAGGATTCTTAATATACTTTTTGACACACATTGCCATAACTAGTGAAGAATGTAAATATTATTATTTTCTAGATTATATAATAATGACCATTATGTAGTCATTGTCAAATATTATCAATAACAGATCATTGGTTTATCAATATAATACAAAAAAATATTTAAAAAATAACTTAAATATAAAGTCAAATTATATTTAATATGTTAAGAGTCACATTCCATTAGAAAAATTTAAGTATAAGAAAGCAAACTATAGTTTAAGCTGTTAATATTAATATACATGATGATTGATTACTGTAAGAAGGTTCATTATATCTCAAGTTATTCTTAAAGGGGGGGCAACTATAGAAGAGTTCATTTATTAAATGATTTTTTTGCTTAAATTATTAGTTGTATTCAGGTTTTATTAATAAAAAATTTGGGTTAAATTATATGTCCATCATACATTGTGGACATGAAACGAAGGGCGTGATAAAATTAAATTGATTGAAAGGTGAGTATGATAAATGCTTATATAAATATATATATTTTTTAAATACATTTTTTTCCCTGGTTTTTTCCAATTGACATGCAGTGTCACACAAAACACATATGTTCAGTTTTGCAAACTAAAAAATTATTTTTCTCCATTAAATTATGTTTGTTGATCCTAAGGTTGAAGCAAAAAAATGTTTTTTCAAAGAAATATAAGTAGGTTCTAATATCTGAATAACTATACATTGTAACTAAACGTTTACAATCATTTTCAAATTAATTTTGCCACCCCCAGAGTTTATGTGAAAATACACCCCAACAATGGACCACCAAAAACTACAAAAAAAAGCACAAAATCAACCTAAAGTAGTAACCCCCTTAAGTATATGAATAAAGTTGATAGTATTTGAATATTTTAAAGAGCATTTCTACTTTTTAGTACATATACATAGATAAAAAATTAAACTTTTCTTTGGTTTGTGGCTCTTTTGATTATTTTAAATGGTTCATCTATATTTAAAAAAGCTGTCAAATTTTCACTACTTAAATAAAAATGTAGGTGATACACCCATCTACCTACAAGACCAATAAAATAGAATTATATTTTATTAGTTTTTTCTTTAAAAATATATAAGGGAAACAGTAATTCCCAAATTATTGTCCAGTATGAATTGCAAACGTGATTCAAAATTTTCTTTGCAGGTCGGTCGTATATAAAGCATTGGAATGTTCAAAGCGGTAATATAAAAGATAATAATTAAAAACACGATTGTCTACATATCGGTCCTGATAAATACCCTGTATATGTAAGTATTTACTGTCAAAATAAATATATTGTTTTTGTTATTCAAATAATCTAAAACATAAATCACTTAATGAATGATGGATTCTTTCACATCACAGTTTCGGAGTCGGGCGGCGGGGGGAGGTGTTGGGAGCCTTGGTGGGAGCCTTGGTGGGAGCCTTGGTGGGAGTTGTAAGCTGGAGGGCCATGATTTAAAAATGCATTTGGATTGGTGTGCACTCGGTAAGGAAGGGTCATGATATGTGGGTCGGGCATAATGCGCTTTTGAGGAACTTGGGGAGTCGCTTCCGGTGACATGGTCGGGCTCGGAGACGGTCTCGACAAATAACCATCATTGCTGTAGCTCGCCTCCGGATAAACGCTATTGTCGGTGTGCATACTGATGGGTCTCGCCCCATGGAAGTTGGAATAGCTGGATCGAACCGAAGGCGGTCTGTTGTTGTAGAGTTCTTCATCGTGATACGTTTCATTGAGGGAGTGTTGACTGGACTGGCGGTAGGTGGGGTTGGTGTGGCCGGTGGTCTGCTGTTGAGCCGAGCGGCGTTGAGACGTTCGCCTTGAAGAGTGTCGCGTGGAATGTCGCGATGAGACTGATCTTCGTTTGACCCGCCGAGGCGTCATCGGTTTTGTCGGAGGTTCACTTCGCAGTTCTGCCGGACGGCTGAATTCGATCGAGTAAAGAGACTGATTTCTTGTTGATTTTACACTGACACGAGCTGTAATAATGTTAATGTGTTATTGTAAATAATATGATTAAAGGCCGAATGAATGAATAAAAAATGGCATATTTTTTGGCAGAAACGTATCTTTATAATGTTGAACTTACATCTATCGTCATGCGCTTTGGCCAGAGTGCAGGCATGGTAAAAGGCCAGTATGATGGCTACGGTGGCGAGCAAGCACTGCAAAGCCGCGTGTGCTGCTTCAATGTGGTAGAAGTGCATCAGGCAGCCGTGCACCTCAGTGGGCCTCAGCCAGGAGCCGCCGTCCACATCGCCCCACTTGGCACGACATCCCCAGCCGTTCACTTCCCACCAGCTCACGCTCCCAGTTCCCAGAGATAGTATTCCACTCTCCTGAAAGTTCAGGTTGCATTGTTATATTTATTGTATATGTATAAACCGTTATATGAAATGTATCATAATACTTAAGAATTTGTTAGAATTCTAAGCAATGTGGAATTGTAAAATAAGAAAAACCTATGAGATAAATAAAAAAATTAAAATAAAATTATTCTTACCCTATCTAGCACACCGACATTTAGATAATAACAAATAATAAAGGCATTCCATGCTAACCACACAAGATTCCATGCTGCATACTAAAAATTAAACAATAAAATAAAGCGAAATCAAATAAAATATACAAAACAAAAGATTATTAAATTTATTAAATATCAAATGAAAACCGAACAGAAAATCAAAGGAATCGTCATCACATTAAGTGTTTTTGTAAATTTTGTAAACGGTTCCTACTGTATATTATTTCCAATTTATTTATTTATTCAATAGAACAGAGGTTCCAAATTTATGGAGTACAGTACAAACATTACAACAAAATAACTCCATCATCTCTTTAATATATTTATACTAATTTATCAGAGGAAATAAAAATTGGGATCAATAAGCGCACTTGCCATTTTTTTTGTAATGATTAAAATTAGAATGTTGAATTTTTTTTTCAAATTTTAAAAATATTGTCCTAGATAGCATTATAATTTTTTTTTATCAATATTCAATAATAAATTATAAATATTATTTAAGTAATTTATTACATTAATAAAGGTCAAGTCATGATTAGGTACGTACCGAAAATATGTACTTGGAAACAAACTGAAATGTTCCAAAGAAACCAAATATAATAAAAAGAATGTTTAAGAAGTTGGCAAGAATAGGGGCCCACATAAACCCAAGGAAATCAAATACTTGTCTCTCTAGGGTTGATAGCTGAAAAAACAACAGAAATAAAATTAAAAATGGAGTAAAACTCAATTTAATATTAGTTGGAATACATAAACTCACAAAATTAGGTAACCAATTGTTAAAGCTATCATTGAATGTATCTTGCTTTATAAAATGGATATTAAGTCACAGTTAACGGGTATTGATTCTTAGTATGTTTTTATTTTTCATGATGAATGACAAGACTATCAAAGACAAAATACTTATCAACAACCCAACTCAATTTCTTTCTACCGAGTAATCGTAAATTAAAAAAAACGGGATTCATTCAGATTCGGGTTTGGTTAGGATAAATTAAGGTAAGGCGACTGACTTTTCCAAAATATTAGTTTCTTTTCAACAATTTGTATATTAAACTGTGAAAATAGGTTTTAAAAATGCTATATTTCGAATATTGATACCTCTTCAAAAAAGTGTGATGTCCTTTAAAATGTTTAATAATCAATACATTATTGCTAAAATAAGAACTGTGATATAATAATCTTTAGTATCATTTCCAATTGTTAGATGTAATATTTCATGTGCAAGAATGCTCTTTTTCACAGATACCTTCATCATTCATCACCTATACCTTGATCATTTTTGACAGTAGTGATTTTATTTCTAATTAGTAAACTAATACTTTGTATAACCGTCCCGAGCTGTTTTAATAGGACATAACCTATTCCAACTAAGAAAAAACATTTTGGATTTATAACATGGTCAACTTTATCGGATATTTAGGGGGTCAGGACACTAAAAAGGTTGAGAAACTATGCTTACAACGATAGATTACGATTCTAATTAAAAATAATGAAATGAAGTGGTTTTGTATTAATTAGACTGTAGCATCTTTATGAATCATCACTTAAGTATGCACCAATTCTTAACTTAGATTTAGTACAATATGTGAAGTATTTTACGAGATCACAATTATCACAATTGGTAATCAATGTTCATTATGATATTTTAAAATTGAACACATTCGTGAAAATATGAATTAATTGTTCATAAGAAATAGTATGATGCATTATTTTTGGATTTCTGGGCAAGGAATGCATTAAATTGAGTGCTATAAAAATATACACAAATATCAATAAATCACATCAAACTTGAGATAATTTTTGGTGTAGATATAGAACATTGTATCTAATATTAAAGTAATTTATTATATTTCTTACCAATTGAACAACACATAATGACAACAAAAACGGCCTTTTCTTGCAATGCCCCATGTCGATAGCGGAAGATACATTAAAATGTTTTGCTTCGGTTTATCATACGGCCATCCAGGTGTAATATTATTTACAACTGTGTTTCTCACCATTGATACTAGAGTCTTCAGTTATTTGAGTATTAAAACTAAAAAGTGGATGTAAATAAAGTTATGACAACGCGATGCGACATTATTTTGTAGATTGTTTATGACTTTTGAAGTACAAACCGTAGACAAAAACCGTTATTTAATTTTAGGTATTGAAAAGGGAGTTTTATTTTTTTCTTTGATAGTTTTTATTACATACTTATGTATTTAAATTAAGTATTTTAACGACTAATTATTTATATTTTAAGAAGTAAAACGACCAGAATATATATAAATATTATTTTCAAATTATTTAAAAAAACTTAAATTGAGGACAAATAACGCTTAAAAATCTGCCAACATAAATTTGTTTCGTAATAAACTAGAATAAAAGATATTTTTTTTGATTTATTCGTAATTTAATTAATTGAGTTTTAGTTCAGTGCAAACAAAAATGTGTTTCTAATAGAGATGTAAAATTATTACTTAAATGAAATGTATTAATGGTTTTTTGTAATAAGTTCTAGGTCGCTTTGTTTCGTTAACATCAAGGGTTGACATATAAAGTGCAATATTTAAGCCGGGTGTAAATACAAATTAATATTGTTTTTTCCTTATTCAACTCATCGATCTATTACATCTTTAATATTTTGCTCCTAGTTTTCTATGACTTGAGTTCATTTTCAGATATCTTCGTTTCAGAATGTGCCGACTTTCAAAGATTTTAAATTTTATATAAATATGCCCGTATTCTAGTAAATATATTTTATACATAGTATATAACTGTCTCGGATCACGCAACGTTTTATTCAGCGTATAAAATACAAAATATAGTTATAATAAATAAAGTGTAGCAGGATCCTTAACTTTTTAGTTAAATAATTTAAATTTACTACAATCTAGGCTTTTATAAAAGTAAAAATACTTTAAGCTATTACTTAAATATACATATACTATAAATATTTATAGTATATGTATATTTAATTTAAAGTATATGTATATTTAAGTAATAATAATATTGTAATATAGTCAATGATCTATAAAAGTAGATTAGAATATTGAAATAATAAAATAATATTCTAATAAAAATTAAAAAAATCATACTTTAAACTACTTTAGGTATCAGCTATTAGGTAATTGTTAGAATCAAAAAATGTGAAACAATAAAAGTTATAATAAACATGAATTACTTTGAGAAATATTCAAGGATCACGCTATATTATTTTATGTATTAGGTGAAGCGTCGAAAACAAAAAAAACTATTTATGTACTAACTTTTTGAAGGGGCGTTTCTTGCTTGACCGCATAAAGAAAAAGAAAAAAGGATGTTGTTATGTCAGTCGTCAAAATGTCATCATAATATATAGTCTTAATATTGTTTTACTTTTAATTTTGTTTCGTCCATGTTTTATTACAAGTTATATATTTGAACTTAATTTTAATGGATTAATTTAACATTTATGAAATGTTTTTCATCAAAAAAATTCACGCTGCGGCATTTGTCATAATTATTTTAATATTATTTGTCTATTTACAAATAACTTCTACAAAAGAGTCTCAAAACAAAATACCTGATAATTATAATTTAAAATACCACACAATTCCAAGAAGTATTTTTGAAATTCCGTATGAACTGAAAAGCTCACCATGTAAAAGTAAATTGAAAATAATCCAATTATATAGTCACAGCTTGTTTATTATTGAACACCTACTCTTATAACTAAGTAGCATGTAGACTGGGTTGTACAATGTATAATTAATGTGTAATGTGGGGGACGGGAAGGTGCGAGTTATTCAAAAGTAAATAACTATCATGGAATTCACTTTAGTAGAAGAACTTTTATTTAACCACAATATTTAATTACATTTGATCACCGTAGATGTCAAGGCAGGCAAACCACTAAATCCTAAAACTGATAAAACAATGTTGCAAAACATAGTTTAATTATTATTTTTATATTTTTAATTATAACATTGGTAACTAAGTTAAGTTAGAATAGTATAGACAATTATTCAGAAGCCAAATAATTAATGGAGTCTGTTTTCATTGACTGCTGTCATGTATGTTTGCTGGATCTAATGGCATTTTATAAAATAGTCATCAATATTGTGGCTCAAATTTATTTTTACTGGTTTTAAAATGCTTGTGCTTAAAACTCATTTTCGGCAAATGTAAGGTTCGACTCTCTTGGCCATATTTGGCATGAATATTATTCTTGTTTATTTGTTTTGCTTTGTTATTTTTTTTTATGGATTACTCACAATGGTGTTGTTAACATGTTGATTTTAATAAATATGTATTTATATTTCTTTGCAGTTTCTCATAAAATCCTTATGGTGGTAACATCTTACATTGGACATGTAGAATTGCGTAGTGCTCATAGACGAGCATTAACTCCAGATGTGCTTGAGGAACTTGGAGTTAAACGTGTATTTCTTTTAGCAAAAACTTCTAAATTAGACAGGTAATTAAAATAATTTACTAATCTAATACACAGTTTGAATATATTCTGTTTCAAATCTACTTATTATTTTTGTCCTTGGGACATTTTCTTTTAAAAAAAAGCAAAATATATGTTTTCACGACAAATTTAGTAATATTTTTTCTCTATAATGTATCATATATTTTTATAGGTTTATTATATCTCAAGAGTCTGTGAATGATGAGAGTGCTCGTTTTGGTGATCTTGTTCAAGGAGACTTCGTGGAAGCATACAGGAATCTCACTCTCAAGCACGTGATGGGTCTAAAATGGGCAAGTGATAATTGCCCTTTGACTGATTTTGTGATCAAATTCGATGACGATATTGTATTTAACCTCGAAAATATTTTAAAACATGTATACAAATATCACAACAGAGACAAAGAAAACTTTTTAATGGGCTATGTCATAAAGGGAATGAAACCCATTCACAATCAAGCAAATAAATGGTATGTGACAAAAACAGAATTTCAAAAATCATACTATCCACCATTTTTATCTGGCTGGATGTATGTTACATCTCCCCAAACCGCAAGGAAGCTTTTTCTTCAAGCTTTGCAAACTCAATACTTCTGGATAGATGATGTTTTTGTCACAGGAATATTAGCCACAAAAGTGGGAATCAAATTAATTGATATAAGGTCAGAAAATTTATACCTGGAATATTTTGAGTTGTTAGATTGTTGCCTCAATGATATGTTGAAGAAGAATATATTATGCGAATTTTCTGTTGGACCAAACGGTGGTAATAATAATCTGTTTGTGAAGTTTGCTGAAGCCATTAAGAATTGTGCTTTAAAACAATGTATACAGCGACCAAGTGATAAACCCCTCAAAGATACCTGTGTTAGCCTTAAAAATTCTCTTCCATTGGATAGAGGTAGTCCAGTAATTAATATATTGAAGCTTTAATTATTTCATATTCACAATATTGTAATGTTGTGGCTTATAGATAAACCGATTCATGTTGTTATTTTTTTTTGTCAATTAATACTAAAAATTATTTTTTGTGTTCAACATTGTTACTATGGAATTCCGTCATGATAAAGTTAAGGTTGAGTTATATTTTATTACAAAGGATCGGAACAATAAATATTGTTAAAATAATGATAACTAACTTTTTGCAAGAATTTATCATATTATAATTTTTTTACATATTCTTTCGTTGCCGTCCATTTAATTATAAAGTGTAATATAAGATTGATCTGAGACTAGTTTATTCTAAAATAACATAATAAGTATAAAAGATTATATTGATATTTTTTATTTTATTTTTTATATTGAGATATTTTATTACGGTAGTGCTAGAATTTTACAGAGGAAAAACTTATGTTTCAAGTAGTAACTAAGATTCATACAAAATCACAAATTTATCGAGATAAGACTGCGAAAAATAAGTAAAATATATTCTCCTGCCTTAGGATAATTGAATGTGGGGATCATGGATAGATCTCATTTGTGGATTCTATGACGCCTGTCATTTATTTTTAGGAATCTTATATTTACCACTCATATTTTAACACTGCTATATGATACACTGTATTTTTTATATATCTTTAGAGTTATTGTAAATAACAATAAATGAATATGGATTACAATAAAACAATACAATAACAATTTTATCATATACGTTTGTATTTTATGACAACATACATTTATAATCATTTCCATTCAACAATTTTCATTACCTTTATGTTTTAAATAATCATATCTCACAAAACAATAATAACAAAATATTTTTACATTAAATATTTAAAACACTATATTTGTCATCTGCTTGTATTTTAAACAACCTTTTTTTTTGAAATGTGTTTATATTTCAGATGACTATTATATTTACAAGTCTTATTATATAATACAGTAGTAGGTAACCGAGAATTGGGTTTAATGATATTTATTATTGGAATTATGGTTTGATAAAGTTCTATGGTTAATTTATTTGATAGAAATAGAGTTGCCACCTACACAAAGTTAAGTAATGTTCGCTAAATGAATATGTATATATGTTAACCTTATTATTTTGAAGTACATAATGATAATACGTGACTAAGATAATAAGTGGTTCGTTATCATAAAAAGGTTTAAATCTTTATGGTAAAATTTAATAAACTATCACATATAATCGTTTTTACTTTCAGTTATAACTAATATCAGTTTCCTTTGAAAACTTGGCAACCCTATTTGTCGAGGATTAATTATGAGTTTATGACTATTATTACGGAATTGTGCAGTTTTTGTGAGAATAAGGAATAATAAACGTCAATGTGAATATGCTGGTCGATTAGTGAAAGAAGGCACATCTATAGCACTTATGCGTATGTATTTAGCTTCAGGCGCGCAGTAGAGTGGGACATTCTTTCCAGGGTAGTAAACTTAATACTAATAAAGCATCTGTGCGAGTGCAATAAACATGTCTTCTTTCCATAATTCACTTATAATAGTTTAGAACCGAATTACAATATTTTATTACTACAGAATCATCATTGTATGTTTGAAGTAGTACATATTGTTATATAATATACAGCCTTCTAACAAAATTATTATATATTGTATATAAAGTACTTGCACAAAATATATTCTACTCAAATATTGACGAAAAATTATACAGGCAATATGTCTGAATAGATGTGAATCTTTCCAATTGTTGAGATATCATGCAATACGTATAGCCTTTTCAGTTTATTATAAGTTCAATATAACAATAATGCTGGCTAATAAAATAATATATACGTAATGTTAAATTGGATGATATGCACAATTATTTCATACTATTTAAAATGAATACTGAATATTATTTATATCCGTAAGTGTATGCAGTAATCACCTTCAAGTATGTATGATAAATTTGTTTCAATACTATGGCATATTTTAATAAATAAAACACACATAAATATGTTTGGTAAATTTTTTAAATTATTTATAATTGCCTAATACATAAAAAAGTTAACTAACATTTTAAAATATCACACTCAAATGGAAAAGCTATGTATTTCTAGCAAATAAATTAATATATATATACATATTAAAATACACATATCTAAAATTGTTCACTGACTCGGGACTAGAGTGACAAAAAATTGGCATTTGTAAAATATTTATTTGGGGTATTGGAAAAATAAGTTTTTTTTTAGGATTTGCAGTAGTTATGCCAAAACTCTTTATTATTAAAGATGCACGGTTTTTTAAAATTGTTGAATCTATAAAGTATACCTATTGATTTATCAGTTATATAAGCACCTAAATATCTATTCCTATTGCGCTTGATTGTACTGTTAATTATATTCATCCACAATATTTTTAGGTTTTTTGTAATTTGAAAGTAGAAATTTCAAATTATAACTTGTGTTACTCTAGTCGTGCGTCAGTGATTTTATGTCGCGATGTACATCTTTGTAGGTGAGCTTAAAATTAATAATAATTCATAATATGTAATACCTACAAAATGATCAATTTCATAATTATTTAGGTACCTATTAGATTTCTTTTATTGATATGCATTGTACGTATAATGTGAAATAAGTTTTATAGTCCATTTCATTGTTCGTTTTACATTTTTATTAAAATTTCATGATGCTGAGCAATACGAGTAAGGATAATAATAAATATTAAGGTATTGTTTATGTATTCATTATGTTATAATTTATTACTGCAGTAATCAACAAAATTATTTTTCCTGCACAGCCATAGTAGGTAGGTATTATCGCAGGTTTTTCCAGTGAAACGGTTATTATGGCAGATAAAAAACAAAATACTTGGCGACACAAAATATTTTATCTATAAGAAGCTGAATCGCGTTTCAAACTCCTGAAGTTTTATGTATTAACACCCGTCTTAAAAGATCACAGTCGGAAGCGAAAACTTAGTCGTCCGGAAAATGTCTACTAAAAATAGTTCATTTCTAGAAGACTCACATATAAGCGTAAATATAATAACTAGAGGTATAAAGGATATATCTGTCGAGGTTTTCGTAATGATTACACAAATCTTATCCGCAATCGAGAAAGTAATCAACTACGATAATTTACTATTCATAGGAACGATCCTGACAAAATCTCTCTCGTGATGCGACGCCGCGTCACTCACTCGGGAGCTGGTTACATTAATATCTACTTCGAAAGCTAAGTCTTTTGCCGCGGGCTTATTGTAAATAAAAAATCCGCAATTTAAGTTATACGGTCACCTCTTCCGTAAAGCGACTCTTATCATCTAAGTTGATGACGATGGCGTGCGTGCGGGCGTGGCCTGACTTGATGGGGGTGCGGTTGGACTTGGCGGCGGAGGGACTGCCGTCTGCGCCCTCGCCGCTCACGCCCGCGGGACTGCTCGGCGCGGGTGCTCCCGGGGGCGTCTCCGAAGGGGGTTCCGCTTGCTCTTCAGCGCTGGACGCTCTGCTTAAACACTTATCACAACCCTTCGCACTGTCATCACTAACGTCAATTTTGGTCACCCCATTTTTTTTCGGCGCACTCGCGTCTTTCGCTTTCGTTTTTGGACTTTTCGTTTCGTTAACGTCTTCTATGTCTAGCGCGCGTGATTTGCTCCCCCCGTTCGCTTCACTTTTGGCATTGTCGTCGCACTCGCAGGTTTTCACCGGGCTGAAGGTGACGTTGAGGCGCTTGCTTTTGTTGGGGGCCGGGGCGGGGGCGCACTCGGGCTCGGTGGGGCCGCTGCCGCTGGATTCCTCGGGAGTGATGGCGGCGCAGGCCAGCTTGTCGGCCATGGCGGCCAGCACGCTGTTGAGGCGCGAGTCTCCCGCCCCCGCCTTGCGCTTGTCCGCGGCGCTGCCCATGGAGTCCTGCCGCGCGGCCGCCTCCTGCATGGCGCTGATCTTCGCGGTCAGGTGCCTGTTGCCGAATCTCATGTTCTTATCCTTCAGATGCTCCAGCTGCGAGTACAGCCGACGGAACTCCTCCTGCAAACGAATCACAATATTACAACTCGTCCTAGTACCTAATTTTAGCGGAACCTAGAGTAAATCACTTCGCCACACGGACAGAAATGCATTTTTAACATTTATATAAACTTATATGAATGCCAATTTCATAATTATAACAGTTGATACAAGAATGAATATATTTAGGCAATGTTCTAGTAGTACTATGCTAATTAAGGTCGTAACTAGAACTATTTGCACATGGAGAAATCAATAGAATTTGTACCTCAATTTATCCAATACTAAAAGTTAATTACTTAACTATAATTTTAAGCAAATTTCGTGTCATTCAATATAACTACTATTAATTTATGTACTCGCATGTAGTGGCGAATTCTAAAATTATTTCCGTATTCACAATGAGTTTCGTTTGATGAAAAATACATGTGAAAAATATGCTAATATTTAAAATATCCATGCATTATATTTACTCGCTTATTGAGTAAATTGATATACACAAGTAAAAATGTAAATTTAAATAAGAAATAACTTAGTTTCAAAATAAATATTATAATTTCAATGCTTTATAAATTATATCAAAAGGTTCATGATAAAAGAGATAGATAGGTCTTCGTCCTTCTAACGTTAGTTGTGTCCAGCCTTACTACCGTTTCTTTATTCCGAATAAGAATGCTTAAATTTTATATCACATGTAACTGAAATTTATTTAATAATTTAAATCAAGTTTTCAACCATGATTAACAAGAATTATTATGAAGCCTCCACTATTTATCACACTTTAATTAAATTCCTGGTGGTGCTAGTTAAAAAGTAGTCTTAATTAATGAAAAAAGCTGCACAGAAGAAGCGATATACTCGCATTCTCATAAAAATGTTGCTAGCATTTTTAAATGATACGAACCAAACTGAAATATAAATGTTTAAATAAAGCAAACGTGACAAGTATGCCGAGAAGTTTAATATAGTGACACCAGTTAATCGTGGAGCAGTCATCCCACCTCTGATCTAACGGGAACGACGAGCCAGTCAACATCGCTACGGTTGAGAAAGGAACTGCGCTCCCCTGTGACCGCAGTACTGCCGTTGAAGCAAGCAACTACTTAAAAAAAAATGTTATCAGGTGATTATCGGTTCTCTTAAGAGTACCAGTTCCTCGTCGCGACAAACCTGAATGTCTTGCTCCGTCACCTTGGTGTACTCGTTGAGACCCGCGGAGGAGTTGGTGCTGGTGGCGTACTGCGAGTTACCCACAGAGCGAGGCTTGGACATGAACTTGCCCGCGGGAGCCTTGGCCACCATGCTGGACCCTTCGTGGTCTCCTTTGCCATGGCCTTTGAATACCAAGTACGCCTGAAACATAGAATAGACACGTCAGTACCAGCCTTATAGCCTGCGTCATCCTAGGCCCTAGGGCATTATTTTTTCTAGCGCCCCATATTGTACATATTTTAAATATATATAAGAAAGGTTGGTTGCTTTCGGCGCCCCTAGCTTATTCGACGCCCTTGGGCACCGACCCACTTCGCCACCCCCTAAAACCGGCACTGAGACACATCTTACACTTGCTTAACATTCAAACACTGTTGATGTTTGTCGAACAAGAACTGTCAGCTTCCAAAATTCATTCTAAAATTCCGATATAATAAGCAGACTAGTGACGCAGGACAAAAAATAGTTAAATAGCAGAAGCTGTGGGTTTTCTTGCCCCAAGATATAAATATTTGTTCATTAAATTGAAAAAAGTGTTTTGGCGTATATTCCGTAATTGAGGGAGAACATTCTGTACGGTTAAAAAGGTAAATGATATGCAAATTTTCGCACATTTCCCCTTTTCCGCAATTTTTTAGTATGCGAATTTTTAACGCTACGCATTCACAGTCCCGGTTAATGACATGCTATTATCATTTTGTCAATGGGGGATGAGGTCGAGAATGTTCTCTGAAATTATTAAGAAAGACCATCATTTTGTTTTACCATATCACATATAGAAATAAACATATTTAAAAAAAATATAAAAATACACAATAAACGAGGATATATCTACAAAAATGTTTACTTAATAATAAATTTATATTGTCCAATTATTGTGTGTCGTTTTTAATTTATTGTTATATTTTGTATTAAGGCATTAATGTCTACATTACTCGTATGTTGATATATTTATACGTGTATGTATTTGTGTGGATCTACATATGTTTATGTATGTGTGTATGTAGATATATTTAAATAAATGTGTTTGCATGTTGTGTACTTCTATATATTATTAAATTTTTTAAATATTTTGATATTTCTAAGACAATTCTGTTACCTGTATAGTATATGTTGATATTTTTATTGTAATGTGATTTTAAAACATCTGTTTCGTCAATAATTAAATAATTGGCAGAAATGTCGTGAAATGTAAAATTATACGAGTATTTATCTCTACAATTATCATTTCAGAAAATGTCCATCATAAAGAAACATACAAGGTTCTTCAACCGTCTAACCCTATGGTATTTTATTAAACATTTATTTTATTTAGATAATAATCATTATAATAAATAAACAGTGAGTTTAATGGTTTATAATTGAATGAAAGACTATAATATATTTCTTTGAATGCTTAACCCTCGCCTTACGATGCTAAAAACTTCCGCGCGTTCCGATGGTGTCAACTCATTACACATTCTGATTTAAAGTGAATAAAATGAGTAGAAATTCGAAAAAATGAAAATATTCAAAGGTATCGCTTAATTTTACAATAGTTGATGTCAATAAGCAGTAATAATTGACATTTAATAGCTAAAAACATGAAAAACATCAGACGAAGATCTCAAACGGCCAGACGCACCTTGTCGCGTGAACATCCGAGAGCTACTAACATTACTTGGCCTGTCGACGTATGGATGAGCCGATATCATTTCGACTAGGCGACCAACTGAGGTTTCCCGTCTCGCTCACTCATATTAGTACGTCAGCAAGAGTGAGGAGTATAGATGCCGACGTATCTGTGTATTTTTTAATTTTATTTTCGCACACACTTCCGGCAGGTGCAATGATTCATAACAGTTGACGCGTCTTGATTGTAGCGGTGAATTTATTCCGGATTTTAGAAAAATATTTCCTGCTCCCGATGAGTGCCTATTATTATAAATATTTTTTTTTCAATACGTATTAAGGAGGAATACCTAAAATCTGAACCCTGTGTGTATTATATTTACAGAGATATTTAAGTTATTACAAGCAATGTGTAGTCGATAGACATCATCGGGAGGAGAGGTTAAAGCATTACATTTTCATACAAACATTGTCTATTGATTTTCATAGATTATTATTCAAGGTAAACTATGAATTTGTTCCTACCTTACTCCCAAAGATGAAACAAAGCAATAATGTAATTGTTAGCTGTGTGTGGCAGAAGAAGATAATGTAGAGAAGATCCGGGTTGGCAGGTGACTGCAGGAACAACCTTATTTCAGAAACATCAGAGGATTTAATCAAATCGATAAAACATTGTAAACATTATGAAATATATTCGACAATTTCCTTGTTTTTTCATATTATATTTAATATACATTTATAAAGCCCTTCAAAACCATCCAATGTGTTATATAAAAATATACTTTTTTATCAGTAACAAATGTTTCTACATAAAATATTTATTACATTACATTTATGAAAGAATTTCGTTGAGCCTACTCGTATTTTATTTACCGATTCGGTAACATCAAAATGAAATATGATTGCTTTATAGTTGAAGAAAGCGGGATAAAGAAATGTAAAGAACTTACGACGTTGTATATAGAATTTATAATATATTTTTAATATGATAAAGTGCCATCTTATTGAAACGGAAAAGACAACTTACATTGAAATATTTAGAAATACGGAGAGCAGAAACTCGTTGTAAATGGCCATGGATATAAACCGACTCTCGTTGAATTCAGAAGGAGCTTTCCTCACGACGATACACAGGCGGATGCCCCAGATGAGGAATATCACTTCCACTGAAACAAATAATTTTTTATTACTCATAGAAATAACACCAAATATTCAAGTCAACGTAACGTGCAGAGCGCCTGTATCTTCGCCATACTTCTATACAAATGCGAATTTCGATATATAGTATTATCAAAGTCCAATGGGTTTCGAAAGCAGATGCTAACAAGGCGAAAAACAAGGCGAGAGAGCAGACAAGGCATTCGTCCCTACTGTAGTAGGAACGAATCCACCTTCGCCTCTTGACCGACTGTAGTCGGTCAAGAGGCGAAGGTGGATCTGGTCGGGACATTTACTTATGATGCCGCAGGATAGTACTATAATACTACAGCTGCCTTTTTAAAGCGGCTTGCGCCGTCCTGGCAGGCCTTCGGGGACTATGCATATAATGTACTTGGTGGATCTATGGGAGGCAGATCTGACATGCGATGAGGCGAGTGGCGGCTGACAGAGATTTGTAGTGTTAGTTTGTGACGTTCATATGCTCCAATTAGGGGAGCGTAGATGTTGATGATGATGCAATGTTTTAATTTGATTATTGTTAGGAAATTATTATTTTAATTAATATAGCACATCAAAGAATTTATAAGCATAAAATGTTATCAGATTTATTAATTGATAAAAGGGTGTGATGAATATCACGTATTTAACAATTATATCAATCATCTGTAGGATAAGGAATATTTAGGTCAAGTGGAAACAAGGCCTAAGGGAATAATTAGGATTTCTCCTTCCTCCATAAGAATATGAGGCACACCATAAAATTAATCTCTACAAAAAACAACACAATAAATGTTTCAAATTTGAAAATTTTGTTTTCTTTTGATACGTTAGCATGTTGGTTGACCTTTATTTTTATGGACAAAACGTACTGTTACATTTCACGTCTGTGCGACATAAGTTATACTGGGACGATGAATTGGTTAAACGCCGTAGTTTTAAGACATTGCGGAATTTTTGCTTTTAAAATGTACTTAATTTTTCCAAATGCTACCCATCCCACGATATACGGCTGTCGATTTATTTCGAGAAGTTTTGCCTATGTATGGTGCGAGTATAGTGTAGCTGGGATGTGCCCTTAGTAATGACGACTGTACGCAAAGAACAAGAAAATATCGCGAACGGATAAGCGATAAACAAATCCGGGATCAAATAACGCCCGGCGCGGAGGAAGATTGAAACATTGAAAGCACATATACACGAACCGACGGGAATAAATCGCGGAAGCTCGGGGATATTGCGTTGAAAACGAGAGATGAAAGCATTACAGCTCAGTGTGAATTCCATTCAATAACGCAGCTATTCCATTTCGCGCGCTTTAAGGATAAAAAATCGATTTCACCCAATAGATACGAAAATTTTGATAAAGTGCAATCTATAAATAAAATCAGCGAGGCAAGCAGCTACAAAAACGTTGAATGTATTTATGTTTCTCCGCATGCCTTAAGTTTTTCCCAATGATATATTCATTCACACATATGAGATTCGTAGATAATAAAATCATTTATTTTTTAATAATATTTATAATTTTCAATTAATTTTAATTCAAAAATTAACAATTTTTTTTTTTTTAGTTTTGATTCACAGTTATTTAAAAAGATTACATGTTTCGGCCTCCCTGGAGAACATCTTCAGTAAGGGGGGCCAAAACATGTAATCATGTATAATAAATGTGAATCAAAACTGAATATTTTTAACTTGTTAATTTCACAATGAGATCTATTTCAATTCCTAATTTTGCGAATGTTCTTCTCTGAACTGAGTATTGAGCCCATAAATACCTTCTGGAGGTATTTATGGGCTTAATACATAAAACGTCAATACTAGACTGATACTAATTGAGAATGTAGGTGTCAGCCATCGATTGGCTGACATTTGATAAAGTAAAATTATCCGCTGCCTGCTGATGCTACTGCCAGCGGCTGGTAAGCATTCCAGTGTGATCCCCGCGGTGGTTGTCGTATTTAAAAATTCGTCCTTTATTCAGTAAAAATTTATAATTACATATTACTCGTACATTATATACAAATGTATTTGGCATATTAACGTTGTTCGAAAATAATGATAATTATTTTTGGTGTATTTTTAGAATATATGATAATATGTAGTCTTATATTTATAGATCTTATATTTGCAGCAAGTATTCGAGGACATGAATTGTAGTGCTTATGCTGAGCTGAAAAGGGTTGCGGAGGACCGAGAGGAATGGAGATCGAGATGCAAGATTCTGTTGCTGCAAACCAATCCACCGGATTGATACTACGAAGAAGAAGAATTTACAGATCAATTGATCAATTGATACGTACATGAGGTAGTACAGAATGAAAATATTTGTGGTTTGAATCCCAGCGTTCTCCGTTTATTTTTTTCTGATTTATTGATGAGAGAAATATCAGATAAGATGATGTTTGCTGTGAATTTGTATGAATCAATTGTTGAATAATGCTGACCTCCATAATCGAAACGCTAAACGTTGAAAAGTGAATTCAGAAATTTCACGTATGAAGGTTTGTATAAGATATATTTTCCTACATTTTTATATTTTGAAGACATGGGTCAATCGTTGAATAGGATAGCACGACCAAAGGTTCACTTTTACGATAATGCCTTTCAAGTATTCTCTCGGGGATTACGGGAAATTCTTTCAAATAAAATATATTTTATGTTCTCAATATTTCTTATCACAATTTGTGATGATGCCTGGGGCAGTTAGATCTTATACTCACTCGCGTGTGCGTAAATAATGGCAGTGTTAGAAGAAATTTGTGTTGCCAATTTTGCAACTGATTTTGCTCGTTCAAAGGCATTGATCCTGTTCACTTTGAAATTTGACTCTTTGATGTTTTTTTTAAGGAACGGGATGATTACGATATTTTTGATTTGGGTAATGTAATAGTATTATCTCGTAGGTACATATTGTCATTGAAATAATAAAGCATACGAAAAATATTCCAATAGGTTTTAATGTCAATGATTAAGTTTAAAGCCGGACTCGCATCCCAAAAACTAGGTGTGTTTATATAATATAGATTACGTCAATATTTCTCCGAAAAATCTTTTTTTCTTTTATATGAAGGACAAATCTTTCTCATACTTGAATGTGTTGGAGGTCCAAAATACTTTTTAGATATAATTGAATCGGTTCAAATAAGACCAATCCGTCTTCTGCAAAATGACACGCTTACGTGTAATCTGTAATCACTGGAACACAGACTTAAAATTGGTTCATTTAGTCTTTTCTACCATTATTATCACGGTTGTTCTCTAAACTCAATTTATTATTTCTGCACCCACACACAACCCACAAACTAGTCTTACAATACCATAATTATGATTTCCCACAAAGAAAAAAGTAAGCATCATGATATGCTCCTTTTTTTGTTTGTATATTATTATTACACGTATTTATTTGTGTAATTATTACGATCGTTTCCAATCCAGAGGATGCTCTAAAAATCATATCGCGTGAGTACACAATTTTTTTCAACCATAAATAATACTTTTCATTATCAATTTATTGAATAATGTTAAATTGAAATTATTTTATTTTTCCTAAATGTATATTTGGAAACAATATTTTTTATACAAAAATTTAATATTCACATGAAAGATGTTTATATGCGATTATATATACTAAATACATGAAAAAAATCTATAGTAAACTAAATTGAAAAGGTTTTATAGGCTCGTACTATCAAATAAAATTCCTCATTATCAGTTATTTTTCATACGTTTCATGTTTTAGCTTCTAAAGATTCAACTGACGCGGCGTCAACAGGTATTTTATGTTGTATATAAATACATACTATAAATCGATCATTGTAATGATTTTAATTTAATGTAACCTATTCTAATACATACCTGTCCAAATATAATTAAAGGTTAATTAATATACACCCAGATGTATATTTTTTATCACTCAAAATATGTCTAGGATACTTAAGTACCCGGGCTTCTGTCTTGGAGATTGTCGGTAATTATATACGTTTCCAGGTGGACGGGTGCAGGATGTCAGGGGATGAGAAATTAATAGTAGTAACTGACAGAACCAAGCAGCGGAAAATTTTGGTGACCATATGTTCCAGATATTGAACGCTTATGGAAAGAATACTCATATTATACAAACGTGTTTATAAAATGAAATTTTTGTAAAATGCATTGTTAAAAAGAACAACGCCACGAACACTCACAACATTCACTGATAAGCAATTGCAAAAATTCGGTGTAACGCATAAACGCAAAGAATTTTAATATCGTTATACTAAAAGTCACTACGTTAAGAATTGTTGTACACCAAAAAATGTGTAAATTATGTACGTAGGCACACAAGTAAAATTGAAAATGTTCTCCCTTGGAATATATTCATGTAGGTTTGTTTGCACGTAATGCTTCAAGGTGCTCTCTGGCTGTATAATGTGTAGGTACAGTGTACAACGCTTTTTCGCTGGATTTTTCAGTTTTTGTTGTATTGGCCGCCAGAACGCGCCTCGCACTAGCGCCTGGTGTGGAATATAGGATTTGTCTCCGGTGGGCATCGTTTGTGGGAAACATAATAAAATCCAGCGCCTTAGTTTTGGTCTATTTGCGCAGCACCTGCTTTTCAGATCTCTCTGCGGAATGGAGTTGCTCAGCAAGACGTGGATGATCTAACAATAATATTCAGCCGCTGTAAGGCGTTACATACAAAATGTGGTTTTGAAAATCAATTATTATTATTGTAGAAAAGGATCCATACCTATACCTACTGGTATAGTCTACAATACAATAATTTATAATCCAAAAACTAAATATAATTGTATAATATTAGGATATCCCGGAATTAATGTGGTTTTTTTTAATAGCCAAAATTGACTAGTAAAGAGGAGTGGTCGTAATTTTTTTCTTCTTTGTGATAATTTTACTTCTCTTTTAAATAAATAAATCTGTTCTACCACACCTACACACAAAATAGTTTTCTCTATTGGAAACACATTTAGAAGCTGTGTGCTGTTTTTGTTTTATTAAAAATAAACTTTGACAAAAGCAACGGAATCCATTTGTGCATTTACAATGATATACTGGAGAAAATAAAATGCCCTTTCAAATTGAAGGTGGCTTATTTCAATGTCGCATTTTTACACTATGTATGATAAATAAATTTTATTATAAACACATTTTTATTGCTCGTAAAAAGTAAAAAATATATTAGGTTCTTATTTTTTTACGAACGTTGCTAATACGACATATAAAATTATATTTGATCATTCAGAGCAGCTGTTATTTTATAGTAACGCCATAGAAAATAACATCCTTCCCCATAATATCCTGGTTTCACTTCCTTTACATAAACTAAGTGCGCACTTGCTGGGGAAAAAGGGATTTAAGCAGTTTTTCATACATTTTATTGCTTAACATGGTGCGAAGGATAAACCTTTCTCAAATTGACCGTAAAACGCGTAAAAAGCGGTAAAAAATTGAACGTAATATACACACGAATGCTTGGTTGGTTATACTGAGTGTCAAGATGATTCGGAAGAATAATACACATTCTACTTCACGTTTTTCTTTTCAAGCTTCAACACTGAAACGCATAATTTACTATATGTCTCAAATATTAGAAGTTGAAATACTTGTTTATATTATTTAAGGACTCCGAATATATTATATATCTACGGGAATCTTAGTAAGTAATCATCTAAGTAACCACCTTTAACTGTAAGTAATTAAATTGTTAATAAGGTAGAACTGTCTCTATAGGCCCAAACGGTTCGGGTTCAGGAGCATCGAGCTAATCATCTGATCTCCTTAAATTATCTGATTAATAAATCACCCCACGAGATATGCCACGTTTATTACAGCTGCTGCCTTTTCAAATCTCCGGGCTTTTGTCCTAGAGATCATCAGGAGCTCGTGTATGTTGTGTATGTTCCCAGGAGGGCCTCATGATGCAGAGATGACATGAAATAATATGCACAATGGCAACTAAGAAAAATCTGTGGCAAAAAATTCTGGTAAAAATATGATCCACGTAGGGAACGGATATGGGAAGAAAAAAAGGGTTATCAAGTAATAATTGTTTGCTTGAAAAATATAATGAAATCTAAAGACAATATAAAGACGTCTAAAACAAGATTATTCTATCTACAAATATTTTTTATATCTACCGCATGTGTAGCCGCCTAGGAAAGGATTTATGATTCGCAGTCATGAGAGATCGGACTACCTTCATAGTTTAAAACTAACAACAGAAGCGTGATTTTTTGTTGTGTAAAATAGTATGCTCTGAGTAAGATAAGTTTTTTTTTGCCAAGCGGAGTTTGTTTGGAGTGCAGCGCATACTGAATGACAGGATTAGCCTGGATGCCCGGGAACCGTTGCATCTAATGTCAGCTTTGTATGAAATCCGCCCACCAAAGCCTCATATTTATGCCGGCATTAAAATTGCGAAGGTAATTAAAAATAACTGTAATAGCGCAACGCTTTTCTTTCCAGCGACATACTCGTATTTCCATTTGGGGCTTTAATTATTCAAACAGAGCAATTAATTAAATACTATAGCTTTTTAAATGTTCGTTATAAAAACATTTCAGCGCATGAAAATAATAATTGAAAACGTAGATTGTACTGAACAAAATATTCAAGAGTCTTTGTAATATCAATAGTCACTTTTAACCTTTCAATTATTGAATAAAAATACCCCGAAAAGTCAGTTATTTTAAGATACGGATATTTTATTTATTCAATTAATTTTCATTTTGATGAAAAATACAAGATGTATAATATATATATAGAAATCATAATATTTTTTTAGAATTACTCTTCTTCGTAGTATCAATCCGGTGGATTGGTTTGCAGCAACATAATCTTGCATCTCGATCTCCATTCCTCTCGGTCCTCGGCAACCCTCTTCAGCTCAGCATAAGAGCTACAACCCATGTCCTCGAACACTTGCTGCAAATACTCCCGTCTAGGGCGCCCTCTACAGTTTCTACCCTCAACCGTCCCCTCCACAATGTCAGGTGTGGAATTATTAACAAATTATAAAAAGTTTTTGCAGTTTTAGTTTGGTTACGTAGATCTACAATCTGGATGAAATGTTAACATACTCCTATGTAACTTATTAATATGATTTCGTTGTATTTATATAAATTTATTACATAAATTATTGTGTTTCTTAATTATGGTAGATAATTAATTTTCAAAATGTCTAATATTGGTCATGCAATTAGAGTGAAAAATCATTATTTTTCCATACCGACTCTCTACATAAGGCACATGGTTATAACTGATTTTTTTTTAACTATGTTGCTTTTTTGTCGATATATATAATTATAAACTAAATTTAGGTCCAAAAATTATCAAATATCTATAAATATAGTATATATTGTGTCAAGGGTTAGAATTAATACCGTAAAATTTTATTCATTTAGACCACGTGTGTTTTTTCTAGCATAATCATAATCGCGGTGAATTTAATGTTGTATTTATAATTAATTAGGAGTTGCGGTGCAGAATAATCAAGTAGCTACAAGCGTGAATAATTTGTTATTAAATCCGACTGAAATTGACGCTTACACGAGGAAATTCAATAACTGAGTGATTTAATTCCGGTGATTGCTTCGGATTACGGTTGGCAAAGTACAGTTGACGGAATTGATAAACAAGGCAGTAGTTAGGGTTGCAGAGTGCAATATAGGAGGACTGGAAGACCTGAGGTTGAGACTGCGACTGGAGTACCGAGACTTCAAGCTGCTTTGCTCATGAAGACTTGAAGCTTTCAGTTGCGGTGAACGTCTCCCCTGAAGCGGGACTCCTCTCTCCAGTCTGCCGAGCTTTCAGTGCCGGTTGAAACAGGTTCCGTGTGAAATGCCTTCCGTAAGATGTTTTCATTCGATTGCTTAGTATTTAAGCCAACGGTCCGTAATGCTCGCATCAAAATTGCATTAGTTATCATCTCAAGGTGCTTGTTTACTTTCGAGCAGACTGCAATTTGACGCATTTAATATTTTATATGTCATGTATTGCCTGTTATTTTGTATTTATGTAAACATTTTTTTTTCTGTATTTTATTGTCTGTTGTCTGTCTTTATGTAATCATTGTGTGTCTTACTTATATCGATATATTATCATATTTCCTTTTTTCATTTCTATTTTTATTATATTTTCCAGAGTCTGTGATTTTGTAAATATTAACATCTCCTTAATTAAGGAAAAGATGACTTCACGTCAACAAGATCTTTATAAGAATGCGTGGTGGACAGATGAGTAGCAGATGAGCAACGCAAAGACTTTTGTAGAAGCACATTGACATATATTTTCGATAAACTTGACAAACTTTCGGTCCGGGCGGAGCTACATGCTTTTACAAATTTTGCAAATTAAATAATTTTTCCTAGTGACAATATGAAGTCGAAACACGTCGTCAAAAGCAAAACATTTATTACAAATGCTCCTTAAAGATTGGATTGAGTTGGGTTAGTATAGAACATGATAAATAATGTAAAATAATATTTATTTTATTTTGTATTCTGACTGGAAAAATACGAGCCATTAATTTATAAAACATCGAAATAATTAAACTATGTACAATTGATCACCTAAAAGCCTTATAACGAATAAATTTCTAAATGAATATAAGATTACCATTAATACTCGTAAATATACGTACTTCTTAAAATGAGAAGAGAAAACAACAATTGTTAAAATGTTCGTTATAAGAATAAATGATGTATTTGAAATATAAAGAACTATAGTTTGATTCAAATATACTCGTATATATATTTTAAAAATATTTTGATGTGGAGAAAAGGTGGACTTGATGGTTTGTGAAGCAATGCACCACATAAGGTGAAATTCTAAGTGAAAAAGATTTTTCAGGTTATAGACGTCTTAATGTGAGATAAATATGGCACAGCTGGCGTTTATTATGTAGGAAGGTGTATAAGCCTTTTTCAAATTGGAGTTTTTATGGAAAGGAACGTCGTTAACAGAAAATTAAATTATCTCATCTTAAAATTGAATGGAACTTTATACTTTCATATTAAAATTTTAATTAATATTATTTCAATGGGAAATTTATGCTTTTTGAGAAAAAATATTGAATAATCTACTAGATAATTGTTTTTTTTTGCAGATAAAGATTTTTTTAGTATCTTTTAATATCCATTTAATTATGTCAGGGATAATTGTACTTGTTCAATGATGTATCATAGAAAAAAACTTAAGGTGATATAACCCACATACAAATCCTTAACGAATACCTTCTTATTTGATATTTATTTCATCATAAACTTAGAGAAAAATAATCTTTGAAAATGAAATGTGAATCACAAAGTAGGAATGTACATTTCATTCTACATTGTCAATACGCCATTTCATTACTAACTATATTTAAG
Organism: Glossosoma conforme; assembly: GCA_022606575.1. Lineage (NCBI taxonomy): Eukaryota > Metazoa > Arthropoda > Insecta > Trichoptera > Glossosomatidae > Glossosoma > Glossosoma conforme. The sequence continues at coordinate 324,676 of JAGTXR010000151.1, forward strand.
CCGGCAAAATAATACAAGTTCTATATTATTTAAAAATATATGTGTACTATTTTTTTCATTGATGCATTAGTTATAAAATACATATAGTTATTTTGGTAAGGTTAAGAGGCAGTCATATAATTTTTACTATTAAGTTTGCTATGGCTTTGTTTGCGTGTTAATAATTGTTGAGTCTAAAAAACATCATTGGCATATTATATAATCATGATGGTGGAAAAATATTATTACAATAATTTGAATGAGATAAATCAATTAAAAATGTTTTTTTTTTTAATTTGCTTTATGTACTCCTTAAATATGTGAATTTATTGTAATACAATTGACAAATAAAACCTTCTGTATTTTCTTGAGTAAAGCAGCTCGTGACACAAACTTTCCTCGGGTATTTTCGCTGTATTTTTAGCATTATACAATTTTCACGGTTCCTTCTTTCAGATTTATTTTCACCGAACAATCTTTGTTCATTTTCGCAGAGTGACCAAACCAACATCTCATGTTTTTCTTTTTGTTATCAAATACGGTTTCCTTAACGCCACAGTGGAAATTGGAAAGGTTCGAAAGCCTCTTGCGATAGTGTAACAAGTGAGCTGAATAAATTTACAGGATTCTGAATCGGATTTAAAGACTTCATGTTGTACGATGGGAAACTAAACTAATCCTTTGGGATGCACACAAAGATATCCTCTGTAATCTCTGAACGTTTACTTCACAATAGCTTTTGTATTTTACATTATTATACCATTCATAATAAATACACAAATAGTTCTAAATCGAATATGAAGTTTTACCACGTTATAAATATATGTTTTATATTAGTTAAAGTATTTTTTTTTAATGTATCAATTATGTCTTTCAATGGATACGTAGCATATAATTCAAATTATTATCACATATTAACTATTAAATTGTATACAATTAGGGTATTCATTCTAGAATCAAAAAGTCTTCTCGTTTCTTCAATTAAAATTGGAGTAAAATTTTATGATGAAAAAATATTTAATTAAAAAGTCACCAATCCATATTTTTAATTGAATCAATTTATTTTTTGGTACCGAATAGTTAAGGCTTCATAGGTAATATTAAAGATAAAATTATCAATTAAAAAAAAAACTGATCAGTCAACTCTTTGATATGCCTTCAACACCACAACTGTGGATTCTCCTCATCTTAAAAGGTCGTCAGTAACTATTCATAATATTTATTCGAGGATGCTCCAAGTGCAGATATGACTTGGAACAAGACATGAGTCTTGGTAGTCAATATAAATTTAAGGCAAATATTTGTCTATTTCGACCATTTGCTCTAGGTAGAAAGCCGATATGGAAGAAGAGTAATTTGAAAAAGGAAACGAAGATAAAAACATAATATTTTAGTCTTTTAATTACTGAAGTATGGTGACTTGCAATTAAAATAAAAATATTTTGTGATAACCTTCTCTAGTTTTAGATATATATTTATATTTATGAAAAAGACTACTGTTGAGTTGAACGATGACCCCAAAGGTTTCACTTTAACTTTACAATATCTTCGGGCTAAACCTCTTTCAATCTGTATCTTTTGTAAGCCTTTAAAAAGTTTTTAAATATATTTTAAGAATTTCACTCAGAGAAAAAGTTATTATTCTGGCATAAAAGGTCTATTTCCTTTACACAAAATGAAAGACCAATCATACCTTGAGGTATAAAATATATAGGTAATAATATAAAGCAAAGTAATTATAAATTATAGTGAGAATGGTTTTAAAACATTATTTTATATAAGCGGATGAAAATTCACAGCCATAATATCAATTTACTTATTATACAGAAAATTCTTAAATATTAAATTTTCAAATAATTAGAAAAGAAATAGCGTTGTGTGCAAAAAGTTGAGGGTATGGCGAAGTTTTGTTCATTAAAACTGTGCTGACCAATGTATTAGATTTATTTTTTATGTTTGATGGAATTGAGTAATTAACACATATTTTATGCCATGTTAGATTAACTATGTATTATAATACTCGTAGATGCACTTGTTAGAAATTATACGTAAATTTCTATTTCATCCAAAGTTTATTTTTTTCCAATAATTTGATAATATAAATATCAAAAACGATTGTATTTGGTTTAGTATTCATCGTAATAATTTAAGAAAAGTGCTTAAAAGCTTACAACAATGTTATAATCCTATTTCGGTGGTATATGGTTACACCTTCTGTTAATTTCAATTTAATAAAAAAGTTAAATAATGTTTCAAAACCTTCTGGAAGCAACTACCCATAAAGGATTGTAACACTAAAAATAATAAAAATATTAGTCAAATAAAAGGTTAAACACGATTTTTTTTTAAAGCATCGTTGATGAAAAATTATCAAAGATGAAAATATACGTTAGTATAGAGATGTAATCAATTCTTAGTATTTTCGTTAAAAACAGTATTGTTCTCAGCTAAGTCAATAATATTTTTAGTAAAAATGCAAACATTTCTCATTACGAATTCAAAGAAATTATATTTATTATATTCCTATTTTAAGGATACCTAGTAAAAATAATTTTATTGGAAATGATTTTTCTTAACGAAACTTTGTTTGTTGTAAACATCTTTTTTTCGTTTGTATAAATATGTTTAAATTAAAAAAATATTTTCAAAAAATAAGTAGCAGTTTTCTTTCTTTTTGCATATTGAAAAGGTCAACAAGTACTTAAATACGGAAATAAATCTCACCGCTGAGCTTGCATATTTGTTATTTGCGACAAGATAACTGTAGCACACACGACCGGCTTCACAAAAGTGTGATTCCTAAAGTTAAAGACCCATAAACGTAATATACGAGTGTTTGCTTTGGTAATTGGATGCGGGTTATTGTTATTACTGGCCTGGAAGCGACGCAGTGCATTTCTCTTTAGTCGCGGGGTGCATCAGGGCATCAACAGTGTCCCACAAAGGGGAAAAACATTAGTTATTTTTATATCTCACTCATAAGAATGCCTCATTTTTAATACGCGGGTTACTTTTACGTTTGTTTAAGCTGGCGCTTTTCTGAAAATCATTTTTCGAGTCCGTAGAGGGAGATTTTCAGAGCACGGTTGAGTGAAGGTCCTGTGCTGCGAAGATAAATTATTTACGTTGAGGCATTCCTCATCCGAGTTTGCATTTCGCGGAGAGCAAAGAGCATCGCAAAACAACAAGTATTACAGAAAAGTGTTTGAAATATTTAATGGAGGTACTTTTATATTGTAAGCGTAGCGTAGAGGATTACTCTTTGATTGTGCATAATTGTATAATTCAATCACGGTTCTCTTAATGCGAGTCAATGAGAATTTTCTAACAATATTATTTATGCATTGTTGTAGCTGTTAAAATAAAGATTTAGATTATATTCTCAACAAAATCATCTTATGGCGGCCACGAGCGAAATTTTTATTTTTTGTAAAATGTTTTACATTCTCCAACTCGTAAACCGTTTTTTAAAGACAAAGTTAAGAAAATTCAAATAATAAGTAAATTTATCACATTTATATTAAAAGAAGAATTAAAGAACATTAAAAATAATAATAATAAAATCAAAAATATACTTTTGCTCTTTTATCAGTTTTTTACAAAAATGCAAATTTTAACAGAAAAGAGACATTTTTTACAATATTTTCAGGCATGAAAATATTGTCATCAGATAAACGTTTAAACACTAAAAAACAGATTTTACAATATAGTGCACTATAAGTTTATATATTACTACATTTTTATCTTAACTTGTTTCATTTTGACACAAATATTTGAGTATATTTTAAGATTGTATCTTATTAATTGCAAACATAAATTATGTAATTACAGATACAAAAATATTTGGCATCTAATATAGATAAAACCGTTAAAATCACGAGTATTGACTCTCAAATCTTGGTGCAAAATTACAATTTTTTATCACATTATTTTTGAATGATTGTACAAGCTTGCTTAAGATGGATTGTGTCTGCACCATAACATGTAGAATCAATTTAAAATAAATTAGAAATAAAACTAAATACCAGTTATTTCTTAATTTTTATATGAAATAAATTTGAAATGATCATATAAAAACATTTATAATTTCAAAATGTCTATCTATCAGATATCTATGAATATCTTACTATTATTCAATGTCAAGCCAACATGTTGTGGACTTTTGAAATGTATTTTATTATAATATTCATATTTAGATTGTAATTATCACTCACGCTCTGCAACGAATGCAACCGCACATTGTGTACAGTCTATAAAACCTGCTGCAATATACGAGTATAAATAACAACGAGTATCTTAGTCTTAACCCTTTCACATCGGTTGTCGATATATGCCATCTAAGATTCCCCTATCGTTTATATCGGTAGCAGTGATATATCGTTTTGCTACTTTCAGTACTCATTGTGACATCTACGGTAGGAACTTGGAACTACAGTCATTCACTTTTTCAACCTACATGTATTTTGTATAGGAATCTATAAAGAATGTAAGTTAATATCGTGCGGTTTCGTCACAGGAGCGATTTTTCTGTAAACCACATGTGTCAATGACACCACATGTATGGAGTTACATAATGAACGTTTGTTAAATATAATAGTTTTTTATGCATCATATGATAGCTAAATAATTCAAAAACCTATATGATACATGAAAATAGATCAGAGAAGTACATTAATGCTTTAAATACTAGTTTTAAGCAAAAAAAATGGTTTGAAAAATTCACGCCGCATTGACAGTATAATTTGTATTCCACCGAGCCCGTAACGAAGGGGTTAATATCACCGGTCGTCAATCCGATGTTTGCGGAACGAAACCGGTTGGATTGTTTTCCATAGACGAACAATACTTAGAGATATAGAAATTTGCCAAACACGGATCAACTTAAAAGCCACAATTCCAAATTTGTCAATAAAAACCTACGATTTTTTTACCTGTCTGCGGTTATCAAAATGTTGAATAACGCTGGTCTGAATACACTCAAACCTCTTTTTGTGCGACTTGTTTTTGTGAGATTTTGAAGTTATGCGTTTTTTTTAAAATGCAATTTTTAAAAAAAAAATTTTTTTGATATCATATGAACGTATGTACATATGATCTCAAAAATATACAGTCGAACCCCTTATTAAACTACTCCGAATAACATCGCACAAAAAAAGGTTTAGGTGTAGTTATTTATGAAATAGACGCAAAACTCGAACGTGTTAATTGAGAGAGCGTTTATCTGCACGATTCAAGTGTACGAAAGTGAGCAGCTTCTAAAGTTGTTATCCCGAAGTGAATTATTAATTTAGCTTTTAATTTTATTCGGAAACTCGGTTGGAAAAGTGGAGACTTAGCACTGGGATCGCAGAATAATTTATTCGTGTACAGCCGGCAGTTTAATCTTATCGTCAGCCTCCTCCTGGAGACCCCGTAGTGTTGTTTTCAGTCGTAGTTGTGTTTGACAGAGCTGGTGGCTTTGGTCTACTTCGTGTAGATTCTTAACCGGGCTGGGGCATCTCGATTGTTGTAAGTGACGCAGGTGGCGTAAGCCCGGGAACTGAAAATCTTTCAGCGATTGTTTTTCAGTTACTACTGATTTTAGTTCCAAGTGATGTATCGTTTCGACGATAAAAGAATTACGGCAATTGAAGGAAAAGACTTACGAAGATTTTTATATTTAAATAAATAAAGCCGGTTAATGCTAAGAGTGTCATCTTCATGTGAACGATATTGTAATATTGCGTTTGACAAATCGTTATATTTTAAATGATAGAATTACTTCATTTCCAAAAATTCAAATGACGTATTTTTTATATTTTAGCTTAGAGCATGGATATCTCTATGTCTCGTTGAGTATTCTTTATTTAATGAGTAAAATCAGCTGTAAGATTCCAAGTTTCTCTACCATAAGTTATTACTGGGTGAATGGATTTGTTGAACGCCTTAGTTGGAAGACATTGCAAAAATTTCGTTATAAAAATGTATTTAAGTTATGCAAATACTGTCCATCCTAGCCGTATACGATACTATTGTAGATTACTTATAATTTAAATATATTACAATCTAAGTTAATTTTATAAAAAGTAATTAGAAAATCTACCGAAAATACCCCACGGTCAAAAATTAAAGATAAAACGTTATTAAACGAATTAAAGAAACGAAAAATTTGAACGCAAAAATCATTTTTTTCTTTGATTTTTCACTAAAATGTTTTTGAGGAAAAGGTCAAGTTCTTAATTTTAAATCTTAAAAGAAAAATAAAATAAAAGAAAAAATTACAATTGTATTTTTTCATATATATATATACCATGAAATATTTTTTAACTAACTTATATTAAATAATTGTCTCCAAAAGTGTTTTTGAAATTGTTATTATATGTTTTAATGACTTTTATTTTCATACCCTTCTTCTTAACCTTTTTGAATGTTTTAACGGTAACATTTTCTATTGGTAAAAGTTCAACGGCCCGCGAAATTAAAATGATTTAATCTAAAAAATAAAGCGAAAGGCCGAGTTTTTAGCTGTTGGATTCAAATTTAAGTTAACAATTTTACTTGTTAAAAGTATTATTTAATGAATAACCAAAAGTGAGTTTTCAAGAAAATTAACAGTAAATTTAGGTGAACACCATTTATACATCGGCGGAAATGTCCAATAACAAGGTGAAACTTTGGTCGAATTTCAAATTATGAAGCACCTGGAGCCATTTTGATTGAAGCGAAGTGAGGTAAAGTATTACAGAAAGATAATCTCAAATCGTTCTGTAAAACATTAATTAAGATATTATTATAAATGTTGACTCTATGCTTAACAAAATCAATTTACATCAGTTTATAAACACACAGCATTTTGTAATAGTCTTAATGATAAATCTAAATATATATCACAGTATTATAAGTAAATAAAAATGATTAATAATAATTGACAATCGGATTATTTCATTTGTTTTATTTGAATGGCCTTAAAAATGAAAGATATAATGTCTTCTTCTTTAGCTTCGCCATTTCCCATCATCTGAGGTCGGCTCTCCTTCTGTAAATTCGTCATGTCTGCCTGTCCTGCGCTGTATTCTCGGTCAAGCTCAGAGTTTTCAGATCCCTGTCTACATTTACAGTCATGGTTGCCTGTGGTCTTAATGGTCTTCTTCTCAGCGTGGGTATGTTGAGGACTTTCTTCACCATGTGGTACTCATTTCTCCGTGTCACATGCCAATACCATCTTAGGCGATTTTCCCTTATCTTTTTAGGGCCACGTGAAATGAGCCCCGAATATGCTCATTTCGAACTATGTCCACTCGACTCACACCGCCCGCCCACCTCAGCATCATCATCTCTGCCACATGAATCTTATCCAAGTAGCGTTTCAGTGAGGTCCAACACTCCGATCTGTAGAGCATAGCTGGCTTTACAGCAGTTTTGTAGATTTTACCTTTGGTCCTAACTGGAATCTTGCTATCACACATAACCCCAGAGAGAGAGAGACCTTCATTTCAGCTATCCTGTGTTTATTTTATGTATTATACGTCGGATTTAGATTTGGCGTCTAAGAATATCACGGAGCCGAGATTAATTAAAGATATAATGTATTTATTATAATAAGTAAGCATTCATTATTTCATGCACAGTTAAAATATAAATATTTGTCATGTACAAACACAAATCACAGGATAATAATAATAACGAAACTACTGATACAAAGAATCCAAAAAGCGATTTTATAATTCGTTTTAATTAAAATGGAGAATATTAATTATGCCTTTTGCATGCTTTTCTCTGTTTTGATCGAATTCATTATTTTTTTAGATACTCGTCAATTCTATCAAATATATCAGCTTGTTTGTATACAATAGTTGACAAAGAATAATGAAATTATGCTATCAGTAATATTTATTAATTATTAAAAAGATAAATTTGTGTTTTTACACTTTCCTGTAAGGACCTTTATATTTCAATTGTTTCATTTGTTATTCAGATGAATGAATAGATTGCTTACAACTGATATCTTAAAAAGTAAATGGATTATGTCGCATTATATATTATTTTGTTGTCTATATTATTATTACCTTTTCAGACGATGAATAATAGATATCTATATATATAAAAGAAAGTCGGGTTATACTGGTTTTTATAACTCAAGAACGGCCTAACCGACTTGGCTGAAAATTGGTGGAAAGGTAGCTTAGAACCCAAAAACGTCAATGGGATACTCAAAATTGATTTGATTAAGAAAAAATATTGAAAATTTACGTAAACATGTTTTCATACAAGACTATTGTAAATTGACAGCTGTCAGTTGAGAAAGTGTTGCCATAGTCAGCAACATAACTAAAAATGACGCAATAGTAGGTATTGTAAGTAGGTACCTACGTAAGGTACGGAATATTTTGAAACAAAAAAAAAACAAAAGGCAGGAAAAAAAGACAAAAACAAAATAAATATTAGTGAAAATATCAATTTAATCTTTTATTTGTTAAAAATGTTATAACAAAAAGCAAATGGAAAGGCATCTTTTTATTCTATTGTGTTATTTTTATTTTTTATTATTTAACTCAAAAACTGCTGAACCGACTTGGCTGAAAATTGATGGAAAGGTAGCTTAGAACCCTAAAAAAAATTAAAAGACACTCAAAATTGATTTGATTAAGAAAAAATATTGAACATTTACGTAAACATGTTTTCAAACAAGACTATTGTCATTTGACAGATGTCAGTTGAAGAAAGTGTTGCTATAGCCAACGCCATAACTAAAATTGACGCAAAAGTAGGTATTGTAAGTAGGTACCTACGTAAGGTATGGAATATTTTGAAACAAAAAAAAAAACAAGACAGGAAAAAAAAGTCAAAAACAAAATAAATATGAGTTAAAATATCAGTTTAATCTTTTATTTGTAAAAAATGTTATAACAAAAGGCAAGGAATCTGATAACTGATATTATTATTGTCTATGGTTACCTAGATATTTTGAAGTCTATCGGTTGACGTTTTGTTTCAAGAACTTTCGAGTTTCTGTTAGCTTATTGTGCCGATATTTGCGACCAAAACGATCGAATCTTTCACGAAAAAGCCATCATGGAACTAGGGATTGAAACATTACGAATGTAAGGCAGTGATTTGGTGGTTTTCGGCATCCTAACCTCGAATACCAACGATGAAATTGCGCGCTTTCAAGTTTGGTACAAAGCGATTTGGCGTATATTCGCAATCCCTTATCACGAACTTCATACTGCTGTTGTGCATTTGGCGGTGCATCTGGAGAATGGTCATTGGGTATATTTCACGGCTTCAAATGTTGTTCAACGTGCTGAGACACCTCCAGTGACAACATTGACAAGTCTCTTTACGATCTGCCAAAGCGATCCGTTTGCACGAACTCTAGAATGGTCAAGGATTTAATCCAACATTCAAGGTATTTATTTATTTATTTTTGTACTTACACACAATCTTATTAACAGAATAACATACTACACTTATTACTTTGAATTATGTATGCTAATTCTAAAAAAAAGTGTTTATAAATCAGTAATTCTGTCTTTGCTTTTGATTCTGTAGATACTCGCGACCAAAACGATCGAATCCTTCACGAAAAAGCCATCATGGAACTAGGAATCGAAACATTACGAATGTATGGCAGCGATTTGGCGGTTTTTGGCATCCTAACCTCGAATACCAACGATGAAATTGCGCGCTTTCAAGTTTGGTACAAAGCGATTTGGCGTATATTCGCAATCCCTTATCACGAACATCATACTGCTGTTGTGCATTTGGCGGTGCATCTGGAGAATGGTCATTGGGTAGAATGTATGGCAGCAATTTGGCGGTTTTTGGCATCCTAACCTCGAATACCAACGATGAAATTGCGCGCTTTCAAGTTTGGTACAAAGCGATTTGGCGTATATTCGCAATCGGTTATCACGAACGTCATACTGCTGTTGTGCATTTGGCGGTGCATCTGGAGAATGGTCATTGGGTATATTTCACGGCTTCAAATGTTGTTCAACGTGCTGAGACACCTCCAGCGACAACATTGACAAGTCTCTTTACGATATGCCAAAGCGATCCGTTTGCACGAACTCTAGAATGGACGAGGATTTAATCCGACATTCAAGGTATTTATTTATTTATTTTTGTACTTACACACAATCTAATTAACAGAATAACATACTACACTTATTGCTTTGAATTATGTATGCTAATTCTTAAAAAAAAGTGTTTATACATCATTAATATTGTCTTTGCTTTTGATTCTGTAGATACAAGGACAGATTCACCATCGAATCGGATCATTCCAACCTCTCGAAGATGCACAGCATAAATTTGTACAAATATACTTCAATGACAATATGGAGGAAGAACTTGATCGAGGTCTACAAAGTCGTGATCAGAGCGGATAAACGACCATCTGGTACACACGTCGTGATACTGGGCAACTACAACAGATTTCTGAAACACGTCGTTCATATGACACGTTGCAATACCCACTGATGTTTTGGCAAGGAGAAGATGGATATTATTTCAATATCAAAATGAAAAATCCATTGCATGGTGAGTAATCAATATATATATAATCAATATCATAGTTTTGATTCCGTCATGACATACATTTTTCAGTGCTTGGTTTTGCTTTAGGTTTCCAATAAATGACCAATTACACTGCTTATTACCAGGAAAATAACAGACTTAAAGATTAAGATGTTTTTTTAGAGAAAATTGGACAAATAACCGGCAAACGATTTAAAATCATTTATCTTCACCCCTTTATAATTATGCTACAAATATGGATGTTAGCTTTACATACAAAATTACAAATCTATTTTCTTAATTTCAGGTGAAGAAACTACCAAGAATCTAAGCTCGATGAATTACAACGCATATCATTTGCCGATTCGTCGAAATGCTGACAACTACTTGCTGAAGCTTCGTCGATTACTGCAATATAATTCAACCAGACCAAATATATGATATCATATGTACCGAAAAATTCAACTTAATAAAATCCAAAATCTGCTCATTTATTGCCTTTCGGGTGAAACAAAGTTCACCGGGTCAGCTAGTTAATTATAAAAAAGATAAATTTGTGTGTTTTCACTTTCCTGTAAAGACTTTTATATTTCAATTGTTTAATTTTTTATTCAGATGAATGAATAGATTGCTTACAACTGATATCATAAAAAGTAAATGGATTATGTCGCATTATATATTATTTTGTTGACTATATTATTATTACCTTTTCAGACGATGAATAATAGATATGTGTAATAAATAAAAAAGGTTTGCTGGTGTCTTTCAGAAAAAAAAATGTTTAATAGAAAGCAATATAATTAAATTACTTAAGAAAATAAATTAGTATTGACATTCTGATAAAAAACGTTTATCTTATGTCATAAGATCTAAAAATGTTAAATGTTAATAATTAGGGTTAATAAAAAAAATTGGTTTTAAAAAACAACTATAGAACTGTGATAGCAAAACTATAAAGCTATTTTTGATTTAGTTTAATTCAAACTTATATTTTTCTCATTATTATAATTGTTTAAGCCCAATAATTAAGAAGGCATAGAATTTATTTGTGGTAAAATACTCGTTCATGAGTAAAACATGATTCAAATTATGTAAGAATTTCTTTTTCCATACCCGCTCTCTAGTTGGAGCATATGCTCATCATGCATTACCGCACAGGGTTTATAAGCAAGTATATATATTAGAATTGAAACCTTTAAAGTATACTCACATCTTTCATTAAAAATATTACAGTAAAATGTATTTTTTTAAATCCTTTCACACAGCCCATGTGTTTTTTCGTATAATAAATGAATACTTGTAAATTCATAATTTACGAGTATTTAAATGTAACATTTTTGTAATATTTTTAAAAACTTTTTCGCAAAGGTTTAAATTCTGAAACACGTCAGGGGTAGCGAGAGGTCGGGCCGCAATTCTTGGTAATTAATGTATCGCACTTTAAATTTATGACACCACTTTTTTAGCAGATTACTAAAAACGTGACAAATTAATTAATTTCACCGAAAATGATTATTTACGAGCAGTGAAGAGTGTTCAGGGAGGGTCAATGGAAGCGCGCCTCTGGCGCTGATGTGCATATTTTGTATTTTGTTTTACAATAGCGAAGAATGTGAACGTAAAACACGACACATAAATAACAATACGTATTTAATGTAAGAACATGTCTAGAACCGGTGACAGGTGTCTACAAAAATAAATATAAATAAAACCGGACAGATTTTAAAAATAAATTTACACAGGTAGTAGACATCATATCTATGGGTAATCAATAGATTAGGATACTTCAATGTTAATGTTTGAACGTTTATATTTACGAGGTTTGTGGCTCTTTTTAGGTTTTTACGTTGCATCCTTAATATGGTTCCGCCACATTTCGTTCATAGACGATTCGTTCAACGACTCATCGGTAACGACGTGAGGCGCACTGGACGTCTGGGGCACGGGACATTTGGCCCACGAAGCAACCAGTACACTGGATGTTTCGCTAATCTAACCTACCCTAACCTAACGTAAGCTAAGTTATTTCATAAACGGGACCTATGGATCTCTGCACTTAACGATCACTGGACAAATCCTGAGGTCAGGTTAGGTTAGGTTAGGGAGACAGCCAGTGCACCAGTTATCTCGTGCGCCAAATGTTCCATGCACAAGACGTCCAATGCGCCTTAATTCGTTACCGATAAATCGTCGAACAAATTGTCTGAGAACGATAGGTTCGTGACACCCTTTAATATATTGTATCAGGAAAATTTACCTTTTTAAAAGCAATTATCCATTTAACAGCGAATGCTTATTTCCTTGGGATATATAAAATTTCTAATTACAACTGTTTCGATAAGTTTCTTATTGATACTGGACAACCACTATGGTCTTGGTTGCAGCGGCTAGTCGCATGTCTAAATACATTCCATAAGAGTTCGACATACAGTTAAAGTGCGTGTATATACCCGATTTATGACGCTAAAGTTTTAAAAATTGGAAAATACAAGAAAATTACCGAATTGTTAAATTGAATATGTCACAGCGCCTTTCTAACGATTATTATTGTGAAACTACTTATAGAAAAACACGCATTAAAAATGTAACAAAACATGCAGTACATAATAAATATTTATTAAAATGTACATTGTTATTATTACCATACTTGGATTATGGAAAAGTTTTTTTTTTTTGTTTAGCTATATACACATGAAATTAATCTTGAAAGTTTTGTTGAAATGATAACGTATTTCAAATACAAAAAACATAAATTCGCTTTTTGTGTTATAACCATTATGGCGGCGGCGCAAAAAGCGAATTAAACTTGTTTGTGTCATTTTGTGTGAGATATCAACGGAAACAATTAAAATTTGTTTCCTTTATCCGCGGCCATCATGAAAGTCAACAGAACAAAAGATCGTTACGTATAAATGTTTGAATATCAACTTTATTCCGAAAAAAAAAGGTTATTTTGTTGTTTGTATGTACTGGCGGTCTACAACCATCCTGGCCACCTCGCCTGAACTAAAATTATTATTCCGAAGGAACACAGAGGGGATCCTTTATAATATTATGCTATAAGTAATGTGCCCTTCGAGAATAATAATTTAATCGATCTGCCGACCTCCATTACAAATTTAATCTTGAGAGGTGCCTAGTTTCATTTTAGATTACGCAGACAAGTGGACAGAAGTATTAATTCTCTCTCTACCCATTCTTATAAGGGATCATTGTTATTATCGTAATCAGATTTTGAGAAATTTCCGGACGGACATCACAATTAATAAACGTCCCCATTCTTCTTTATGGCTGTGAATCTTCGCATCTCACCAAAAGCCAATGCAGCCATATAATGTGTTTCAAAAAAAAGATGCTTGCATTGAATACTGTTGGTACGATAGTTCTTCTTTGTGAGTAATGACGAGGGGATAGAGCAGACAAGGCAGCCTTCCACAGTCGGTCAAGAGGCTAAGGTAGGCTTGGCTGGAAAGTGGACTAAGGATGCCACAAGACGACATTGACTACAACTGCCCTTTCTTTAAGCTCCATACTCCTGAAAGGCCGTCGGGAACTAGAACGGGTGGCAGAGCTGACTTGGATTGGGGCGTGGACCAAGGTAGCTGACAGAGCTTTGTGGCGGCAGCTCGTAATGTCCATATGCTTCAGTTAAGGGTTCCCTTCGGGTTCCTTTCATATCCGTTCGATTAATGATAATATTATGTAAAGTAAAGTTATATAATCATTGATACAAAGCAAATATAATCGTGATATAAATTTTAGCAGTTTTTATTCTTCCTTAATAACATATTAAATTGTATACACTGGTAATGATCTTATATGACCCATTATTAATTTTTATGTACCATTACTTGCCTGAAATTTTATTAAAGTAAAACTGCTGTGCAGAATTATCATGTCACATTAAAAAAATTGTCTCCAAAAGCTAAACATTAATTTTCTAAACTAAAAAGAAATATATCGATTGTCCAAAAAATTCAGGAATAATGCTTAAAGCTTGTCGTAATAAACTCGACGCAATATTTACACATTAATTTTATTAAAAAGAAACATAATTGGAAAATATTTTAGTTTAACTTGTGTTAATTTATAAGTATTAAAAAAATATATAGTTTCCGTTAAATATGGAGATTAAATAGGTGTGATTTTGACGTTGTATTAGACATTGCTAATATATTTATATTTTGATATATTTATTATAATATTTTGTAGTAATCATAATATTTTTTGAAACGTTGTTTGATATAATTATAAAATGAATATATTTATGTTATTATAGTAAAACAATACCTACATCGGAATGGACGCTGAAATTTCCAAGAAGTCCATTCCTCTTTAACCTAATAAAGGATAAACTAATTGAAGACGTCTCGACATCTGGGTTCGGCATCCGAGTGAGATGGGCTCTAATCCTCATCATAAGCTATGCGGACGGCGGTGTACTCGTAATTTCAATGAAATCAGTAGATTCTGCCAGAGGTTATGTTACAACCTCATTATGTTGTATAACTACAATATTATGATGTTCTTCGTTGTTGACGTTAGATAATATATCTTGCCAAGGAGATTTAAAAAAATATATATTACTTCGCTTACAAAGATTTTAATCACATTGTAACAGAACACGAGGAGAAAATAAATTATTTTACTAACACTTAGAAATATTAAAAAAAATAAAAATATATTCGTAAATGAATAAAGTCACCTGAAATATAATAAAATAAACATATTGAGAATATGTTTTATACGAGTATTATAGTAATATATTATTATTTGCCAGCATGTTTTTACCGCTTTTACTATTATTTAAGTTAATTTAACAATATTTGATGTATTTTTGGAATTATTATTTATTGATAATAAGGTGAAGTTGCTATTGAAATGGTCGAGAAATAAAATACTGCCATTCAATAGAAAAATAAGTTCATTAAATTGATTATAGATTTTTTTATAGCCAGTTGATAAAATACTAATCTTGCACACGTAAATGCCTGTCTATATTGTGTTAATCAAAATTGTAAATCCACGTACAGTGCTTATGCATCATTAACAATGACAAGTCCATAAAATATTTTGAAAGTATTCCGAAATT
Source organism: Glossosoma conforme (assembly GCA_022606575.1). Taxonomy (NCBI): domain Eukaryota; kingdom Metazoa; phylum Arthropoda; class Insecta; order Trichoptera; family Glossosomatidae; genus Glossosoma; species Glossosoma conforme. Next base: position 340,247 of record JAGTXR010000151.1, read on the forward strand.
ACAGTTCATTGATTTTTTCTTGTAAGTATTTACACAAAAATACGCTTTTCGTATTGGTTCCGTGCATTTTCACGGGCATATTTTAATCCTTCACACCCTTTTTCATTTCGAAACTGCGCGAAATTTTTCGTCGCTAGGCAACGAGAGCCGTCCATTTTAATTAGTGATGATGACAATCTGTCAGATTGTCTGCGGTCCCGCTTCACAATGACCGACCTATCATCAATACCGGTAATGGGCGAGTAGTAATGGCAGTCGCACGTCAGAGATTACACTGATTACAGACTGCGACATCGTGATTAACACTTGGCGGCGTCATCATTCATTACTGCAGCAAGCTGTGGCTTCCTGACTGCGGCCACAACTCCTCCCCGGGAACACCTGCACCAGCCGGCATAACACCAGCAAACCATACCATCAAGTGTTTCGCGACAATCAGATGTAAAAACGATTCTCTTTTTACCCCTATAGTCCTCAACCATATTAGATGTACGAGTAAAAGGAAATGGTTAGACTTTGTGAGGAATGACGAGGTGAGAGAGGGGACAAGTAAGCCTACCATACTACAGTTGGTCAAGAGGCCAAGGTGGACCTGGTTGGGACATGTATTAAGCATGCCGCATGAGAGTTAAAACTAAGACTGCCTTTTATTTGAGTCCCGGGCTCGTTCCATTCTGGAAAGTCGTCGTGAAATGTGCATTGTATGTACTTGGTTACAGCTGACATGGAATGATGTTAAGAATATGGCGGCAGTTAGTAAATACCATATGCTCCAGTTAGAGGAGCGGACATATTAATAAAAATAATGACTGGAAAAAAAAATGTTTCTCTAACAACATGCCCGCTATAATAATTTATTCAAACATTTTTAGTATCTTTTTTGAAGTGTGTTGTATAAAACAAGTGTATCCCTCGAAGCATGCATACAATATACTCGTATATAAATATCCATTAAAGCATTCTCCTAACACTTTGAGCTTATTTGGTGCATAGTTAAAGTCGTTATTAGATAGCATGGGCATTGTTATCAATCCCACAATGAACTAATATAACAAACGTCACGTAATAATAGTACGTCGTCTGGTTGGGAGTATCAGGGGAGCTCTCTGTTCACTGGCTCATATCTTGTGTCTCTCACAAATAGGGCACTTGCTAATGCTAAGTGCCTGTGGTCTTATCAAACATGTTCCATTTTAATACCCTTATGTCTGCCATTAGATTGGAATATGATTTATTTTTTTCTTATTAAAAAAGTTTTCTTAAAATGTCAAAATTAAAATGACTTTTTATTTAAAAGCACAAAATTAAATATCTTTTATTTTTATAACACAAACAATATATTCTTTTCTCGGAAAATAATCATTTAAAAGTAAATTGTCGCTGAAAGTATATTGCGATAATTAATACAAATTTAATAATGCTTCTTTCAATGTTTCCAGCATTGACTTTGGGATCCATTAAAAATAATATATGTTTATTTATTTATCTTGTTTTTACATAGATAACGTTAGATATGGCCTCTGTTTAGGAGTCTGCAGTTTCGAATAACTCGTAGCATTCTTCAATCCATCACTGTCAAGAAACAACTGCAGTTTTCTTAACAGAGGCCATATCTAACTTGATCCGTGTAAAAAACGGTAAGTAAATATTTATTTATTAATTATATGCTTGATACAAAAAACACACACAAGTTTTGAAAGTGAAGTTATTATTAAATTTAATATATTTTTACAAATGGAGAAATCTGTTCTGTAAATCGAAAATTTGCGTTTTGAAATATAAAATAGAATTCAAAACATAATACATCGCTGTCATAAAACGTAACAAAATATATGTACGACATTTATTCTGTTCGGAACATATTCCTGCACTCCCAGCATATGAATGAGTCTCGTTTATAACATCGATACATTCGTATTATTGTGTAGAAAATGTTTAAATCTTATTCCTTTAGAGATGGTGAGGGAAGTGCTAAAAGCAAATGAAAAGTGCCAGATACACGTCCGCTACACACTGTAAGGTTACTAAAACATGGTTGAAAATTTATGCAGGTTTCTAATTGGTATAATAGCAATATGTTGTATAACTTAAGTATTATCGTACAGCTTTATCTGGAACATAAATGTTATAATGCCGTGTTTGTATAGTTTTTTAGGAGTTTTCTTTTTAATTCAGCGGTGAATGGGAACGCTAGATGGCGACCGGACGAAGGAAAGTCGTTATCAATAGTCAGCTGTTGGTTGATTCGATTTAAAAACCGTCCAATTTGCAAACCCCCATTATATTATGCTAATCAGCTGGGTTATTTACGCCCCGCAAACACGCTGCTTAAGAGTGTGATGTAGTTGGATTATTTTCAGTCTTCATACAGTTTAAACTGGCTAAAACCTCGCCACTTTGTGTGAACCAGAGCCATCGCGTTAATGATATTTGATGTATGCAAATTATGCAAATTTGTGCTTTTGCCGTATGATTTAAATGTAAAAAAATAGAAATTATGTAACGGGGAATATGTTAATATTATTTGGATTTAATTTCACTCTAACAGATACTTTTTCTATAAATTTATATTTATACATTGTATAAATATAATTTCAACTTATTAAACACACAACATTCGTGATGAATTTTTAACTGCTTTAATGATATCATGTTTGGCATATTTCTTTTTAGATCTTTTTAATCTCTGATAAAATTTATACTTTAAATAGAAACAAGTTCATATGCTCAATTTAGGGTAGTGGATATGGTACTCATGATGATGATGATGATGAAAAAACATTTAAAATTTCAAATAAACTGATGCGGTACATTTCAAAACTTACTATTGTAAAATTAACTAGAATTAGTTATAAGTATTTTGTGATAATGTTGTTATTTAATAAAAACTTAAATGATTTTAAAATGTTGAATGACGTGAAATCAATGATTCTGATACGACTTCGTATAATAATCAAAATCTAACAAACATGATAACCGTGTGATGAAAAACTTGTGAAATATTGTGGCGACTGTTTTTTCAGCAACTTCTTCAGTATTGAGGGAACGGAACAGCGCAACCGAATTTGGACCGGTAATGCCTCTTTATTGCAAACGTGCCTCGATTGAGTAATTTTTTATTTCCATAACGGTGGAAATCATTTTTTCGTCGCAAGTTGATGGAAAATCGCGCTAATTTTTCAAAATTCACTTTTTTTCGGAAAGGAGGGCTTTTGATCTCAAGGTGAGAGGGCTCTTTAGTGGCCCCAGTGAAGGATATTAAAAGCGCGGTAAACGTAAATAAGAAAGACGTTTCGATTTAATATGGTTTTCAGTTGTAACTCAATTTCATTTGAAAGTATTGCCTTCAAAAAAAATCTCTCGTAAAAAAGACTATAAAATACTTTCAGATTATATTTTCTCAATATTGGCCTTAATACAAAGTAAAATTAAATGTATTCAGAATATTTTCAGGTTTTTTCTTCTCTTTTTCTCTCTTTGTCATCGATTCGAATTTAGTGAACCTTTCAAAAGCTACATTAATCTCTTACTAAGCTTATTATTAAAGTACTTTTATCAAATTGAATTCATGTCTACTGAAAGACACGCTATTTTGGATTTAATTATAGTTTAATTTACCCTTTCTATGTACCGTGTTAGTCATCATCGTCATCATCATAACCAGCAAATCTGCTTCCCTATCTGGAAAATATGGTCGTCATGAACTGCTGCAACAAGGCTCTGTCAACCGCCATGGTCCTCGCTTCATGTTAGAAGAGAAATTTATTTTGAAAGATGAGTTTATTTTGTCTTCACTATTCACGCGGGTGGTTTGATCAATTCAGCTAGTTTAAAAAAATCTAATCCACTTTGTGTAAATGTCATGATTAAATTGATTACTTATTATAAAACCATGCACACCTTTAAAATAATGATATTCTCATAAATAACTCTCTGTCTTTTCCATCTTCCTATTAAGCACTAACTACAACATTCTGTAGTTGACATGTTTTCAAAATAATAGAGGGTCAAAGAAAAATAATCTTTCGAATATCTTCTCCTGAGCTACCACCTTCTAGGTGTAAATATATCGATTACTGAAATTTATATAACATAACGCAAAATGGTTCATACTCTGAGTCTTTTGTGTTAGAGAAGAAATCAATCTAGTTTTTGAGGAGGTTAAGTTATAATTCTGAAGCTCCATAATGTATTGTTGATACTATTGTAATATAATTAGCGAAAATACTATTTAACCAAGAAAAAAGTACCTGTAGATAATAGGTATGCAATGTTGCATGAAATTGCTAAGCGTAAGATGATTTGATTTATTATGGAGTATAATGATACATTCTCGCTTACGAGACGTTGTCTCGATGTAGCTCCCCGTGTTGCATGCCATCACATGAATAGATGAGCACGTTGCGTTAAGTGGAAAGTTAACGCGTGTGAAGCGCAATACTTTGTAGGGTAATGAAATCTAAATAAATAAAAGCCTCCGCGTACTCTCGACGCATGCCTTTGCCGAAATAATCCATGGATTGTTTAATTTACATAAATATTACCATCCGCTACTTAAAATTCATAGTATTTTCTATTCCGGTAAGTGAGTTTCCGAGTAGCCGAGCGTTCTTCAAAATTGAAAAAGCATAAAACGCAAACCTCCGTAATACATTACAGGTGGGGAAATGCTCCGCCATAAAATCCCTTGGTCTATATATTTTTTATTGGATTTCGTCTCGATACAAACGGCTATAAAGTTCAGAGGAGAATAGAAAGTGGCATAGTTTATTTTTCATAATACTGATAAACTTTAAGTTTGCCCTCTGTAGGTTGCTACCAGCATTCATTCGAGTGTTTAAAAGATCGCCCCTAACATTTAAAATGACAAGAAACATAAATATATTTGTGTGCCGATGTAACCAAAACATGATATTTAATGGTAGATACGTCATCTAGTGAATGTCAATGTGGTGTTTGACGGATTTTGAGTTTCTTTTTTTAAAAATGTCTGTCGTTCGAAGTTAATATTTACTCGTATATAAAAAAAGTAAAATTGGTTTTATTTGGAATTCTTTCAAATAAATTATTATCGCAGCCGTTTGCCATTCTAAGCACACTTTGACCATTTATTTTTGGCATCCGCGCCATAAAATAAGCCCATTTCCACTTTAAACAAAAAATGCTCACGACTGTATCAGCTTAAGTGAAATGGCAGACGGTAAAAAAACTTTAAATAAATATTGAAAATATATGGTCAAGACATTAATTTTTCAAACCATTTTTTTTGTACGTAAGAAGATCATCATCATCAAGTCTCCATAATGAGTCTCCATCCTTTCCAATCTTATGCCCTCCACATCCAAGATACTCCCAGTATTCTTCTGATGCCGTCATTCCAGCGGGTCCAGCTCAGTGGTTAAAGCGTTTGCTTGGCAAGCCAAAAGTCGTGGGCTTGATCCCCGAGGGAGATTAAAAAAGATGATTTTTAATCGATTTTTGAGCTATAAAATACTTCTGGTTAGTATGATTTTATTCCCTCACCCGTAAAATGACAGTCACTGCCTATTCATGAAAATTGTTGATGACGAAAGTCTGCCCATTCAAAGTGAACTCCTGTAATAATAAGGATGTAGTCTATGACGTTGGCGGATCAAGTCCATCTTGTAGGGGGTCGACCAACCCTTCGTTTGCCAGTTTTTGGACGTCGCAATCTCTTCAACATATATGACCTGCCTATTGCCACTTGTGTGTGCGTATTCTTTGGGTAGCCTCCACAACTTGAGTTCTTCTTTGGATATTCTCGTTTTGCATACAATCTTTTAGAGAAATTTCGAGCATGGATCTCTTCATGGCACGTTGTGTGACCTTTATTTTATGGGTAAGACCTGCTGTGTAAGAAGATTCAATACTAATTTATTGTTTACTCACTTGTGGTGAAGGAATGGTCCCACCAGTCAGTCTTGCAGAGATAAGCCTTGAGGTCCGTGGCTGTGCGGCCCACGATGACTACTGGAGGAGCCACGAGGGTTCGGATGACCAAGAATACGCTGAATACAGCCACGATCACCCCTAACCTCTTTAACAGATTGAAGTCTGTGATCTTCACAGCTTTTGCGGACCTCACGCGGAAGATCACTGATATCCTGTAAAAAAACAAAAAAAATATCATTATTATTTCTTTACATTAGTGATAAAGAACATCCAAATTTAAAATAAAAAATACTTGTGAATAAATAATTGATGGAATATTTTCAACAAGCGACATCCATAAATAATACGTATTAATAATAAGTGTCAATTTCTAGACTCAATCTGCGGTGAAATTGGCAATGGGCTTACTGAGTAGAGAATTGAACAATGGTTGGATTGAACAAAGGTTCGTGGTTCAAATCCCAGTGTTAATTGTTTATTTCTTTCAAAGATATGTCATAAAATGGTGATTGTTGTGAATTTGTGTTTGTGTATCAAATAATAATAAAACTTCATACAATATTAATAACAAAATTTTATTTTAATTGACATGTTTCTGTTTTCACGTTGTTTTTTAAATATGTATTAATATTATAGGGAATATCTCCAAGAATTATCGATAAAAAAAACAATATTTTCATCGGAATTATGTTAAATATGTAGCGCATGCCTGAAAATTAAGAAGATTTATTATTAGTAGACTTGAGAATACCACACATATCAACATTATTTCTCATTATAATTCAGAAATGGGTAAAAGGAATGTTTTTTGTAACCTTAACTATTACAACAATTTGATATTTATTTCATCAAAAATGCGTAACATTTTGCAGTCTTGAAGAGTAAATATTTTTTATGACATAAACATTAAGCAACGCAGCATATTTTATTTTGAATAAATACACAAAGATTGTTATTTAAATGTAAAATAAGTGATTCTAAGACATCTTAACGGATCGTCCTGCTTCCATCCATTAAATGTGACTGAACCGCTAAGCCATTTTTATTTCGAAAACAAATTAGACTTAATAAATCATTTGAATGTTGCTGAATTCACATGAACGATATCGAGACATGGAATTAGGAAAACCAATTTCTCGTCCCTCAAGTCTAGCAAATACCGGGCTATGATCACACTCACATACGCAAGAAGTGGTACTTGTGAGTGGTGCGTAGTACCTACGTGATTTACTAGAGGGCACGTAGAATTTCATCAGTGCATATTGATTAACGCAGAGTGGGGAAAGATTAGATTTTTTTTACGAATTTATACGGGCCTCTCATGAAAATATTTATAAATAAATTTAAATCATAGTATGTATACGTAAATCACATTTTAATTGTAAGTATACCGAGAGTTAATTTTTTTTAAAAATCACATTTGTCGGCGGGTATTGTTCAATCGTCAAAGCGTTTGCTTTGCAAGCCAAAGGTAGTGGGTTCGATCCCCGATGGAGATTACAAAAAAAAAAGATTTTTAATCGATTTCTCAGCTCTGCTATACCGCCCCGGTTGGTGTGAATTTGATCCCTCACCCGTAAAATGCCAGTCATAGCCTATTAATTAAAATTGGTGGTAGTCGAAAGTCATCCTGTGAAAACTAACCATTCATAGTAAATTTCTGTAATAATAAGGATGATGCGTGAATCTCGGGCTATAGTCTTTGACGTCGGCGAATCAATACTCCACATGCAGCGCTTAGCCATATGCACCATGGTAAGCGTCATAGAATTCTACAGATGAGACTTCAAAATTACTATCACCATCTGTCACATAAAAAAAAAACATTTTTTTTGTAATATAAACTTGTCTTTTAAATATGTTATATGTCTTAAAGTATATATATACTATTAAAAATAATGAATTGAAATCAAGTGAAGTTAGTATGATCTTTAAATATTTATTTAAATTAAACTCATTACTGCTATAAAATCTGGCAAAGTAAAAAAATACTTGTAATGCACACTGAAAGGAGGTACAAGCTATTAATTATTTTGCGCCATATGAAGAATTGAAAATAAATTATTTATGTATATGCTCACCAAAGCAACCCACGACGCACTCCACCCTATGTTTGGGTACCAAAAGATAACCTCACGGCTCAAATCAAGAAGAAGTTTCCTACAGTCGACAACGGAACTGGTGATACCTGAGGCCACCCTGCGGCTGAACATGTGGAGAAGGGCAACGGCGGGGAATACTTGGATTGCCCCGAAAGAGGACCTAGCCCCTGGACATGACCAAGGGTGGAATATATGGAGGTCCCTTAACAGACTTCGGACCGGAGTATGCAAGACGAGGACACAAATGAGGGCCTGGCAGTTTTACAGCGGACCGACTGAATGTGACTGCGGCGTGTAGCAGACCCTGTCACACCTTCTGGAGTGTGCGCTGTGTCCGAATAGCTGCACCCAGGAAGACCTGATGATGGCCAGAAGTAACGCCATCGACGTCGCCCACTTCTGAGCATCGGTACCCGATATATGCCGTGTAAGATTCCCCTGCCGTTGACATCGGTAGCCTTGATATATCGTTTTGCTACTTTCTTAGAATAGTTTTTTATGCATCATCTGATAGCTATATGATACAAGAACCAATGTGATATATGAAAATAGACCAGATAAGTACATTAATGCTTCAAATATGAGTTTTATAATTGACAGTATAATTTGTATCAAACCGAGCCGTAATAGTTAAATAATTGATACGAGTATGTGGTTATTTAATACGTATGAGTATATTACATTAGGTACATTTAATGGTTTAATAATGCATTAGCGGCATTAAACAATAAAAGCTTGTACTGAATAATTTTGAAATGGTATGTTTTTAACAATAATAGCAACTATGATATTATTAGTGTTCATAAAATATTGACGAATAATGCACGTAAACGTATATAGGTGATTTTTATGAAGAATTAACTTCTCGAGTAAACCAAGTTATACCGAAGTATGTAGTTTTAAATGATTTATAGAGTAAAATTGCATACATGAGTTTCTATCAACAAGTTAATAGCTTTATTTTTTAATTTAGTCCATAGACTTTGTTAAGCCACTATGAATTTTTCTCATAAAAAATATACGGGTGTAAAACAAGGTTACGAAGAAGGTTGCAAAATTGTTTTAGCCATCTTGTTTTCTTTCTGAAATAACTTAATATGAAAATACACACACTGTATACAGTGATGAGATTTATTATACGCCATGTTTTTTAGTAATATAAATGTTAATATTAATATGTATAAATTGATATTATACTATACAATATAACAATTACAAATGATAATATCAAATGATAAACAAAAATATGTAAAGAAAACCTATGTTATAATTAACATAAAGAAAGTAATAAAACAATGACACGTGTAAAAGATCACAGAGATCCAGGATACCAAGGCAATCGACAGATGTGGAAAATATGTGAAAACGCATCGATGCTCTGATTTAGAAGCCCACTGCAGTTGAATAAAATGGATTATTTGATATAATAATCGACTTGTATCGTAAGATATATGCACTCGTAAAAACATTTTTTTCATCAATATATTTTAGGTTCTTTTTGGTCTTTCTGGTATTTGCGTATCTGGAGCTACGGGTATGTGAGATTTCAAAAAAAAAAACTTAATATATTAAAATCATTATAGCCTAAGCCATAAGAGCCTAATAAATAAATTGAGTATTTAAAAAAAATATATAATTTTAGAATTTATTCTAATTAAAAAATTAATGAATTGAAAATATTTAGTTTTGATTCACAATTTATTTTAATGATTAAATGTTTCGGCCTTCCTGAAGACTATCTTCAATAATCTAATTGTGAATCAAAACTAAATATTTTTAATTTATTAATTTCTTAATTAAAATTAATTCTAAAATTATAATTATGCAGTTTCACCAAGTATTGTCAGTTGATAAAAGTTATTAAAAAAAAGATAATTACTTGTTTCTTTGTTTGAATATAGATCACATTGAGCACTGTGTAAATCCCGTCATTCACCATTTGGCTTCCCTCCTTAAATACATATTTCCATTATGCATCAAATATTATTCATAAAGTTTTATCTATAAGTGTGTTTGTGCACATGGAGAACTGACAATGTCTTTATTGAAAGGGAAACTGAAATCTTTCAGTAGGTTAATTAACAGCGATCAACGTCATGTATGTTAAAACAAGGTGAGAAATATTTATCTATTAAATAAAGGATTTTTAATTAAAATAATTAAGTTAAGCTCTACTAATTGACAATTGCCTTTCATGTAAAATGTAAATTATGTTAGCAAAATATCGTGTAATTTAGCTAATATAATATTACAAAGTTTTCGGTTATTTATTTATAGAATCTAGTTTGTTGTCTTAAAGTCAGAGCCCACACAGAATTCCTTCCTCCTGAATTCAGGCACCGAGATATTTCGCCGACGCCTCAGTAACGAAGCAATGCGTTCGCCAAATTAAATACGAGGAGTTTATCAAACCGTTTGAATTAATCAACACTCGTATTTCCAATAAAGTTTCGGGAAAGAAAACAAGGGGCGATTTGGGATACTCTTGTTCGGTAGTAACTGAGAATAATTTTGGGCACAATGATGCGGAGCGATGAGGCGTTCAACGTAAAGTCCGTGCCAGACGCATATTTCATCCGGAGAATTTTTATTTTATTTATGTATATATAAATAGAAAATATGCTTTAAGATTACAGGAATATAGTTAAAATATTAAAATATACATTAAATGAGAGAAAACTCAAAATAATCGACACAAGTAAACAAATTCGGTGGATTTTTAGAATATTTACGAGTATTTAAATCCTCTAATATTTATAGATCACAAAAGATCCATAGTAATATTTGCCAATTAATAAGTTACTCGTACATACAAATTCGAAGCAAATATAATTTTAAATCACATTTCTCTTATCAATACATCGGTGTACAATAACCTTTGCAATGATTGCAAAGGTTATTCCAGTTCTCTCTGTCTCCATCTTTAAATAATGCGTATCAATAATAAAATATTTGTTTCTCAATGAGCGGAGCAAGTGGATGCGGGCCTACGCTGATTACAGAATAAACATATAATGACATATACAAAATGTATATTTAAAAATTACTTTACATGTGTAAAACAGGATGTTTGAATTCCCAACCCACTGTCATTTTTATTATTTATGTTTCATTGAGAATAATGATAATTCCCCTATAATATGAAACCTATAAGACGATATTTATTTTAAATTGCTTGCATATAAACATTAGTTTTTTTATATACTTAAATAATGTCGAAAAAAATGGTTGCAACCTGGGAGTTACACACACGGTTAAATCATACGAAGTGGCAAACAATTAAAAAACATAAGAGTCTACTCCACGTCAGCCTCGTTAATCACGCGAGTAATTCCAACGATATCCTTGATGCAGTTTAAAAAAAAAAAATCAGAACTAAGCAGCAGTTCAAGAAGGTCTTTTCAAAATGGCAGGGACACCCAGGCAATAACACAGAACCTCATCTATTCTCATAGTTGATGCACTCCATCAGGGAATGTCTCTCTGTCTGTTGTATGCTTGCATCACACGAACAAGCGTCGCAATAATAGAGGCCAAACTCTTTTAGTTAATATTTTTTCTTAAATATTGCTTAGTATTTTTACATTTAATAAATATTGTAACTTTTGGGTAATTATTTTGTAGTTAAATGTGATGATCCTCAGGAGCGAGCTTTAGTTCGTTGTGGCTGAGGCGTGGTTGGGGAGGAGTGGGGGAGGCTTGAGACGTCCCGGTCCCGAAATAACCTCTTTTCCAATCAGCCATGGCCTTTGTGGTGGAGAAGGCCACTATTGCTGCCCTAATGTACCATTGTTTAAGGGTGACCATAGCTTGAATTGGCACCATAAGTAGTAAGCCATATCCCTTTTCGCGGTACATTGGTTCCTCAAAATGACGTAATCAAATCGCATAAAAAACAGAAATTTTATTAAATTCAAAGAATCAGTTCCAAAAATCAAAATAACGCTTAAAAAAGTACCAAAACGTATGAAAAAACAAAATTTAAATTCATTTACAAAACATATTTTACAATATACATTTTTTTTTCTCAAATGATTATAAAAATACAATAAGAAACCAATTCGTAGATATTGAATTCAGAATTATATTCATTTATGGAAATTAATCACTGCTATCACTTTCGGTTGCGAGATATAATCGATTAAGATTTTTTGAAATTTGCTTGATTTTCAAGTTTGCTCGGACTCGAAATTTAGGGAAAAATCGCGTAACAACGAGTAAATTGCGTAATAAAAGTAATAGCGCCATCCTACAAATCACGTAAAAGTGAAATCGTGGAAATTAAAGTCTCTTAAAAAGTGGATATGATGTATTATAAAATAATAACAATCTTTATATTATAAAAAAAAGACTTTAGTCTTACCTTAATAAACCAATGAAACAAATATTAAACAATTTTTAATGAAGTCCATAATACTATTATTAGTTGGTTTATTTTTTAATGTTTGCGTTTTGTTCGTTCATCTTCATAAAATGAATGATGAACTTATCACTTACAATATGTTTTCGTTCTCTTACTATGGAGGTCGTTGAGAATCATGTGTGTTCCCAGGTGGACCTTCAGGTGAAGATGCGTTTTTAGATAACATACGGGAAATAGCATTCGTTTGACATGTTTCAGATAAGGAACGGATATGGGGAGGAAGTTTAGTCATGGTTGCCCTGGTGGTTGCGGTGTGATGTGTTCCATCCTGGTACCAAGCCCTGTGGCGGCTCCCGGGGGTCGACACATCCACAAACGAGAACAGGCAAAAGGCGCTAGAGCAAATTTGAACGGGACCTAATGAAATTTGACTGAAATGCGAGAAACGATTGTGCGACACCAATAAAGTGTGCGCTCACTAAATACATACTCGTACTGCAAAAGTGACTATAATACGATCATTAATAACGGATTATTTTTGTTGATACAAATATATGAGGAACAATGGCGACGTAAATCGAATCCATTAATTGCTAATGTTGATGTTTGACGTTTGATTTATCCGTTGTAAAACAAAAAATGTTATCACTCACACCGTTTAATCGCGGATATTCACGTTCCAAACATATAGATAAGATTATTCAAAAAAGTATGTAACATATTTATTGCTTCTAGAGGAATTCTAGAGGCTGTATACGATGATATATATTTTTCATATTCCTTATCTTGAGATCAAATGGATAATATTCTTTGATTACTACAGCCTTTTTCTATTTGGGTCCATGGGTTTTCGTCCTGGAGGCTGGCGGAAATTTTAAATACGAGTATTATGTATCCGGCAATGTTCGAGTGTAGTGTTAGAAGTTATAAAAATGCAAGTAAATTTAATCGTATTATTGATAGTCGTACATAAATAGAGCTTGCACCTTTTTATAAATATTTAAATTATCGGTACCGCAGGTAACACAATTGTTTATTTTTTACTAAGTATTTTTTTTTATTATTATCCATGTATATTTCAATTGAACAATCTAAGATTTATTTTTGAAAATTTAACGTTGTACTTCCTGGAGCATCAGGTACAAAATTAGAAAGCACTGCTTAAAAACCAGTTACATAGACAGAGGTAAGCATAATGACAGTTGAGAGAAATATATAATAGCAATTTGTGGCGTCCATATGCTCTAGTTAGGGAGTGGATATGGAGGTTGAAAGGTCAGGAATTCAAAGTTAGTGCACTCTTTATTAATGTCACTCGTAGACTTGATGCATAGTATCCAACATTCTTTCACACGCTTGATGTTATTAATCGTCTTCAAGACCTCGGAAGTGACTGACAGTCAACAGACAGGACCTTCAGTGCCAACAAGCGGGTCAGAGAGATTTTCTAGAAAACAAACTTATCTTCAATGTACAGCATTTTACTCGAGTATTCATGTACGAGTATGTCACATGATCAATTATGTTTAATACAAAAGAATTTCGGAAATTGAACTACTAATTTTTTCGTTATTCCTAAAATTATATTAATCAAGAACTTCTGAAATAGGTTGACCGTGTTGTATTTTTATAAAAAACTAGCTGACCCGGTGAACTTTGTTTCACCCGAAAGGCAATAAATGAGCAGATTTTGGATTTTATTAAGTTGAATTTTTTGGTACATATGATATCATATATTTGGTCTGGTTGAATTCTATTGCAGTAAACGACGAAACTTCAGCAAGTAGTTGTCAGCATTTCGACGAATAATCAAACGATATGCGTAATAATTCGGCGAGCTAACCTTCTTGGTAGTTTCTTCACCTGAAATTAAGACAATAGATTTGCTATTTTGTATGTGCAGCTAACATCCATATTTGTAGCATAATTATAAAGGGCTGAAGATAAATGATATTAAATCGTTTGCCGGTTATTTGTCAAATTTTCTCTAAACAAACATCTTAATCTTTAAGTCTGTTATTTTCCTGGTAATAAGCAGTGTAATTGGTCATTTATTGGAAATCTAAAGCAAAACCAAGCACTGTAAAATGTATGTCATGACGGAATCAAAACTATGATATTAATTTTCAGCCAAGTCGGTTAGGCCGTTCTTGAGTTATAAAAACAAATATAACCCGACTTTCTTTTATATATATAGATATACAGAATCGAAATTCCAATTTTTTACAAATATTTAGAAACATATATTTAGAATAGTATACATAAATATACAATAAATAGAGAAAATAATAAAAATAAAAATAACACAATAGAATAAGAAGATGCCTTTCCATTTGCTTTTTGTTATAACATTTTTAACAAATAACAGATTAAACTGATATTTTCACTAATATTTATTTTGTTTTTGTCTTTTTTTTCCTGCCTTTTGTATTCTTTTTTGTTTCAAAATATTCCGTACCTTACGTAGGTACCTACTTACAATACCTACTTTTGCGTCATTTTTAGTTATGGCGTTGGCTATAGCAACATTTTCTTCAACTGACAGCTGTCAAGTTACAATAGTCTTGTATGAAAACATGTTTACGTAAATGTTCAATATTTTTTCTTAATCAAATCAATTTTGAGTATACCATGGACGTTTTTGGGTTCTAAGCTACCTTTCCACCAATTTTCAGCCAAGTCGGTTAGGCCGTTCTTGAGTTATAAAAACAAATATAACCCGACTTTCTTTTATATATATAGATATAAAAACAATGTTATTATAAAGCGTATAAAACAATTGAATTATGATAATTTCACTACGTTTTACATATAAAAATACAACTAAATGTTTTTGTTAATTTGTTAGTTGAGAAGATTCTTCTTTAACAATGAAAAACTATGTGATTAATTTCCCCTTAAAATATATATTTTTATCTATGATTGTAAATCTTTGTTTATAATTTTAGAATTAATTTTAATTAAAAAATTAATAAATTAAAAATATTTAGTTTTGATTCACAATTTATTTTAACGATTACATGTTTCGGCGTTCCTGAAGACCATCTTCAATAAAGGGTCTTCAGGAAGGCCGGAACATGTAATCGTTAAAATAAATTGTGAATCAAAACAAAATATTTTAAATTTATTAATTTTTTAATTTAAATTAATTCTTAAATTATAATTGTGAGTTGATAACCTTAATAAATCTTTGTTAGGTAATGTTTAAATTGTGTTTTTATTATTATGTAATAAAAGTGATATTTAATATAATAATCGTGATTACTTACCACATACAGGTACAAAGATTATTTTTTTGTGAGGTTCAGCACGAAAGTGTATATAATATTTCACTGTATTATATAAATTATAATTTAAATCTTGAGTTTGTTTCTACAAAATGATATAACAAAAACATTGTAATCAGATAATGGATTATTGGAGAAATTTTCATTTCGTATACATATATTTCGTATATTATATTTAAACGAGTAAATCAATTTATTTCGGGTCAGCCTGTGAGAGTATCTCATTACCTTTCAGGAAAGCAGAAATCCAAAGCCCAACTTCTCGCATTGCCCTCGATATCCGTACAGCGGTATTCAGTGCCGAACCGAGCTGAATTTAAGCAAAGTCCTCGCACGAGCCAACTAAAAGTGAATTAAGTCAGTAAGTCGTACTTCCAGGACTTGAGCTCGAGCGAGTCGTAGGTGAACCAGAAGTCAATCTCGCTTTGCTGCACTTTTCCGGTGCTTGAGTGCACACGAGTATGTTGGTGTAAAAGATTAACACCGAGCAGCACGGAAGACTAAATATGAATAAGTTTGTAATTTTAATTTTTATGTTTTGATTGGCTAATTGGACAATTGATTCAATTTTTTTATGTAATCGCATGCAGGAGAGCACAGCCGGTCAAGACCAGTGCACTCTATGACGCTCAGCCAGGGAGGCTGCATGCGGGAAACGAGTGTTGTGTTTGTGTTTATGTGTGGGTTGGGGAGATTTCAAGTGTATATTTATCTGTTTCTTGAAGAGATCCAGATTGTAGGAAGGAGGAAACACAGACGCTGGAAGGAACTTTGGAAACTGATAGTTCTTGGTCGACACACATTAACCGTGTATGGATGTTCGGTAAGTGTAAGACGAGTTTGTTGGTTGTGGGTGGGTGCAGGAGGAATTAGTTCTTTAAGTTCCGAAGAGCAGCGACCGTGGTAATAACGGTAGAAATTACTAAGTGAACCAATCTTACGCCTGTGTTCCATTGATTGCAGGTTAGACGTAAGAGTGTCATTGTTTATCAAACAAATTGCTCTTCTTTGAACTGAATCAATTAAGTTAAGAAGGTATTTTGGGGCTCTAATCCAAAGGTGACTGCCGTATTCAAGGATAGGTCGGATTTATCCTTTATATAGAAAAAGAAGTTGTTTATCGTTGAAATACCGAGCTGATCTTTAAATTACACCTAGTTTTTTGGATGCGAGACCGGCTTTATACTTGAGTAAATTTGAATTCGACACCTCAATAATATACATCGATGAGAATCAACGACAAAGGATCCACAGTATTTTCTAAATGATGAAAAAATACACCAATGGGCTTTGAAAGCGTCGAACTTGATGAAGTTGCAGTTAATGCACCTAGAAACTCTTTCAATTGAAATGTTCATTTTCTTTAGTAAATATATAAAAGAAAAGTAGAATGTACGGCAATGATTGAAGAAGAAATATCTCACCTCCATGTCTTGAGCATGAGCGCGCCATATGTGAGGCAGAATCCGATCTCTCGTAGCCATACTCTCGCCGTGCAGAGGTAGACCGTGGGCCGAGGGTACATGACTATGTTAGTGCAGTAGATGAAGAGCGCGCCCAGCACGATCACTCGCAGCAGCACGGGACTTGCAGCACGAACCACCTGAATAAGCAACAATAAAAATTAAAATTTCATACGTAGTTAATCGACAACAAAGTAAATCATTCAAATAACTAGAATAAATTATTATGTTATTAATTATTTATTACACCTTAAAGATTTTTATTTGAAATGATGATTTGTACACTACCATATTGTCATTCCGGATTTTTCAATTCGAAAAATAAATAAACGACCGGTGGAATCGAATTTTTAAAAATACCCATTATCAAAACCGCCACAACCGTTTTCAGAGTGTATGTGAAAATATGGTCTTAAAAAAAAATACCTCCTTAATGTTTTTCTGTTTAATTGGGAATAAAAAGAATTATCATATATTGTCATATTTATGCATATCGTATGCAGATAAAGAATATAATAGTACAATATACTCGTAGTCTTCTAGTAAGACCACATGGTTTAGGTTTCGAGAGCATCGGGTTAACAAAAATATTCTTAAAAAAAAACTAGTTAAAAAAACCTTCAATATGCCTTTCAATATACAACTGTTTTCCTTAGAAATTATACATTGATTGTATTGTATTAATTTATCGCGACTATAAGCTTAATCTTTTCATATATAATAAATATTATGTATGTATCTTACTAACATTTTAATTTTAACTGTGTGACAGTTTTCTGTAAATGATAGTTACTTTATATAATAATATAAATTGTATTGGGCATGTAATATTGGAGACACTGCAATATCGAATCCTGAAATTTAATTTCAGATATTGTTCGCATTCCTTGGGATACGATCAGGAGTGTTTCAGTTCAGTTCATTACACAAAATCAGTCGGTAATTATTGTGTTGTAAGAGCATCGGGTCGATGTGAATATCGGTCCTATGCTGAAGCAATTGATTTTGATTTTCATGTGATATTTGAACTATGAAGTACAATATTAATATAATTTCATGGCTATGGTTTTGAAAATATAATATAATTTTTTCTATATGTATATTATAAAAGATTTACTCAAATATAAACGTATATTATACTATCTATACCTATCTAAGACA
Organism: Glossosoma conforme; assembly: GCA_022606575.1. Classification (NCBI taxonomy): domain Eukaryota; kingdom Metazoa; phylum Arthropoda; class Insecta; order Trichoptera; family Glossosomatidae; genus Glossosoma; species Glossosoma conforme. The sequence goes on from JAGTXR010000151.1 coordinate 358,536, forward strand.
AGTAATACTATAATAATATACATCTGGGATGGGCAGCATTTGGAAAACCAAAGTACATTTTTAAAGCGAAAATTCCGCAATGTCTTAAAACTAAGGCGTTTAACCAATGCATCCTCCTTGTATTAACTTACGGCGCAGAGATGTGGAATCTGACAGCCAGTCTGACCGATAAAATAAAGGTAACCCAGCGTGCTATGGAGAGATCCATGCTCGGAGTGTCGCTAAAATATAGAATCCGGAACGAGGAAATACGCAGAAGAACTCAAGTAGTGGATGCTACCCAACGAATAGGCACACGCAAGTGGCAATGAGCACGACGTATCTGTCGAAGTGACGACGGTAAATGAGGAAGTAAAGTATTGGAATGGCGCCCAAGAACTGGCAAACGAAGCATTGGCCGACCCCCTGCAAGATGGACTGACGACATAAGAAGAATAGCGGGGGTGACCTGGATGCGGAAGGTGGAGGATCGAAGAGGATGGAGACTCATGCGGGAGGCTTACGTTCAACAGTGGACGAATACAAGCTGATGATGATGATGGTGATAAACTTCTATTCCTTGTTATTTTATAGATATCTAATTATTCTTTACATTATAAGCGAAACCCGAAATTGACTTATTATTCCATCAATAATACATTAAAGTTTGGAACTTTCGGAGCTGGAATATTGTTTATATAACAATCATAAAGTTGACGTCGATCTCATAAGGACGGGTAACATATTGCGACAAAGTTCAAATACATCAGGTTGACTTTCAGACTTTCAGAGAGAAAAATAGAGGGAAACAAAAAGATTTCTGATATGTAAGAGAAATGAGAGAACTTGAATAAAAGGTCATTCGCTTGGGACGTGGAAGATGCGAAAAGGATCTGTAGGGAAATGAAAAAAGTGACTCGAATATGTTGAAGACACCGCCTGGGTGTAGAAGAGGGATACGAGATGAAAGTAAATGAGGATGCCACATCGTATTGGAGAATATTATTGATGGTTTTTGGTCAGTAAACTTTTCAGGTAAACCGCAAACGTATATATATATATATATATTATTGCATAAAACTACGCATATTCTCCATAAATCAAAATCAATACATATTATAAACATGTATATATAAATATAAAATTCAACGATTTCAAATTATTATTAAAATGCTGATTGAATATTCTTTATTTTTCTTTCTTTTAAAATTCAGAAAAATTAACACTTCTAAGGCACATTGAATTTTCTATAATTAGAATATTAAAATTTCTAGCCTTCTTTCGAATATAAAAATAATTTATATGTTCCAAAATTATTACGTATTACGTCAGCGTCTTTATTATTTATTAAATTGTATCTTAGCTTATTATCCGTATAAAATGCAGGCTTAATATCATATGGGAGTGATTTAATTATTTTAGGTGTAAGATTATTAACCCCTCTCCTACATAAAATGGGTTCGACCACTTATGAAGTACTATGCAGCTCAGTCGTCTCTTGACAAGTGATGGATTGAGAAAGGCTATGAGTTAGTCGAAACTGAAATATCCTATACCGAGAACATATCTTACGTGATCCATGTATAAACAAGGTAAATAAATAAATATTAATGAATATACGTTATTAAAATGGATTTTTAACTGTAACTCTATTTAATTCTTTCGTGATTATTTTCAGTTTTAAATTTGAGAGTAAAAAATATTTTTAAAAAGGTTTTATTACTTCCGTATGAATTAATTGAAGATGTAAGCCATTTTATGCTCCCAATAAAAACTGCGCCTTTTGTGGATTGTAAATTATTCAAGTCGATGAACGACCTAGCAAACGTCATTGCATAAACATTTTCGATATTCCTACATTTCATTGTTCATATATTTTCATAAAAAAATAAAGATACGCATAATAAACGAGTAACAAATAATAAACAATTCAACTGTAAATATGTTTTTTTTCGTGCGAGTGTATACCCAAGAGTATTTACATAACGTATGTTTATTCATGGCAAAAATGTAATATATTACCAATACTTAGTTTATCGTGAGCCATATTATGTATTATCTCCTTCATATCATTGGTATAATAAATCTAAATTATACGAGAACGATAATAAGTAGGCTGCCGGGTTTATATAAAGGTAAATAAATAACTTTCAGCAGTCATTTGTATTATTGTAATACAATAATACAAATATGTCTTTGAGAAAATATGTACTAAACTTTCTTGTTATCTATGAAGGAAAAGTTCTGGAGCTTGTTCCTTGTTTGTGTTGTTTTGGATTCATTTCAAAGTGAAAGTTGCGTTTTGATTAAGTTAACGGACCACATTCTGGGCCACGTGCGATTGTGCTACGAAGCCTACTCAAATTAATTCCCTACAACGTGTTCTCATCCTCCCAGTCTATAAGTATGGTTAAGACATGATGTCACAAAGTTAAACGCGAAAGCAACCAATGTTATGTTGGGTATAAATGCTTACGTTAACATGCGACGAATATCTTTTTAAGAGCTACTAAAAAACATCATAAAACTAATGTCGAACTTTAGTGTCATTCTTAAAATGAATATCGAAGATTCAAAGATAAAAAAGTAATATAAGACATTATAATGTATATATTTTTATACGGTTCGTTAGTACGTTAGTACGAGTATGATGTAACCTTTACGTGTCTTTAAGGTTTTTGAAGGGTTTATTTCTTCATAGTTGAATACAATATATTACATTTATATGAATAGATTTTTTCATTTGAGCTCCTTAAATTATTGGAAAACGTGATTAGAAAAAGGGATACAATTTTAGTTTTAGTTTATGATATTTTGTTTGTAAATTTTTGAATATTTAATATTCTTCCGAACACATTACTTTTAATCATCATAGTAATTCTATAAATATAGTAATACATGCTTACAAAACTGAATGTCATGGGTTCGATCCCCGACGGAGAAAATTTTGTTATCGCTTTCCATGCTCTAAAATCTTTAAGATCTCTCACTTTAAAATGTCAGTCATAGCCTATTAATTAAAATTGGTCATAGACAAAAGTCGTCCCGTAAACATCACCCATTATTAGTGAAATCTTTTAATAAATGGACCATGCCTGAATGTTGGTCTGTGATCTACAACGTTCACAGATCAGTACTCCACATGCATTGCTTAATTAAATGTGATGCTAAGCCATGGAAAGCATCATCGAATATACAAATGATATTTATGCATCAATATTAACATCTGTCAGTATTCTTCCTTTTGTCTTTATGTAAAAAAAAACAATTTAAAACGTTTTGTGTTGCTTATAGCAATGATTTACGCTAATAATACAAAATATGAAAAAAAAAACATAGCTGCAGAAGATCAACTTTAAGCAGTTCAAAAATGAAAAAAAAAAATTGACATTGTGTTGTCTTATAAAAATATAACTGGCTCTATGTAATCCATGTATATTTTTTAATTTATTTGTTCCGTAGAACTTTTAAAAGTACTTAACATCATCCTGTGCATGGCTTGTTTTTTGTGAACGTATTTTATACTATTATCAGTGGTAAGATTATATTTCATTCGCCAAGTTAATTTGAAGAATGATTAATTATACATAGTTCACCTCAGTCAGTACTGATAACTTTCAAAGTTCCTCCCCTAAGTAGAATTAATTGAAGTTGTCGGATGGCGAGGTATTAACAAATGTAAAACTAGGCGAATGTAAAAATTGAAAAATTAAATTTCAAAAGCCGTAAGAAGCAATGATTTATTACCGAGCTTGGTTATTTTTTCCATTACACAGAACGGCTAATATGTAATATTAAAGTTAATTGATTAGCTAAGTAAAAGTAATTAAAATAAACCCCAAGAAATGAAATATGATAGTGTTTCAATAGAAACCTTAGAGAAATAAATATTCTATTAAGTTTTAACAAAAGAAAAATTGATACACTCAATTTAAAATAATAAAAAATATAAAACGTTTTATTCGAACAATTTATCAACGTTTATAAATGTTGTGTTTTTTTATTAATTAATTTTTATTTAAAAAAGCATACGAATTTGTTTTATTACAACATTTTCTTGTTAATTACTTTTTATATCTTCACATGAAAATTCAGTCGGCACAAAGTGAAAAACGAAAGTTCAGTAAAAAATAGACAAGTTAGCGTTTTTTTTATTTAAGAAGCTTGTATGATGAAAACATCGGCTCCTGATTAGATAGCAATTTTTGAGGAGGAAAAAAAAACCGATCCGCTTTTTTCATTTTCTTTATTCAAATTACGTAGCCTATATCTACATTTAATGTACACGAAAAAATATACCTACAAGGCTATCGACATTACCAATAAGTAGCTCATAATAAAGTATTTGTTTTCTGTTAGGGTTATAACGGATTCGATCGTTATAGAATGTATCCTCAAGGGTCAGATTCAGTCGATAGATAAGGACTTAAAAGAACATTATGGTAAATATATATCGTTCTGGTGCGAACTAGGGATAAAAATAATTTAAAAAAATATATAACGAAGCATGTAAAACGTAAGAAAAGTTTATTTTGTATCCGAACATGTAAATGGTTGTAATAAATGGGAATAACAATATTCAATGATACTCATACATAAAAATATATGTTGTATTTATTCATACTTAATATTCTACAAATATTGTAAAACTATAACATCAATGATTTTCATTATATTGAATGATATATTACATACGAGTAACACATAGATACAATTTTGATGTATGATTACTTTATTTTCTTTCACAAGACGAATGTACAATATATATAAAACGTTTATTGGTGTGTACCTTCATATATGTGTAAAAGTATACAAACCTGAAGAATATTTCAAAGAATTTTAATTTTCCGTTTCAGGAATTTTATATGAATATTACAAATATGCGCTGATTGAAAGGCTCCATGATTCGCATTGAATATTTTATTATCAATACTTCAAGAATATATAAATTAATAAAAGACTTTCTTTAGATACAAGCACTATTTTAGATTCATACTATGTTGATATTTAATCAAAATATTATAATGAAATACTGTAAAATAAGTATCTTAAAAATGAAATTGGTCCAAAAATATAATGATATCTACTATATTTTATGATCATAAATATAGTTAAATAATAATTATATTAAAAGACCCGTTATTTTTTCATTGAATTCTATATAATATGATTAGGCATTCTTCCAATGGTAGATGTATGGTAATTGGCATATCAAATCAAATATTGATAGAACTACGAGTTTTATAAGCTTTATATAAACTTTGGATCTTATTTAATATTCCTTTAGATGTTACAGGAGAGCATTAACACTTTTATTTTGAAGTCCGCGGTCTCTCGATGACCCTGAAAGCCGTTTCAGACTTTATAAAGTTTACAAAATATACTCGTCACGTTTATTTTTCACTTAATTATTTATCTTTTATTTTGTTACGGCCGTTTGTGGCAATCACCTGCATCAGCTACGAAACGGATATGACAAGCGTAGGAAAAAAAAATACATGACCAGTATAATTCTATTATTTCAATTAAAAAAAGAGCTACGTAACTGATTAACTACCTGTACAACGGCACCCTAATGGCTAATTTCCAATCTGTAGAACATAGACTTTTACTCGTTTTACATTATTTTGCGGATATCCCTGCCTCGGGTTATATATTAAAGAGACACTCCGAGCATGGATCTCTCAATGGAACGTTGAGTAGCCTTCATTTTATGTGTAAGACCTGCTGTTAAATACCGGCAATAAATAAATACTGCATTGGTTAAACGCGTTAAGCAAAATTTAAAAAAATGTACTCGTATTAAAGTTTTCTGAATGCTGCCCAACCCAGTTGTATACGCTTGTCTCAATATCCAAACTCACGCAACCAGTTAACCACCTATCCACACGCATCGTCCAGCAGACCCGTTTGATCTCCATAGGATCTATGGAGGCCCTCTTACATGTAATCTTATGTTTATGTAATAAAAAAACGGTGCAAAAGTAAAGTTTATTAAGAAGGCGAAACTATGAAAAAATCTCTTCGTGTGATTCAAAAAGTGATTTTTGTACGGAACGAATGCTTTGTACATCTTAGCATTGTTCCAGAAAGTTCGGAAGAATGAAGGGGGGCGAATAAATAAGGTTAGAGGACCCAATAAACACTCCGGGCGTCTCCAACTATTGAATTATACATCACGACTGTCGTAATGAGAGCGGCTGCCTGCAATAGGCCTCCCCGGCTCCGAGACTTCTATTTGAACTGCACAATGAACACGACTATTTTTTATAACTATATTGTATTTGATACCGTGGCTGTTTTTGACGACAAAAACCAGCTTGAAATATGTTGTTTGGATAGTTTGCAGGTATCTTTTGACTAAGGAGCGGTTATCAAATATGAGAATAAAAAATACTACCGCTTTTTCTGGTAAGTTGTTGGTAATACAAATAATGTAGTCATTATAGTGCAGTGTTAGATTTTTGTACAAACTTAACGTTATCTAACAGATTTATTTATCTGTGGACAGTAAATTGTAATTTATATGCAAAAAAGTCAGTAAATTGTTCAATGTATTTTTCTCTCTACCATTGTTTCCTATTTATAGTATGTTTAGTTTAATGTTTGTCCTGACGATGAAGTAATGTCACCGAAATCGGTAGACGAATAAATAATTAAAACTGGAAAATAATATTTTTTTTCCTTCTGATTATTGGCATGTTTCATTTTGTCGTCAAATGACAAAAATATTTGGTTTTCCATTTATGCATATAGATTCAGAAATTTTCATGTACATAATTTATTATTAAAAGGGAAAATTATGAAAAACCTGACTATGCTAGTAGTGATAATTTTATGGTGGACAAGTGAAGTTTTTAAGCCACAAGTATAACATTCAAGGTGCCTGTCTTACAAATGACTTTAAATGAGCAGTGTTTTAAGTTGATTTAATTTGTGAAATTCAAATGAGCATTGTTTTAAGTTGATTCAATTTGATTGAAGAATGATAGAGTAGAGACCTAGAATCGGATTATAAACGTAGAAAAGGGATCTTAAATGGAGTATGGTTATAAACCAATATGTAAATGGGCAAGAAATGAACGAGACTTTAAAATGTTTTAAGTGAGTTTGTAGAATATATTTCTATACTCAAATTTTTATAAATCATTAAAGAAACAGCAAGTATTTGCAGCAAGTATTCGAGGACATGAATTGTAGCGCTTATGCTGAGCTGAAAAGGGTTGCGGAGGACCGAGAGGAATGGAGATCGAGATGCAAGATTCTGTTGCTGCAAACCAATCCACCGGATTGATACTACGAAGAAGAAAGATTCATACCAATATTCAACAATTGATACGTACATAAAATTCACAGCAAACACCATATTATATGATATTATTTAACTTCGATAACAAGCGCCATTTATAAATAATGCGTATCAATAATAAAATACGTGTTAATTTCAGAGTACACAATGAACATTGTTTGTAAAGGTTCGTCGTTTGAATTCCAGACTCCGGCGTTGAGTTTTCTCTGATTCATTGATGAGAGAAATGTTTTAATGGAGGATGCTTGAAAGGTTGGGTGAAGAGTCTTGGTGACATTATTGCGTAAGCTTTATGCTCCAACTTATGAGCCGTCAGAGTAAAAGGATAAGTAAGAGAATAGGCAGGAGGGTAGAATGAACACTTCAGGCTTCTTCAACTATTGAATTATACATCGCGACTTTAGTAATGGAAGTGGCGGTGGTGGCGCTCAGGCTGGGCGTGGCGACGCATATAACAAACAGTCTAGGTGAGGTTTATTTTCCTGATTAAAAAGTTAAGAAAACTAATTTCGCAGCTCCCATCGAAGGAATCTGACTAACAAAGTAAATTTTGCGACCACTTTTTATTGCGAATCTAGAACGGAGGATTGATTTTATCAATTAAGGCAACCTGTATAATGTACATGCTCGTAATTATGTCAGAAAATTAGTAATCTTTTAATTAATTGTTTGCAGGCTTCGATTTTAAGAGGCATCACAAAAAAAACCAAGTAATAAAATGGCTTTTTAATAAGTATAGTAGTGTTGAGGAAGTGCTATGGTAGTAATTAGATAGTGTTTTGGCATTGCTACAATAAAGCTTATAATTTGTATATGTTTGATACAAAATTACTTTCAGGTAATAATATGAAATAAATTTGTGTAGATTATAAGGCCACGTAAGTTGTTCAATACGTTATTTGAACATAATTATTTTGTATAAAACATCCAAAAGTCTTTAAAGTATTAATTGTCAAATTATAATCAAATTAGACAATTTAGACAATTAGACAATTATTTATTTATTTCCTTCAATAACATTACAAAATATTTTAACATCTTCAGTCATTATTGAAGTATATACATAAAAGTGTGGCCCGTAAAATTATTGACAAATTTAGTGTCAATGACCTCACACCCAGAACAAGCGTTAGGAGACTCAATGCAAATAGTTGACTTGTTCTCTATCTACGCTCAAATTTGTCGATTCATACAGTCGGGTACGACACAGGGCATTGACCATTACAAATTCTGCCACTCTATGTAAATTGAAGGGATCAATGTCACAAAACAACAGGTTTCTAAGAATTTGCGATGTATGAAAATCAAATAATAATATTTATTTTATAAAATAAAAAATGCTTACTCATGGTGTACACTTAGATATAAAATGGGGATGTGTTATCAAATAAATCAGTACCAATTCAACTCCGGTCTTTGGAATTATCTTCAGTGCCGGAACCTTGGTCTACCAGCGTCACCATTTAGCTGACGCTGTAATTTCGGGACCGCGATCTCGGTTCCGGAACAGAAGTACGAACACAAAAAGTGTTGGAATATATTTCTACTATTTTTAATACTTTATACTCCAATAAATATACAAATATGCAAAAACTTATGGATATACAAATTCATAGCAAACAACATCTTATATGGCATTTCTGTCACGGATGCGAGTATTTGAACCCTGGAATTTGTACACATAATACGTGTTAATTTCTCGACTCGATGAGACGGCATAAGTGGAAGAATGATCATTGCGTTGGGTAAACGAACTGTACAATAATTTACGAGGTACGTTATTAACTTTGCGCATATATTTTTTAGATTAATTAATGAGAGTAATACCATATCAGATGGTGAAGTGAATTGTATGATTTAATTTTATGTTAAATATGGTTAATAAAAGCATCTTATTTCACTGTAATATATAAATGTATGATAGTCAAAATTGAATTTGCACGAAAAACGGTGCTTTCCAAGGATATAATGAATCTGATCAATACATTTATAACAGCAAAAATATGTGTTTTATTACTGATATAAGGATGCTGAAGGTGATTATTGGGATTTGTAATACCAGCAGAGAATTTCAGCTACATTAATTTGGCGAAATGTTCAGATAGTGCTTATTGCCTTTAGTTTCAGTTCGTTAATAAACACCACGTAGTACGTGACTAAGCTACGTTTTGCTGGAAGCAGAGAGGGACAAACAAGAGCGGTCAGCGCGGTGTTGCGTCAAGATATGTGACATTGTTAAACGAAGACTCTCAATGCTCAACCGATTATTGTACATTTTCAACGTGTTTATCTGTACATTATAAACACTAAACGACAGTAAAAGTATTGTAACATTATCAAATTTAATTTAAAGTTAATAATATATTTCAGTATCGTCGGGAAGTTCTCAGCATTTTCAAGTGGCAAAATTAATTATAAATAAATTATTTAGACATCTATGACGTTAAATATTGAAAGAATGTAAGTGTATACGTGTTAAAATGGGTATATTTATTTATAAATGTGCTTGGAATTTATTTGAAACATTGGAATAAAATTCCGCCATGATTTATTGTTTCCTGAAAAATCAAACAAGCTATTAAATGTTCTTATTTTTTTACATTCATTTAACATGCAAACATATATAAGTATATTCATCTATTTAATAATCGATAATGGATTAATACATAAAACATAAACGTTTTATTTACCAGGATCGCTTACAATTAAAACCTAAATTAAAACTAAAATAAAGGTTGAGAAATAGTCAAGGACTCGAGAGCGTCGGGTCACCCAATTTTTTATATATTCTGATTCTAAACACCCAATGTATGCCTTAGATACTGCAGTGCCGTCACTTAAGCTCCTCGAGTTCTTTCCGTTGGAAACGTTATACAGGGAGCGGCAAAAAAAGCTGACGGTTTTAAATCATAACAACGCCGAAAACCGTATGCTTTTTTTACCGCTCCCTGTATATTCCAAGATGAACCTTATAGTATAGAGTATATAGATTTTGATGGTGATATGAGTATAGATAAGAGCTTAACCAATTTAAAAAAAATAAAAAATAATAAATTACCATCTGCTTTTTATTGATTAATCGATTAACCCAGGATATCATGTTTATTTGAATCTTCACCGGGGATCGAACTCACTATTTCTAGCATATAAACAAGTGTTTTACCTGTTAAGTGTTGTACCCGTAGGTTGTTTTAATCTATGCATGGCATATTTTCTTTTTCATTAAGATGAAAACAATTAGTTAATGAAATACAATGTACATTAAGCGCGACTTATATTACTCGGGTATTAAATGAAAAGGAAAAGGTTTACAACTCTACTGAAATCTCCGACAAGAATAAATGCGCTTCAAACAAGCGGAGGTAACTTTTAGAGTGAATTTATTTCCAGGCGTTAGGCTCGACTCCAGTTGCTGTTTTATGTATGTAAATGACTTCGTGATGTCAGAGAACATTTGTCTAATCGCCTCTCCTAGGCGCCGTTTATTCTTATTAAAACAAAGTTTAAATCACAATTAACGCGAAAAATTTAATAATATCTTTATTAGATCTAATATAATTACACTCGATGTGTAATATTGTCAAGATAAAAGCGCTCGTGTTAAAACACACCTTATTGAAGTTCTATATAGTATTCAGTTAGTAAAGCTTGGAAAATACGAAATAGGTGTTTTTGCACCTATTTAGTGTTTCATTGTTGGATAGTCAAGAGCATTTTGTAGATCCATAACATTTTGTTTCCATCTACTATAGCAAATATATTAATAAAATATTAAGTTTTCTTTCGATATCCGTTCCACACTAATGACAAATCGTCATCAAAAATTGCAACGATTCAGTACTTCAGTAATCATTGTCCATGCCTTGTTCTAAGATATCTCTGCACACAAAAGCTTACCAAGGAACATAAATTCCCAATTATGTCTAAGACAGAAACCAAGAATTGAAGGTTATATTGTAAGATTAATATTTGTAGGCGAGTTGTTAATAAGATTTTTTAAGGAGATTGAATGTTAAGACACCCTCACGAGGCCTGGAACATAAGATTATAAGGAGCTACTCAACTCAACTCAACTAACGACATACAGTAAGCAACAAGTGGTAATGAATACAATTTTTGGTGAGCGTCCAATGTTACTTAATTTCAGTGACCGTATGAGAACAACGCTTGCAATGTGGCAATGTAGTTGTTCATAATAATATTGATTATTTATTTATGGAACGATGTTTCAAATTTAACATTAGAGAAAGACGAAAAAACAGAATACATTCACTGTACCGAAATTGATGCAAAATTGTAATTCTGCAACAAAGAATTTGTATGCATAGATGAAATATTAAATAAAATATATATAAAATAAGAAAAAACGAAGTAAAAAAAATCAGGAAACGAATGTCATTGACAAACCAGGAAAAAGGTTTGAAAAAACAACTGTTGTGTGCTGGTAGCCCATTTATACTTGTATAATCGTTATTTTTTCCAGTAACAGTTATAATTTTAATTATTATTATTAAATTTAGCGAGATTTATAATAATTCATTAGTTTATATTGAAAAAATAAAAAATACGTCGATTTAATAAAAATATTGTAAAAGATGGAGCAATATACGAGAATATTCGAATGATAAATGTTCTGATATTAAAGTTGTGCAAAAGTACAAGAATAATACTATAAATATGATAGCGGGGCTGACAGAATTGCACTAGCAAGATGAAATTGCTTTTTTTGCTGCGTTCTATCAGTGCTTTTATTGAATAAAAGAATAAAACGACAAAAAATAGGTTCGAAGAAAAATATTAACATCAGCGATATTGGAATATTTTTTACACGCTCAGAAATTTACGCACAGGCTTTTTATCTACAGAAGTGCGTTACAATATGAAATAAATCTCAGTTATAATGTATGTAATGTAATAGTGAAAGATAAGAGTCAAACTAGAAAGCCTTCACCGCAACGGCGAAGCAGTTCTAAGAACCGTTTATCCTTCAGCCAACTATATATTTTTCGCAACCAATACTTCTATTTGTTTTGCCTTATTTTTTAATTTGCTTACCTTTCATTTTCTTTGCTCAAAACATATGATATCTTAGTAAAAAGTTGTGAAAAAAAAGTAGACACGTTGCCTCTAAGCCCAGACTTAACAAAGTTTACCCTGGGGCTTTGATGGGATATAAATGTTTTGATAGATTATTTATTTAATTCATACCTACATATTATATTTGGTCATTTTCACAGATAGCTTCGATGGTGTTTATAACTATAAGCAATCATAAAAGCACGCACGCACAGCTCTCGTTAGATCACAGAAGTTAATACATATTAGACACGGAAAAAAACTTCGGTTATCGTCTGTTGAACATCTTCTTAAGTATAAATTGTCCAGGCCTCGAGAGAGTCCGGGTAATCATCCAAACTCTTTAATAATTCTGATTAATATATCAACCAATTATGCCTAGCATAATACACGAGTAGCTTGCCTCTCCCAGTGCTCCTGCCCTAGATATCGTCTGTAACCGTATATAATAATTACCATATAATAATTTAAAAAATAATCAAATTTTATTATTCTAAATATATTTTACGCCTACGAGTATATTAATATAATAATTAATACCGCTTGCATAGTTGATGTATAATTACTTTAAAGGTAAATATAATGACTACCGTATGTAGTTTTATAATACATATTGTAAATTATGTACAAAGTATATGTACAATGTACATAGTTGTTGAACAAATATGTTTTTGTAAATTTTGAATTTATTGTATTTTGTCAAGCGAAAATAGTATAAGTTATTAATACGAATATTGATAATCATCATTTATTCTGATTAGTGAAATCGTTTTATTAAATGAATAATTAAGTTACATCAGTTTGATAAATTAACATTATTTAAGCGGGTTTAAGCATGAGATTTCCGTCTTCGTAAACACTTTCATATGATAACAAACCTGAGTGAATAAGGCAACAGCAAGGTGTAATGAAGGGCGATGGAACTTAAGGGCTCTCTGGTAGCGTGCGGTGTGAAGGAGCGGTGAGGTGTTAAAGTGATGATTAACTGTGTAAATAACGCCACTTAGGAGTAAACATCCGAGTGTATGATGTGGGATCATCTGATGCTTCAATGAGATATGAGTCTTAATTAAAGTGACGCGAGTCTCCAGATTCACCTCTGTCAAACCATTTAGTTGTGAAATTAATCTGTCCTCGTCTAACTGAGACATTCCCTCCCGTCCCGGGGATCCAGGTAACGAACATTTCACTGATTTCCATTATTAAGCAAGGTGCAAATATTATTAATGAGCCATTAACGGTAATATTTGACTAACGAAAGGGATATTGATAAGTCCATTAGCCATTACATATAAAGCCATAACTTGTGAGATAATAACATAATAATAACTTACGGAGCACTCCAATGTTAATTATGATAGTAATATTTCAAAATTATAAAGCCATTAATACACCAGCTAATCATAAAATTATGATTCTATTTATTGATGAATGGATTAGTGTACAATCCTAAATATAATATAACTCTTCAATATCTAAATATTTAAATTAGTAAATAAAGTGCTCCGTATACTTGCAATGAACGAACAACTACATAAGTTACGTGATCCATGTGAAAACAAGGTAAATAAATAAATAAATATTTATAATTTATTATGGATCTCAAAGTGAATGCTCAAAACATAGAAAAAAAAAACTACATAAGGATTGAAATGTGCATAAAATATTTGGTATTTTTATACATCCTTGTATAAATGAGTTATTTTGTGAATGCTGAATATGTTTTTTTTTCGAATCAGTTCATATACTCATTTGGTATAATGTGTTGTGTAATAAAAGTTAACAAGTCACACAAAATATTAAAGAATAGTTTATTCCCAACACGCACAAACGCGGTTTTCGAAAGTCTCGGTTGTAATAATGTCTTATTTCAGCGATAATATTCTTTCGTTTCACGTAAACAAAGTTTGATTGATGGTGGCTTGTATTGTGTAAGAGAGAAATGCGATTTTAATTGATATGGGTACTTTTGAATGCTTAGCTCTTGACTGTGGGCGTCGCTGTTCGTTCCGAGCCCAGCGACCGCAATGGTCCCGCGCTTGTGTTGTTGTGCCCTGTGTTCGTTGTCGTTGCAAATTAATTTTGTGTACGAGTGAGATTAAATTAGTAAATGTTTCCATTTCACGTCGAGGGCCGAAAAATTTATGGACGAAAAGGGTGTAAAGTTCATACGACCTAATTGAAATTTCTTAGTGCGCATTTGTAGAAAGTGTTTGATATATTCGCTTGACGTTTCACAGCGTATAAACGAAGGTGAGCAAAATAACGCTCCTTGATTAAATTGAAATATTAAATTAAACTTAACCCTGCACTGATATTTATGAAAACTGAAACGTTTCATTTCCGGGAAGTTCTTCGATTACACGAAGAGTCTGGAAACCGCACTCAATTTTATTATTTAAGAGTTAATTTATATACGTAACAATAACATTTACTTTGCATAGAGATAACCCTCAATTAATTCAGATCTCGAGTAATAGAAGGTAGATATTAAATTTAATCTAAGCCTCATTATTTATAAACAAACTTTGATGCTTAAATATGAATACATAAATAATAAATCAGTTAATAATTTAAAAAAATCAACTTATATTGTTTTTTTTAAGTAAAATTCCTCTTTCAGTAAATCGGAGAAAAAATTAACGGCGGATGCTGGTTGACCACCAACCGTTCACAAATCTTATGTTCAGTCTTACCAGCGTGAGCTCGTAGAGGGAAATGTCATAGAAGATGATTTTTACTGTGAATTAAAATGGTATAGATCTTAAACTTAAAAGTATTAAAAAATATTATAAAAATGCATCAAAAGAAAATAAATTATAACTTTTTTATGATTTTGATTTGTATTGAAACAAATAGATGACCGATTTTAAAAATTGGTTTACGCACTAAACGGTATCTCATTTTCCGACATCGTGTTTCAAAATTTAACGTTTGAGACGTTCCTGTAATGTAACATTTCATAATTTAACATATTTTAGCATAATTTATCGTTCTATATGCCCCCACCCAGAGGGCGCTAATATCGGCCAGACCGGCTCCCTTCACTTGCTAGTGCAGGTTTGGTTTGGTTTCGGCATTTCTCTCGGTTCCTGCCTCTACGACCCACCAATTTCCAAAACGAATACCACTAGGACGAAACGTTAACCTACATATTTTTTTATCGGCAAGTATATTACAAACTACTCACCCGTGAAATTTGTAAGTATTCCATTTCAAAATTGACAACAAAAATACAAATATTTCATATTGGTTTCAATAGAATTTATACTATTTCATATCCTTAATTAAATAAACGGAAAAACTATTTGTATGAGTAATACTAATAAAAAAATGTTATATAATATTTTTAATAGTAATACAATATTTAGTAATACTTTTTTGGTATCGTAAAAAAGTTGATAATTTTATATTATATATTTTTTTTTCCTTCAATAACATTACAAAATATTTTGCATTTTTATTCGTTATTGAAGTACTAACATAAGTGTGGCGTTGTAAATGTATTGACACATTTATTGGCAATGACCTCACACTCAGAACAAGTGTCGGGATACTCAACGCAAATGGTTGGACTTGTAACAACAAAAATCATGTCATTATATATCATGGTTGACACACAAATAACACGGCATTATTGTTACAAAATAAAACGTCCTACATTTCGTATCTGTCAACACCAGCACTGAATCTGAAGCAATATTAAACTAAATATATCAATAGCTTCACTCAATTATAAAAGAATGACGACTGATTAGGTAAATTTTTGTTTTACAAAAATATTATAAGTATATTCTATGATTGAGCGGCATAGTTCAGTGGTTAAAGCGTTTGTTTGTCATTCAGACGCTGTCGGTTCAAATACCGATCAAGTTTGATTTTTATTATTTATTTATTCAAATCTAAGCTGTATAAATGCCCCCAGTAGGGTTGAGCCACCCCTCAAGGATAAAACAAAAATTGTCTAGTCCTGAGGAGTACCGGGCTAATCGTCCGATTTATTTAAAAACTCTGATTATTGGATACCCAAATATTTCTTTAGTACTACAGCCGCAAATGATGTAAGTTCGCGGGCTCTTACCCTGGAAGTTCCCGGGAACCATCATGTAGACCTCTGGGTATACAGGTGTTCTGAGATAAAGCAAAGACAACCTGAGCTTATAGAACTGTGAAACGACAATTTGTGGTGTCCATATGCTCCAAATATGGAGCGGATATGCTAAAAAAACACGATAAATATTTTACTTTATCGACTCTGAAACATAAATTTATCAGTGTTAATCGTCACAAGGCGAAAGATGTAATGGAGAAATCAAATTCTTGTTACAAACTGTAATAATTTTTTATTTTCTCTATATACTATTTGTATCATACAGTAGATATAACAATTTTTGAATGTGATAATTATATGACTCAAGCACTTTCTTATTAGACATTTATTTTCTACACCAGTTAGAGAAAATATATAACCCTATGTGTGTTGGCCAATTTCAGGTTTGTTCTTATATATCCAGTCAGTAGACTGTAACAAGTCTAGTAATCCCAGCACATTTTGTAGTCGACGGTCAAGGCCGGGAGCCAAAACTAACCGTGTTATACAAAGAAAGGATTTTTTCCAGACCGAAAATTCTTGAAATTTTTCTTTGAAAATCTTTCGCATTAACGTGAGCCATCCCAAGCAGAGCAGGTGCTTTCAATTTGGTACGTGTAAGACCATTAAGTATCCAAGAAATCACTTTTTTTCTTAGCCGTTGTAATGAGAAATTGAATCGCCAAGGTCGGATAACAACAGTCTTATCTGAGAGCTGAAAAATAGGAATGTTTATATGCCAAAAGTTTCCGTGCTATAAAGTAACCGCAAGTAATAATTTTCAAAATTAATTTTTCATTAAAAATGGTCCCGGTGCCCCACGCGTTGCCTGCATGGTAACCTACTGCCCATTATCATCGAACACGAAACAAAAATTTACTTTGCCTTTCGAAAAACAAGGGGAATCTGATATAACTGAGGTTTTTAGAGCGGACACACAGGATGAGTCGTTATACCCTTGTCAAAGGGGCGGTAGTCGTTAAACTTGTCCTGCGGTCAGTAATCCAAAATTTATTTCCCGAACTTAACACAGTGTGCCAACTATTGAAAAGAATTAGGTATGTATCATTAAGTCTTTTGAAATACAATATACGCGCAAGACATTTAAATGTTTGTATGAATTAGGATTAGGTGGATATTAATAAATAACGTGTGAATGTTATATTTCACTGAGAAACCAATCACGATATTGAAAGTATACCTTTTTCTACTGATATTTTCAGTGGAGACTCTTCCGTAACATATTTCCGGAGTTAGCTTTTCTAGGTAAAGGATATGTCTCAATAATGGCTGCCCATTAAAACAAATCTTTAGGATGAAAGCATCGGTCTTATCTATTTTAACGCATCGCTAGAACTAAGCTACATCGCTATATAAGAGCCAGGCGGTTAGTTCTGCCTTCAGCTTTCAGAACAGGAAGATTTGTTTTATTCTAAGAGCTGCTCACGCCGATATATCAATTCACTTAATTGAAAAGCATCCCTCTTTTTTCGGCGGCAATAAAAGATTTTCACTGTCCGGGGTTTAAAAAAAGGCGTTTGAGATCTTAATTATTTATTTAAAAGCACTTTGAATTCCCGAAAATTTGTGAAGTTAATTATACTGGTTTGTTTTTAATTTTTTTTTCTGAAACTTGACACTTAAGAGTTTATATTTTTTTAACGTTAGCACATTACAGGAGAATATCGCCAAGTAATAGTGATTCTACGATGTTAACCATATTACATATGGTCAAACGCTGCATGTGGAGCGTTGATCTGACCATTTAGTACAAATTCTGACCATTGCAAAGTAAATGCTGTATTAAAATTATGATCAGAAAAATGCTAACGAAAAATGCTGCGAATATAAATATGTGTCTTTATATTTTTTTATAACGGGTGCGCCAAATAACTTTTTTTTTTGAAAATGGGGCACAAAACATCGAGTGTAGCTTCGGCTGTGTGGCACGTAGCGCCGTCCTGTTGATACCGAATATTGCCAATATCTTCTTCTTCAATTTTTGTGAACAAAAATGGTCCGATAACGATAGCCATTGACTGTAACGGCCACTCCTTGTGCTCATTTTCGAAGAAAAATGGCCTGATTTTCAAAGTAATGTCGCAATATTTCCCAGCCTTGTTCAAGCGTATACACAACCATATTCGTTTAGCGGAAGGATAAAACTAATTATCTGTCAAATCAAACATGAGCTAAATATTACCATTCACGAAATAAGCACTAGTTAAAAAAAAAACGTTAGATGGCGGACCCTTTATAAAGAGCACGATATGCAAAGAAAGCTGTAGAATAACAATAATTCAATTATTTATTTATTATATTAAATGATTTATTTTATCATTCCGTAGAATAGCAGGGTGGTGACAAATATCAACTATCGAGGAAACTTTGCCGGAATTCCGATTTGAAACAATCAACTATCTATCCTATACAAACAGCACGAAACTTCTCGGAGACTATCAAAACCGGCCCCTTCGGAACATCGGTCGGTTCCTTAAATTGAATCTGATTCTACCCATTAGCATCGGGAGGTATTTCAGGGCATTTTTTCACGATCCGCTGCAATGGTCCCCCGAACTTCGGTCGTTAGAGACAGATTTGCAATAATGGCCCTTTTTGTGCGCCGCGGCGGAATGTTCTGGAACTAAATCGCTGAGCCCCACCGCCAGATGCCTATTTCCAAATTCCGAATGTAATATTACCTGAAATGCTTTCGCTAAATTATTTGCTCTGGCACACCTGTGAGGAAATTCTCCGGGACTATTGTTTGATATCGTCAACTCGGGCGTGAATAATAAATTTAAATCTCGAAGTTTCCGCCGAAGCCGAGTTTTACTTTACTTACAAAGAATTCGAAAATCGTTAATAACAAATATAAAGTGCATTACATCATCATCATAACCATATCCGATCGCTGGAGCATATGGCATTTACGATCTGCCGCTTTAAAGCTGTGACAGCCGCCATAGTCTTCGTTCATACTGCAGCTCCACCGAATATATTCTAGGTATAGTTCCCGATGGCCTTTCATCACGGTGTGAGGTCGGGGACCGCCACCAAAAAGCTCATCCCATTTGAGCTCTGCTTCTCATAGCTCCGCCGAGTATATTCAATATATAGTTCCCAATTGGCTTCCAGGATAAGCCCAGGGATTTAAAAAGCAGTTGTAGTTATGCACTCCTGAGGTATTTGAATTATATGTACAAACCAAGTCCATTTCTTTTTTTGACCGATTATAGTATGGAAGGCTACCTTGTCCGTTACCCTCACTTTGTCATTCCTCACAAAGTCGAACCATCGAATTCTTGAAACCAATTAATGGCTGCATTGGAACTTATTCAGATACCAAGATTCAAATCCCTAATGTTGTGGTAGAAAATTTACTTGGCTGGGAGTTGACATCATAAAATACAGTTGCTATTTATTAAGGCACCCGGGTTCTTTTTATACTAAACTCATACTCATTCTACGAGAAATTTACTTAGAATATACTCGGCGGATCTCCGGAAATTCTAGTAATAATAAGGATGATGCATGAATGTCGGGCTGTAGTCCATAACGTTGGCGGATCAACACTCCACATGCAGCGCTTAGCCATTTGCAGCATAGTAAGCGTCATAGAGTCTACACTATCACTATCACCATCTTTTGGTATTCTCCTGTATGTGCTTACATAAAAAAGCTAGGGAGTGGATATAGAAAAAGATAATAACCCTTTGAAAGTTCTCATCTCGTCTCACTTTAAAGATACTAGCCGTAACAGAATTAATTGAAAATATTTTTCACAGCTTTCATTCGAAAGACATTTTACGAGAATTCTAAAAGAGAAAGACCGTCTAATTTGGAAGAATTGTTTTCGATAATCGAGTGCAAATTTCTATGGGCCGAGAGAAATTTACAATTGAAATTTAGTCGCAGTAACCGAGTTGGGGCGAAATCCATTGCCAAGTGAACGGAACTAATAAATTTTATATTTATATCAGAATAAAAGGTCTCAGTTGGATTATGAAGGCCCATTTGTTATTATCATTTGAGGCGTGAGTCTGTTGTTACACTCGGGCGGTAATAGTTTCACAGGCTGAAACAGAAATTAATTACTTCTTAACCCAATTTTCAAACCGTTATTTGCTTTATAGACTGGTAGAAAATACGCACAGATGGGTAATTCATCCTGAATTAAGATTTGATGGGATCATGACATGCTCGTAAAATTTAGTATAATAAGGTCAGGTTCTTAAATAGACTGATTTGTAATAATATTTTATAATATTATTAAAATGCTTTATGACTCTAAAATTAATTAAGTATACAGCCAAAACATGTTTCAAAAATAAGTAGCATTAATTAACTGAAGGTTTAAATTTATCATTGCAACACACTACACTTATGAAAAAAAATCCGACACTTTAGAAGTTTGCCCTATTAAGTTAAAAGAGGCGGCTCATCATGACAATATTGGTCAATTAATGGTAATGGAAAATATTGAAAAAAATAAATATCTTAAGTGGGAAAAAAGCTTAGGGTGGAGAAAACACAGGTACAGGCATATATATTTTTTGTGATAATTTGTGATTAATATACGAGTATGCTCTAGCTAAGGAGCCAAATTTTAGATGATCATGGAACAATATTTACTTTTAAATGTCATCTGGACTTAAATACGAGTATATACAGCTTGAGACTAGGAGTAAGTGGCCCTAGAGTTTGATTGTGATACGCGTAGTTTATTATATAGAGTATTATTATTGATAGTATTAAATCAGGATTATTAGTGCTTTTTTGTGATCAAATGTTCATTCCAGAAGCAATTCTTTGCCACCCTTCAGACAAAAAGATGGGTCTGAAGAATGCCTCCGTTTTTTGCTAATTTATACTTTCCGGTAGCGAGTTGTCGTTGGTGCTGCGAAACTGAAAGCGTGATTGCCAAGGACCGTGCTAAGAAAATTTTATCATATTAAAAATATCACCATTCGCTTAGAAATGACTAATGTCAATTGTATTAAATAGATATTTATTTCGTATTTCATAACTTGTTTTAACATAGATCACACTGCGCACTGTTTTATTAGCTGAAAGATTGTAGTTTTGCGACTACTGAAGGCTTCCTCAATGATGATTGTTATCAATGATGACAATTGTATTTTTTTGGCCGTTATTAAGTCATCCTAAGTGCAGCTGCTAGGACACAATGCACATTCCAGCTCAACTCCAATTATACGTTAGAATCATCAAAGAACGAACAACGGAGATACCAAGTGAATACATATTTAGTATGTTAACTTACTTTGACGTTGCCGTACTTCCAAGTGAAGAAAATGACGATGGGTAACAGGCTGATGACGAAACAGGAGAGTGCGAGGATTGCAGATCGCACCAACCAGTTGAGAGACACCACACAAGGCGAGCTGTCATTGCAGGCTTCGCAACCCTCTGCACACGGGAGGCACTCGAACACGCCGGAGGAGTTATAGCGGCTGAGCTCATTCTGTGGAACAACATAATCATTAGTAAAATAACACGTGATATTACGAACATATGATCATTGTAATAATATAATATACTCACATAATACTATATACCATATAATCACAACAATGAATATACTTATTTGAAACAACTAATCCAATTAGGACGAAAAAATTAAAATAAAATCGACGGAAGTATACAGCTAGAATGGGCAGCATTTGGAAATTTTAAGTACATTTGTAAAGCGAAAATTCCGCAATATCTTAAAACTAAGTGCTAAACCAATACTTCCTCTAATTATTGACTTTTGGCGTAAAAACGTGGATTCTAACAGTAGACTTTATCCGTTGAACAAAGGTCTCCTATGCAACATAGTGAGAAACATGGACACATGATGATGTTGATAAATCATAATATAGTTTGGTTAACGAAGTAAGAAACATTTAAATTTGATTTCCAGTGCAAACATTGTTTAAATTTCTGGCAGGACAATTATAGGAATTTGTTGGTTATAAAAGGAACACAATGATTGTATTGGAGTAACTTGCCACACCTATTATAATTCCCTGCCAGTAGTAAAATATATATTTTTGGTAAATTTGATTTCTAAGAGTAATGACATCTTATGAACACCCGGTAGTCACGTTTTAACGGAGACAGTTTATTTTTATTGGAATATTTGAAATATCGATTCTCCAATGTCCACAAACAACGTGCCAAAGCTACTGCATCAATTAACAGAAAAATCATTGATTAGAGAAAACATGTCAACAATCATATTTTAATTTGCTAAAATCAAAAGTTTGCCTTCTTGATTACAAGAATGCTGAAGACTTTAGGAGATATTATTTTTGAAATTTAACTATTTATTCTCGTATAGTGCCTTATTTTGTTTATTTTTTCTATTTTTATTTATTTTTGTTTTTATTAAATTTTATTATTAAAATTGTATATTTAAGTCTCAAGATTTTAAATGAAAAAATACGTTTTATAGTTAGCAAGTTCATGATCCATCCTGTATTCATTTACATAATAATATTTAACCCCTATACAAGAAGTTGTTGAACTGAAAAACATGACATTTCGAGATATTTAGACTTTTGTGTATTGTAAATCGTATGTTTGTAAATATTGTAAGAAATGCCCTATCTTTTCATCCGAACACCACATTCAAACAAAATTTAAAATTGTCGTGCCAGTTTTATGTAAAATGTTTTTATTTTAAGGCTTACTAATGAATAATTTAAATTTAAATTGAAATTAAATTAATAATATAATATATTATTAATTTAACTATAAATTTTTAAATATGCTTGTAACAACACTAGATGTTCACTTACACAAGTCTAAACTCTTCTCTTAAGTAAGTAAGTATTGTTTCAAATACCTTTATGAAATGTGTAGAATGGAATGAAAATAAGTTAAGAGTTATTGAATTCATCACCATTATTATTTTAAAATTCTTATAATTTACTTAAAAAATATTGTGTGAGCTCTCTCGTAATTCAATCATGATTTATCGTTCTCATTGTTTCTTTTATTTTGTATCTCTTTCAGTGGACGGTTTTTTCTGGTACATTATTCCCGAAGAAACCTTCAAACATTATTACAAATAAGCGGATTTCTGTCATGTCTTAAAGTATCTTCTGCTTTTATGAGAAACTTATAAATGAAGAACTCCCTCCAATAAGGAACTATTATAAGAAATCAACCATTTATGTCCATCAATTTGGAATTTTTCTCGACGGATAATATATCATTATAACTGAACAAACTGGTTCGAAAATTTCAAATAAATCACCCGGTAAAACGAGTAAATAAAAAAAATCTAATTAAATATCGTAGATTATTTTTGTTGTCGAGAGTAGATATTCACTTTCATGTTACCGAAAGATAACAGAAACGTGATACTAATAATAAGATATGTTCTTTCAATATTCAGGACAAATCTTTCATCCTAGAGAACCGTTAACTACGGAACGTATTCGGTGGTAATCTGGTAAGAAGAGACTTGAACATGGATGTGACTGCTGAAAGAGATTTTACGGAAGAGGTTTATCGTGTCTTATACGTCTTGTAGTAATTGTGAGCGGATGTAATAAGCACATTTAACGTGAAATTCAGAATTAGTGATTTTACTCGTTATTCTAATACAGTGTATTTAAATATAATTAAAATTTTATTTTATTACATGATTTTTAAATCTAGTAC
The DNA here is from genome assembly GCA_022606575.1 of Glossosoma conforme. Classification (NCBI taxonomy): domain Eukaryota; kingdom Metazoa; phylum Arthropoda; class Insecta; order Trichoptera; family Glossosomatidae; genus Glossosoma; species Glossosoma conforme. The sequence goes on from JAGTXR010000151.1 coordinate 382,667, forward strand.
CGTTATCGATAATAGAAATGTCATGTAAGATAGTGTTTGCTGTGAATTTGTAGGTGTATCAGTTGTTCAACACAGTAAAATCTTGGTATAACGGCCCGCTATTTAACAGGCTTCGAATATAATGGACAACAATCACGCTTGTTAAGTTAAGTGTGTTAACTGAAAGTTAATAGGCGTATTTAGTGTACTTAAAAATATATTAAAATTTTCGTGGCCCTACCTTTAAGTATAAAAAACCGGAAAATAATCAATCTAACGAACAATCAAAAATTGGAATTATACGAAAGTTTGAGTCTGGAATGTCTACGTTTCGAACAAAATGGCATAAAAAATAATAATACAAAGTTATTTCATTCATTGTAAGCCTATTTTTATATAATTTACTTTAAGTTTTAACGGACATCCCTTATTCTGTTATGTCGAGGTTTTACTGTACAGTTTGTTTAAAATCGATTTAACTTTGCTGTAACGATCACAAATATACTATAACTGTCCCTTAAAAGGTTCACTACGATAAAGCGTCATATGTTAAATTTAAATAAGTTAGAAGGACTGTGTAAGGTTCTCTAGTACAATATATCTGAGACCCCAAAAGTTACTTTAAGAAACACTGAGATAACCACAAAATACAAAGCTCAGTCTAAGGGTAAAGAAGGCAAGGGGTGACGTGAGGCTTGATCCCCTACTTTAATGCCTTGAGAGTCGCCCAGTAGTATTAGCTACGTTCCTTTAAATTAAGCGCTTGTTTGCGCAATTTTTTATTTGTCAAAACAGTAATTCCGGATAAAGTGATAGAATATAATTGTTCCTTTCATTTTTTTCCATTATGTTTTAAAAAAATTACAAAAAAAGTATTTTAAAGGTGCTTGTTCTTTTAGTATTACGATATTTTAATGTTAATTCTCACAATGGAATCGATTTAAAAGATTAACTTATGGTTAAGTCTTTAAACAACCCTTTATTTTATTAATTATCGTTAGTTTATCACGAATGTGAAAATGTTAAATAATTTTAATATAATATAATTTTAAAGATTCATCCACTATTATTTATAAAGGATCGTAAAGTCTGATTTAAAACAATTACTAGATAACAAAAGTAGCGGCAACATAAGCATTTTTTTTAGAACAATGTTTTTGCTAATTTAAGAACAAGTTTTTTTTTATAATGACATAATTTTATATGTTTTGAGTAGAAATTATCATTCTTGAACGGCATGTTCACAGTGTGAAATGTTTCCCACGCGAGCCGTGTGATAAACTGGAAGGATGTTATTGCTTAACAAAACACTGGCAAATGGTACTTAAATTTCCATTTTTAATGAAATTTTGCGGATATGCCTGTGACGAGCGAGCCCAACTGTAATATTAATTAATGTAACATCAGCAACGGAGGTGTGCCTTTATACACATTTTTACAAACATTTAAATGTTAATAAGCATTTTACATAAATGGTATAATATTTCATGAAGTACGAGTAAGTTTAAACAAACAAAAAAACTCTTAAATTTACTTCAATATTTATAGTTTAATAGAACTTAATTGTTATACTCATTTAAAACATACTAATTTTATTAACATGCTATAATATTTAAATTTATTAACAGATAATTCACAAATTACGTATAATATAAGAGTACGTCACAATGACGATCATTCGACATTAATCAACTGGTACATAATGATTTATCTATTGTCAAATATGATAATATCACATGGAATTACTAAAATAATGTCATTATTAAATGAGATTGATTAACAGAGTCATGAACATTATTTGCACAAGGTTTTTGGATAAAATAACTTCATAAAATAGAAATTCGTAGTTGGTCAGGATATGCAGTGCATTTGTGTTAATTTCGGCTGACAGTTCTGGGGTTGGGCGTGGTAACGTTTCGTACAAACGACATATGAAAATTATGGTATAAACAGCATGAGTGTCGCCGCACGTAGCTCCATGCAAAATTTGCAGCATCGTGATGTTTGTTGGTCCTTCCCCCACCCTGCTGCACAAACGGCACTTCGCTAGCAAGCTCAGTGCCGGCGCAGTAGCCATTCGCAATGGATGTCTCGATTGATTTTATTAAAATTTATCGCCAATTGGAAAAAGTGTATAGTCCATAATGCATGGACGTAAAAATGGTGCAGAAAGTTTTCGAAACAACGTCACTCATTGAACACTTTTGATGAAATGTGATTGATCACCCACCTTACAGTCCAGTATATATTTTGAGCGCTGAAAATTATTTAAAGAGAGCAAAAATTTTCGAGCGACGAGAATTTCAAGAAATGGAAAGCAGCGGGAAGCTTGTTCGTTGACACAAAAGTTTAAGTCCGCCTCTCCGATGCGGATAGTCAATCGGAAAATAGCCATATATTCAAGGTATTCAATCATGTAATAAAAATTGACAATAAATCTCAATAACTATGATAAAAAATGCAGGCATTCCTTTTCATGTGCTCCTCGTATATTATGCACCGCAAACCTAATACTGGTTATACCCGATGGGGAGTTCGATATACCCTTAAGTTTTGAGCAGCACATCCATTTGGTGGTTCAGCGTGAAAGTGGATGGGTTCCCATCCTCTGAGCCACTTCGTCCCAAGTCTATTTGGCGAGAAACTGATTTCAGCTGAAGTGCTGAGTACTAGGCCGCAATGGCGGGAGCCTAATTGGCACATAATCACTTTACATCCAGCCCACTCGGCGAGAAATCAATCGGCGAAAGCGACGGGGCGTAACATTGGCTACACAATTTACTTGACTCAAAGTGTACTTGAAGTGTTTAAATAAAACACATTTAAATATAGGTCTATAAATTTAAAAAAAGAAACAAAATGAATGGTCAGAATTGAAATCAATATCTGGTCAGAATTTAAATAAATTTTTAATCACTTTTAAGACAGGCTTAGGTTAGTTAGCTTAGGTTTAGTCGGGTAAAACTATGTAGAATATGTTGAATAATCCAAAATAATAGTATTCATTATTCTCATAAAATATTCATTTTCTGTATAAATATTATTTATTTTATATTTTGACCGTATAAATATGGACCTTTATAAAACCACTTAACTTTCGCAAATGTAAAATGTGCTTGGTGTTATTTTTTTAAAATGGATTATATTTATAACAAACGAGTATAAATTGAAATTTTATTACACACTCAATTAGCGTACAAAATGTATAATAATAAATCTAATATTGATAATTGCGTGTGAAGTTATTGTAAATTATTCCATTTTTAGGTTCGTTTTTTCACATTTTAAATGTAACACATTCGATAACTGATGAAAATCAACATTGAGAGTGGAGCGTACTCTGATGGATGACCGCATAAGAACACCTTGTATGCCTCCTCATAGTATCAAACGGTTCAAACTTTAAGAGCGCCAGGAAAATTAAACGATCTCCTTTGAAAATGTTTATAAAAAATATCCAAAAGTTATCTACGAGTATATATATAAAATTCAATTATAGAGATCACTTAATGAAATATAACTTTATTATATTAGTTAGGATACTAGATAATTTGTTGAGCTTGTGTTTCGATAAGCTGTTATAAGCGTGCCACGGTTTCAACTAGGTTTATGTTATAAGGAATGCAAATATGGCTGCTGCAATCTGCACCCAGCTGGTATAAGGTCTTACGGCGGGCACAGGCGTTGCCCTGGAATGCAATATCGTCTGCTAAATGTCTCCGGTCGAGTTAGCGATGTCTCGATGCATTTGGTTAGAGCCTTCACGGATGAAAGCCTTGGGGAGTGATGGCAAAGTGGCTGCATTAATATGAAATAAAACATTACCATATTGCTCGACGCGTTCATCATAAATGGTCAAACTTGCTAGAGTAATATGGATGCAAATGATGTCATAAAAATAAATTTTTGTTAAAAAATATAGTAGATGTGGAAGAACAATAAACTGTTCTATTACTATCACATCAATATATGTATTAAATACGGCCAATTCCAAGCTGGCGTTATTGAAAGTGCCAATATAATTAACTTCAAAATACAAATAAACTAAATAGAAATGTAAATTTAGGTACTTTTTCACCATTTTGTATTTTTTCATAAACTCATGATAACTTACAACACAAATAATTTTAAGCAATATGATTGATTGTGCTTACAACTGTATTGAATTTCATACTAGTGCCATCTATGAAAATCCAAAATAAAATTATAACCAGTATATTTAAGAAAAAATATTATTTTCATTCCTAATTGCTTAAATAATTAATGGTTTGTATGTATTTTCAGCGATTTGAAATAATAAAAATTAAGTTTTATAAAAGCCTGGATTCCAGTTAGGGATCAAGCCAAAGATTCTTGATTATATGGATTAATTTCTCGACTTGATGAGGTGGTGAGATAGATCAGCGGTGAATGTGACGTGACGAAGTGTATTGGACAAGATATGGTTTTTCAAGATAGTCTTTTTTTGAGATTAATTTTTTTCACCTAAAAAATGCACTTCTTTAATGTAGTTATACTGCTTTTGACTCGAATCTCACATAAACCATTTTTTATAATTAATTGATGGAAGAAAATTAATAGAAGACAGATATCGGTGTCAAATCATAAATACAACACATCATAAATTGATTAGATGAGAATAAATTAAAACAATAATGTTACGGTTAATATGATAACATACCATTAAGGTTATCAACTGACTATACTTGGTGAAACTGCATAATTATAATATTAAATTAATTTAAATTAAAAAATTAACAAATTAAAAATATTTAGTTTTGATTCACATTTATTTTAAACGATTATATGTTTCGCTCTCCCTGGAGACCATCTTCAATAATGATTACATTATAAACTGGCAGTGGCTTTTATAGGTATAAGCATTAGTTCCTACGTTAGTACACACATATTTACAGATTGTATATGTGTGCGGGTTAAACCATTGAAAGAATACATTATAAAATCAAGGGGTATGTGTTATCTTAATGTTCGAGGATTAAGCCATTATATAATACATATTATATTTTTGTGTTCAATTTAAAAAAAACCTTGTAAATCTATCGTTGATCTTCACCATAGACGACGGTTAGTCCATGGTATATGGGTTTTTCCAGCTTGATACATGGAAGAATATTTAGCAGTATTAACGATTTTATATTGTTATCATTTAATATCTGTATAATAGCACATGCTATTGTCTATAATTAAATTAAAATTATAATGATAACAAACCATTATAAAATATAATTTTTATATTTATTCAATAGTTAACAAAGCTTACTTTATAAATAAATGAATATAGTTTTAGATTCTTTATACCCATCAATTCATTCAGAAAAATATCGGCAGAAGCGGGATTGGAACCGCGGGCCTTGGAACCAACCTTTGCCCAGGTCTTTATGTACCGCTTAGCCACCTCAGCGATTTCTTTGCCTAAGCTGACACGCGTTAGAACTTGTATTTATACCATTATCATCGTATGACGATATATGTCTCTATAGTTTATATTCAGAGTATGTATATTTTATTATGTTTTATTATACAATCAGTCAACATTTATTCACAGGATTTAATATTATTACTTTCCGAAAGTCTATTTATTTTAGTAAGTAACACTCCGGTCTCGAACCGAACTATAGTTTGAATGGATGAGAAACAACTTCTTGTAGGTTCAACGCTTATAATTGCTAATAGTATTGTAATATAGTCAATGATCTATAAAACTAGATTAGAATATTCTTCTTCGTAGTATCAATCCGGTGGATTGGTTTGCAGAAACAGAATCTTGCATCTCGATCTCCATTCCTCTCGGTCCTCCGCAACCCTTTTCAGCTCAGCATAAGCGCTACAATTCATGTCCTCGAATACTTGCTTCAAATACTCCCGTCTAGGGCACCCTCTACAGAATATTGAAAAAATAAAATAATATTCTAATAAATATTTAATCCATATAGTTTTAGACATTGGAAAGTAGGACGTTTGAAATGTCTATTAATATAACTGTGAGTACTTTTCAACATGTGCTCATATAACTTTGAACGTGTGGGCCACAATGAATGCTGGTTTTGACAGTATGTTAACTATGAGAGGTTTGTTTAATCCCCTGGTGTATATTTTGTACTGCAAATGTCTCACTGCATTTGCGGAGGTCGACCAACACTCGGAGAACATTGCAAAAGCTCTGATGAATTTTAAAACATGGTGGGAGGATTTAATTTCGGCCTGTTGTCGACTGTCCAGCATATGCTGTGTGACCAATGGAATCATTCGAGTAATTGTAACAACGAACTAATTAGTATTTCAAAAATGTTGCTCCATATTTATTAAAACAATTTTTTTATGGAAGCACATATAAGAGAATACCGACAGATGATGCTTACAACGTTTGCATATGGCTAAGCGCTGTTTATGGAGTGTTGATCTGCCAACGTCATAAACGAGATTCACGCATCATCCTTATTATTACAGGAATTTTCTATGGATAGTTGGTCTTCACGGGACGACTTTCGTTTACGACCAATTTAAATTAATAGACTTTTGACTGGCATTTTACGGGTGAGGGATCAAATTAACACCAACCGAGGGTATTTAAAAGCTCAGAAATCGATTAAATTTTATTTATATTTTTTTTATCTCGGTCGAGTATCTAACCCACGACCTTTGGTTTGCAAAATAAACGCTTTGACCATTAAGCTATATCCGCCGGCGGATGTAATTAATACTGCCATTAATTAAAAAGTATATATTTATAATTTGTCAATAATAAAATAAAAAAATATTAAATAATTTATTAATTTAAATACTTGTTTAAAAAAGTATTTTATCGAATTTTGGGGTCGCTGCTACGAGTCGTTTGAAGCTTAAAAAAACTAATACTCGTACATACAAATAATAAAATATCGTCACATATAATAAATCATATTTATTTCATCAAAACACAACTAATCAAAACTAAAAACAACAATGCACATTCAATGGAATTTAAGCTAAATACGATGAATGCATCTATCGGATCATTTATCTCCTTATGTTCGGGACCATTAAATAATAGTTGATTTATTATTAACCATTATATAATGAAACCAGCATATATATGCTATACGAATATCAAAGAATAATCAATAGATACTAAAACAACATTGTCATGCATCGGAACACATATTAAAATTTGTTCTGGATTAAAATATATTACCTTAAGACAACACGGATTTCATTCATTGCACCACACATCTAAATATAATTCATGCTTCGATAGATCCATGTCAATAAATCTACTCAGTCCTATAAAAAACAATAACCTTTTTTCCAAGAAAGGACTTCTAGTAGTTTGTTTATACTTATAATTATTATATACTATTGTATTATGATGTCTATATTATGTTTAAAGCTTAATTCCGATTCTTTAAACCTAAATCACGTCAAATTATTTTTGATTATTAAAATGGCACTTTTATCGCCGGATTATTGAATTTTTCAATATATAGTTATTTCACATCATTATAAAGTCGACTCTTTCGCTTAAAAAAATATTGGCAAAGAAATTCATCCCCCAAGGAGTTCAATCTCGGGACTTTCGTCGCTGTAATCCGTAATTTAAATTCTAATAAAAAAATGAAAGTCAAAGTAAATACACTTTCCGAGTTAAGTCGAGTCAGTATACATGTGTAGATGCTGTACTCCTTTTTTCATCTGTAAATATAACTAAACAGACTTGTAGGAGAATATATAATGCGAAACGTTGTATTGGAATTGACATGAACGCACAGTGGATGTATATCACAATATTCGAAATATCAACTGAAAAGCATTGCTTTGTAACAATGAGACAGCGAAGTAAAAAAAGTAATAATTTTAATGTCATGACCAAATCCTCAATACATTTCATAATGAATTCATAAATTAAGCAACAGCTATTTACCGTAATCATACAACAATTCTTGAAATTTTCAATTTGTTAAGATTAAAGTTAATTTTGTTAACAGCGAAAATGTTTGAAATATGATTTTATAGGTCGTAAAACTGTAAAAAAAGGTAAATGTTGACATAAGCATGATATAGCCCTTGCTGACTGATACCGAAAACCTCGATAAACAATCTTTCGTCTCTTATTTCTGTTTGCTTGTTGTACATGTATGTGTCGCCATATTGGCATTTTGGTCAAGTCCAGTAACGGGTGTGACGTTCGTTATGTTTATTTGCAATTGATTCAGTAGATCGCCTTTTGCAGCGCTGGGCGACAGCCCATTACGAGCGCGCTTAGTCGTCAGTCAAATCCCGTTCGACCGAGGTGAAAGTAACGTCATGTTACGGTCGAGCGGGGAAACCAAGTTTTTATCGAAAATATACGTCAATGTGTTTCGGAAAATGTCTGTGTGTTGTTAATCTGCTCCTTATACTTCCACCACGTGATCCGACAATTATCCCAGCGACGTGAAGTCGTTTTTCTCGTAGAGATGAGGATGACAGTGTCAACTATGGAAAACAATACTATAAAGGCACTAAAACCAGATATGGGTATATGCTACGATTCGAATCCTCACCGTCACCGTTTCATTTTCTCTTATTGGTTGATGAAAAAATCAAATATTGGTTTGTTAAATAAGTATATAGATGTTTTTTTAAATTAAAAAAGATTAATTAAAAATATATTGTAAATTAACATGATTTTACCTTATTGAACATAAATTAAAACTATGCTTCTATTGCGGCAGATGTTAATGTACTCATAAGAGGAAGAAAAATGCTGTACGATATGAATTCATTGATATGTGGGTCGGCTTAAATTTTAGATCTACTTAAATATTTGATATTACTCGTATGTTTTTACATGATCAAAGACAAAAATTGAAGAAGGTTTGACTGTTTTGAAAAGGATTACTAAATACTAGTCAATAACTCTGTGATTTAACATGCGAACTTGTATTTAATCAAAATGAAAGTGTAAGTTCTCAGCAGTGGAGTGAAATGGAAATGTTTCGTGTTTTTCTTATAACAGTAGTTCACAGCGCCAACCGTAGTACTGAGAGGAACTACAGCAGCCAGGGGCGATTTGTAAACGGAAAAGCAATTTAAGCAGATAAATCTTTAACTGGGCAAATGCAATCTTCTTAAGAGGGACATTGTCTCCAAAGCCGATCAAGGCAACGGTCATTTATCGCAAGGGCGAGCACGAACACCTTCCAGATCACAAATCAATACAACAATTGGATTTACTTTGTTATTATTACGAGGAAGTTAATCGTTCCAATATTGAACATTTATTTAATTTAATATTAGCTCTGTGATAGAATGCTTAGACACAAGTTAAACTATAACATTTGAAATACAAATGAAATCTTATCGTTTAATTTTCGTTATTTATATTTTTAGCGTTTATTTTGATGTCTTAATGTTAAATAAATAAATATTTCGTATCTTTTTTTACATGAATCACTTTGAGCATTGTGTAATCATTTGCTGGAAGACTACAGTTTCCCGATAACGCCTTCATTGAAGGCAAAACTGTGACCTTAAAACATACTCGTACGATGAAAAAGTGCTTTGTGTAATGCATGTTAAAAAGTTTTGCTGGTAAGTTTTATCCAAAGGGAAGTAGTAAGAAAAATAATCTTCGTTACTACAGCCATTAAAACGCGGGTGTATGTACTCGTCACTCATTCCTGTTGTTCCGTTCCTGTTTTTTGGAGATTTTCCACAAAATCTATTGCGGACGTAGAAGCAATAACTCCTGTATGTTTCATAGCAGTCGGATGAACATTATGGCAAGCGGTAGTGCATAAAATACGAGCAAAACCACAATCACTGATTAATAAATATAAGATTAATATGATGTTTATGTTTCAAGATTAAAAATATTTAATAATACTAAATGTTTTTAAAACTGGTATTTAACGTAATTGTTTTTGAAGATTTATATAGTTTATAAACCTTGTTAAACACTTAAAGTGTTTTATTTATGCTGTTTTAATGCATTATTAGTATAAAAGACCAGGGCTTAAAATAGATTAAAAGTTTAAGCTTTGTAATAGAAACACTTTATTATTATCGAGCTAAAGTTGAACGGTGGCAATTACAACGGGTGAAATGAAAGCTTTTTATTAATAATGTTTCAACGCAAAGTAAAGTTAAGTCTTCAGGCAATATTAAAGTTGATACTTGCATAAGTACCAAACTTCAGGCTTTGTACTGAATTATAAAGTCTTTGGCATTGAGTAACTTGAATATAAGCTTGACTGAAAATTGTTACATGCATCTTAAAATATCATTAGTATAAAATTTTATGATTATTTATTATCAAAAATGACACAACATTTAAGAATATGTACATCAAATTAAAAAATCAAATAACTATAATAATTTATTAGACGTAGAACAAAAAAAATGATACTCACGTAATATATAGAGTCAGACAACAAACAAAGACGCATGATGAAAATGAACAATATATTTTTTGATGTTTTATTTAGCTTACTCTGTTCATCTGTGTCATCCTATAAGGCTGTTTTTGCTGTGGTGAAAAAATCAATGAAAGTATGACATATAATGAAGAAAATTATTACAAAACACGTCAAACAACATGTTTTTAAAAATGTATGAGTATGTTCATAACTGCATGTTGATATCAATGTATGTTGATGTATGCATGCTCATAACTGTCTACATAACAGTGATATGTCCTACCGAACCGCAAAGCTTCAAGATGCATTAGTGAGCATCATTACCAGTGTATGTACCGCGCTGCCATAAGTGGTAGGAAAATATACGAGGTGGTCGGAGTTGCCGGCAGACCGGATGGAGCGAAACTGCGTTGGGCCGAGACTATCTGAGAGCGGCGTAGCGTCGGCGATAAACAACCGTTAGGCGGACGGAAGTGCAGCGCCCACAGCCTTCGCATGCACCAGCAAAATAACCAGTGGCGGAAATGTATTTGTGCAATGTATCTGCATTTCCTTAAAGCCCTCTTTTTCTTGCCATGCATACTTGAACGCCGTCTCGATTTGTAGTAATCGAGAATCATACATAATATGTTTGAAATAAAGGATAATTTTAAAAAATGAAACAGAAGAATTATTAATGTCTTCATTGTCGTGGAATTACTAGTCTACCCGAAATCTCTTGCTTGAGCTTGGAAAGCATAGTTTTGTAACTTTTAGGTCACCTTTCATACATTGGATTGAAATACACTGAGATAACATGTTATCCGATGCATGGAATACAGTGTTATTTTAGATATATATCTTTTAATTGCGTTTTGCTGTGTTAAAAAATAGATTTGCATTAATTATGAGTATTTTATTCTCACATTCTCATCTTAAATATTTTTATTATGTATGAATGACATTATATATACTGTTAATATACAAGATATATAAAATTTACAAACATTTATAGAAAGGTCATTACTGGAAAGAGTTTTTTTTTAATATATATTAATATGCTTAGATATATACTTATATAACATATTTTTTATGTATATTTGGCGACGAAATTTTTAAATTATTTTTTTGAAACTTATTTTCGTAATTACGCCTTTGGTTTTTGTGCACCTGCAGTTACGGCGGCGTAGCGCAAGGCGCTACGAGTGTTAAAGTTTCAGCTGAAGTATGTCGGGTCAGCCGCTGGCCACCGGAAACCAGCAAACGGAATGTAATAACGCATCCTCCGCCATACCTGCTCGTGCGCACTGCCAAGGAATACTTCGATTTATTTAGTAACGAGTATCATTGCCGTCAGTAGCAAAAGTATGAGAGGCTCTTACAGCAAAACATTGTTATTTAAATTATTAAACAATATATTTTATGATTGTACAGTATGTTATAGCAGACCGGAAGTTCTATTATAAATTTCCGTAAAGCAAATAATTTCAATAACGTTTTGAGAATTTTTCTCTATATCACCAAAATGACGTGTACTTTTATGTATATACATATTTCATATCTGGAGCATATCATCACTATCATTACCATGTCGGCTTCTCTAACTGGAGCACATAGACATCACGAGTGTGTATCAATCAGGATCATCTTCGCCTCTTGACCGACTGTAGAATATAAAACTGCCTTTTCCAGTCTCTCGCCTCGTCATTCCTCTGGAGCATATTATCCATTCATAGTCCTAATACATCTCTGCATCCGGGGGTAACCTGAGAATATATTTATTTCCCGACAACTTCAATGCGGACTTGCAGAGTAATATCCGAGGCATTTACTGGGTGATTAGTTAATTATTTAATTTAAAAAAGTTGGATGATAGCCCAACGCCAACTTGTATCATTTGGTTCTAAAGACGGCCCAACCCAATTATCTATTTTAGGTATCAAAAAATCACAATTTTTAGTTATGCCATTATCTGTAGATTTGTTTTACAACATATAAAGGTATTCAAATTCCAGTTTCTCGCTTTAGTATTTCAAGACATTTTAACCTCCAAGTTTTGCAAACTAATCTACGATCTGTATTTTAATGTCCCGTAAATAATTATTCTTAGCATACTACATTAAGAATATAATTTTTTAAATAAAGAATATACCTTGAAACATAATAGTTCAATTTATGTAATCTAAGAATTGAACAATCAACGCGGTACTTTCGTATTTTTATTAAATCCATCTAAAACAAGTCTTAATTAAAGCATATTATTTTAAATAACAAATGTCAAATCTGATATCATTAATGTCTTTTACAAATATAATAATACAAAAGCATATTTAAAACAAATAATAATGATAATGAAAAAATAATGAGCCAAATTATAAATGACGAGCTATCGTTAATCCGCCGTGAAGTTTTTGCTTTGAAAATGATTATTAAAATTATTTAAATGGCGAATAAAACTTTTCGTAGAGCCCGTAGTAAATTTACCTAATTGGATAAATTTTAAATGTATGTGTATTTCATAATAAAAATATCGTCTGTAACGAGCAGGCTTTCCGTTTAAAGGCCCTGTATTTGGGAACGTGCGAGAGCAAACGGAAGTTTGTTTATTCGCATGTTTTTTTTTTCAGAGGCGCAGGAATATATTTATTTATGCATCATTTGGGTCTTGCAAACCGCAAACATACGTTGGAAAGGTTCGTGATGCCGTATTTTGTACATTCAAGATACACCTTAAATTCATATTTTAACCGTTGAAAAAAAAATAAAATAATACGCAATTGAAAGCTTTCTCTCACTGTATGAAAGTAGTGTTTATATGAATTAAATATTATTCATATAAATATTTAAGTTATATAAAATAGCTAGTGGGCGAGAATAGTGAAATAAAAATGAATATATTTACCTTTATTATAATTTAGTTAATCTATATACTCGTATAGTTGTAATGATTTTTGTTAATTATTTTCTCTAAGAAAACTATAGCGAAATGACTTCTGGGATTGGCAGCATTTTCAATAAATTAAAAAAAATTTAAAGGGTAAATTCCGCAATGTCTTAAAATAAGGGCGTTTAATCAATATGTGAATCCAGTCTTAACTTATAGCGGAGAGATGTGAAATCTAACAGCAAGTATTACCTCTAAAATAAAGGTCACTCAATCTGCCATGTAGAGATCTATCCTCGGAGTGTATCTAAATGATTCGAAGAAGTTATTAATTAAATATACATATACTATACATAAAATTCATTTTTCAACGCGTCAATCCAAGCACAAAAATAACGGCAGAAGCGGGATGCGAACCGCGGACCTTGGAAACCAACTATGCCCAGGTATTCATACCGCTCAGCCAACTGGGCTATTGCTATGCCTAGACCGAGTCGCGTTGAAACTAGTACTTATATCATTGTTATCATCGTACGATAGATGTCGCTATAGTATATATTCAAATTAGGTATATTTTTCATTTTTTATTATTCAATCAGTCATCATTTATTCACAAGCTTAATATTATTACTTTCCGACAGTCTATTTATTTTAGTAAGTACCACTCGAGTCTTGAACCAAACTATAGACTGAATGGATGAGAAACGACTTCTAATAGTTCCGACTCGGACTTTATAACCAATCATTTGCCTGTGTTACTGATGAATAATTTTACATTCTTGATATTGTCTCAAGGAGACATTATTATACGAATTTTTGAATTTTTATTATAATATTATTTTATTATTTCAATATTCTAATCTACTTTTATAGATCATTGAGTATATGACTAGATTCGAAGAAGAACTAAAGTAGTTCACACTACCCATCGAATAAGCACACTGAAGTGGTAATGGGCAGGAAATATCTGTCGAAAAGACGAAAGTCGACCGGAAAGAAAAGTGGTTTCCAAAAACTGGCAAACGGAGCGTTGGCCGACCCCTTGTAAAATGGACTGACGACATCAGAAGAAAGACGGGAACAGCCTGGATGCAGAGGACCGAGGTTTGAGAAGATTGGAGACTCATGCGTGAAGCTTACGCTTAACAGTAGACGGACACAGATTGATGATAACTTTTACTGACAAATGTACTTTAGAATGATAAATTACAAATATAAATACATTTTTTACAATAAAGGTCATAGATTTTTTTCAATTTGAGATCCTTGCAAATTTAGAAAATATTGTTGTGTGTGGCGAGATATATTTGATATTTTTTGCATATTTATTGTACATCGTGGTTTTCTGGTTTTATTCTGGTCTGCAGAGTTAAGTATAAGATGTTAAAATGTCATGAAGAATTATTAATAGAGTGGATTTCAAGAACTCGAGATCACCAGGGATTTTATGAGAAATGAGCGTAGTTATAAAACGATTTGAATAAATTATCATGGCCAAAATGTCTTATATTTGAAGATTTTCCAGATAAAACTCCGGAATGGTATTTTTCATTTGTAAGGTAGCACCTGACTGGAGCGTCTCTGCGGCTTGTTCTCGCCTCCTTCTCCATCTGCCACCCTCGAAAGAGGCCTCGAGTGCTCGCCAACAATGACGTATTCCACCTAACGTTTCCTGCGAGACAATCTTTTATTTAATCGCGATCTTGGAAAACCTGCCCCGGGATGTGATCTGAATTTTCGCGGTGTTTGTAAGAGTTGAATAAACAACAATGTAATGATTTGGCGTGTTTGGCACGTGGCGGAGTTGGCTCCGTGGAGCTCGTATTTCGGTAATGAACTGGAATATAGACACATTTCGTACGACTCTGTACCCTTCTAGGATTTTACAAGTCAATCAACTGTAAGAGCATTGAGATAACTTGACCCGACGTGATAATACGATTGAATGAAATAATACTATTATAACTTAGAACAAAATTTAACGTAATAAATAATTAAAAATAAAAATAATAATTTAACATTAATGTTTTAAAATGACATACATGGTTAAACTGCATAATTATAGTTCGAAATTAATTTTAATTATAAAAATAACAATTACTTTTAAGTGATTGTACAGGTTTCGGACCAGAACCGGTCCAACCTAAGCATTGCTTTTGATTTTGGTCTAATGGATGTACACTTAAATAAAGTTTGTCAATAAAAAATAAATGTGAAATAAAACTTAATATTGTAAAATAGTTAATTGAAAATTATACCGAATATATCTGTACTGTTTTATTATTTGCCATAAAGTCAATTGAAAAAAATAAATATTTTAAATTTTCTTAAAATAATGGTTTCAAATGAAGTATAGTAACAGGTGAGGCAGTGGAAAAGAAAACCTTGCATACTAAAGTCGGTCAAGAAACGATAGTGGACCTGGCTGGGATATGTACTTTGCATGCCGCAGGAGAGCATACACTATAACTGCCTTTTATTCAAGCCTCCAGGCGTGCTGCGTCTTGAAAGAGGCCGTAAGGACCTATATTTTGAGTGTTCTTAGAAGTGATTTAGAAGGTAGAGCTGACGAGGACCATGACGACTGAAAGAGTCATTAGTCTATATGTCTGTTTGTGACGACCATATGTTTGAGTTAGGAGAGCGGACATGGGATAATATTGATGAATTTAAAATCATTCATTGTTGATATACATGAATCACTCTATCATAATGTTTTATAATTATAAATAATAGTATAAATGTATGTTTTGAATTTTTTTATTGAAAAATTAATATGTTTCGGTTACTATTCAATGTACCAGCATGATATTAAAGCAAAATTTGACTAATTTTCCGGTATTACAGTCGTTTTGTGAATACAATGAAATAATGTTACAATGTATTGTTAAAGGAAAACGTGATGCTCATAAAAATCGATAAACGGCCATTTACGTTCACGTAAAATGAACGTTTTTTTCAATTGGTCCCCTCTGAATTTATCTCGTTTCCTGTTAAAACTTCAAAGAACATATTTATCTAGAATGAAAATCGATATGACAAAAATACTACCTCATTGAAATCTAATTTAAATGCAGAATTGATATCACTATTTGGCAAGAAGCCATTCAAAGTTATGCATTATTCGATTTTTATGTTTTCGTGGAGGAAATAACGACTTTTTATTTTATTAATCACGGCTGTCGCTCGTCATGGGAAATATGAAAAGTTTTTTCTTTGATTTGGATACGGATTTAATATATTCATGGGTCTGACTCGCAAAATAAAAATACTCGCACCATGATTCAACAACAAAATTTGCTCTTAAATTATAATATTCGCCGTAAAAATAATTAATATGCATGCTTAAAAGACAATTAAAAAACGAAAATATTAATCTAGATAATAATTATTAATAAACTTAAAAAAAAAAATACACTTATGACAAAAATCAAAAAGTTGGTGATTGTTGATAAAGAGACATATACTGTATTTTTTTTGTATCCATGAATAGTTAAAAGTTTTAAATATAAAATATTGTAGTATTATTAATATATATATATAGAATATATATAGATTAAAATATATAGATTAAAATATTAAGTACCTTAAAAGGTTTCTGGTTGAGATTGAGATTAAGTTTGGGCGAGGTTGTAGAAAATCGATATTATTATATGACTGATGCTGAAATTGTTATTTAACTGTACAAAATTGTATAAAAATATGTAATTTGTGTAAAATTGTGTAAAAATATGTAAAATTATATGACACTGTAATATCATGGATGAATCTCACGCCACACACAAGATTCATCTTTAAGTGAATTTACAAAAAAAAAAAAAACATTTAAACAGGAAAATGGAATGTTTTTACTGTCACTTAATCCTTAACTGTATCTTTTATATTTGTTTACAATAAAATAAATAAATAAAAAAAATATAATGCTTAATGATAAAACTCATTGAAGTAAAACAAAAACCAATCAGAGCACCAACAGAGTTTTTGGTCTAAATTCTTTATTGTTCTTAAAAATATAAAAGTATTTTTTGGCTACTTTTTTTTTTGTAGTATTTAATGCAATGAATGGGCAGTTACTTAGCAAACGGTCAGTAATAAATACCTAAAACGCTAAGTAAAAAATAACCATTTGAGAGTAGAAAAAAAATAATTGGCAGGAAATAATTAATGAATTGTTAATTAAGGTTGGGTTTACGTTTTATAGATAATTTATTTACTTTTACATATTTCTTACCAATTTTGAATATATTACTGACAATTCAATTTCATAACTGACCACACTCTTACTGACACAGTGGACACTGCCAATTTATTTAGACTATTGCCGATTAATATTATTTAACTTACTGCCAAAATCTTGAATTAGTTACTGAACAAAGAATACGGACCGTATTTTTTTAAATAAAAAAGACAGTAAGATGCTTAATGCAACTTGCATGAAGTAATTATCAATTATGTTCATTAGTTATTTAAAATAACATATTTTATGAAATCGAAAGATATGAGTTCATTAGTTTATCAACTTGAACGTGTAACAACATATTATCAAGTGCAGTTCCAGCACTAAGTCTCTCTCGCGTATGTAAACATTAATGCGAGTTAAAAATATCGACACATTCAGCAGTACAAGCTCACAGTTTCAGTTGAAAATGTAATGATGTTAGATCCTCACGCTGAGTCTTGGTGAGTTTACGCGTTAAATACTTTATTAAATTTCACGCTTTCAAATTATATTTCGTTCAAAGTCGAGCTTGTCATTCGCGAGTGTAGGAGTTGCGAAGTGTCGCGTGGGTGCCGTCTGAGAACCTGCTGAAAACTGTATATATGTTTATACCAGTAGAAACAAACTCGTTATCTTTTATATGAAAAAACTTGGTGCTGTATTTAATTTATTCAAATACTTGCTAAGGCTTCAATATTTATTCTAATATAATATTGTTATAGTCATGGTGAAAACTAGTAGATTAAAACCTCGATTTTACATTTTACAGGGATCCTTAAAATGACAAATACGAGATAACAAACTACCAAAGAATCAACTCAATCTCGATTATTTAACCCTTTCATTACGGCTGGGTTTGAATGCAAATTATACTGTCAATTATAAAACTAGTATTTGAAGCATAAATGTACTTATCTGGTCTATTTTTATATATCACATGGGTTCTTGTATCTTTTAGCTATCAGATGATGCATAAAAAAACTAAAAAAGTTGCAAAACGATATATCATGGCTACCAATGTCAACTGTAAAGGAATCTTACACGGCATATAACAGGTTAACATATTCATCTTTTTCTGTAATAAAAAATATATTTTAATTTTGCGAAGCCTAATAATATAGATGTGGAATGTACACACATGTAGACACAAACTGGCAACATTGCCAGTATCAAACTTCGCAGCGTTGTTTATTTGCTACAATTAAATATGCTAAAAATAGTCAATCCGCATTATATTTGTGAAGGTACTATAATATTTTAATGATAGATCGATAGTAAATCGGGGAAAATTTCATGACATATTAAGTAACATTGTTTTTATGGGTGTTTGCTGGGACAAAACAAATGAACGATTAATTCGAGAGCAAAATGAGAGAACGATTTATCGTGGTACTTCTATATTAAATTCCAAAAACTATGTGATGTTTGAATATGATGATAACAGCAAAAAACAAGTTTATTTTTATACGACATAGATATGTGATAGATACAGTGATACTAGAATATTTTGACTTCAGAGAAACACTGTACAAATGTACCGGTCATTTTATTTCAGAGTTGTAAAAGCAATGTTTATTGAGTATATAGTTTAGGTTTGTATTTTTTTGGTCATATTGACCCCACCTAACCTTGAGTAACAAAACTTTTTAAACCTGTCATGAATTAAAAAAAGTATTCAAGCCAAAATTAATGCTACATTCAGATCAGAAATTAATTTAAATTCTGACCATTTATTTTGTTGCCTAGTTAAAAGGGGAAAATTTCTGCCGAATATTCACTTAAGTATCATTATATCAATTAAATAATTGTAATAATAAAAATAATCTAGATTTTCCTAATAATTCAATCATGAATGATTTGCAGTATTCGCTATGTTTTAATGATTTTATATTTTTGTTTGTTTATTTCGAGGGGTTTAAACATTAGCGCATTAAAAAAAACAAAGTCAAGTGATCATTATGGAACCGTTTTTTTAAATCTCCGTCGAGAGCAAGTATCTTTATGATATCTGGAGTAAGTATCTTTTGGAGACCAATAAATGTTTTTCTTAGGCTCGATTATATGGCTTTATTGTATCCGTGAATGATAAAATAATCGCATTGTGTATCGGATATACACAAAAGCGAAAACAAATACACTTAATGGCTATACTGACTTGCTCACTTTATTTTCTGAAAATCATTGGTTTGTGTTATAATGAAATATTCAGGAGATATTTTGGCATTGAGTTTTTTCAGAATAATTACGGTGACTATATTTTCTTTTGATACAATAATAATAATTAATAATCCTAAGAAGAAAAAATGTTTTTTTTTTTTAAAAGCAAACGTATATAAGAAAAAGAGATTTTACATTTATTAATTCATCCAAATGAAAAAAGAGAACGTGACTTGTACATTAAATGATTAAAGCGTTATATTTACATGCATAAGCATGTTTATTATTTATTTTTGTAAGGTCTTATGACTTATTTTATTCACAAGTGTTATTTTTATTGAAAATCTATTTAGTGTACCTTTTGGATCTTAGATCAAATATAAACTGTATGAAAAAAAAATGTTAGTAAATAACACGTGATAATTTCTAGAAACAACGAAATGCCTTAATTGGTCGAACGGTCATCACGTTGAATAAAGAAATGTATACAAAGTTTATGGTTCGAATCCCCGCGTGCGCTGTTTAATTTAGTCCGATTTAGTGATAAGAGAAATATCATATAATGTGGTGTTTGCTGTGAATTTCTATGTGTATCAATTGTAAAATATTTTTGATTTGATTATGCAATGTATCGTTTATGTAAGTATAACGTAGTATCCATTGGGGGTGCAAGAAAGCCTCATTCTTTGTGGGTGTTCACATATTACACATTCGTGCCTAACACATTGTAATATTTAGTTGGCTCGTATGATTAATAGTTTCCTATGGATTTAGCATATAGCGTGACTAAGTATATTTTTGTATTAATGAATAAGTGACTAGACAAAAAATTTACACCAGTCAAGTCATAATTTTTTTGATGAGAATCGAGTCTTGAATAAATTGAGATTTTGTGTGTAAAAAATTTTGTACATTTGTGGAATAAAAATAAAACAAATCCTCTTCATTCCGTTATTTCATATTCAAGGTAATTGTGTTTTTTCTAGGCAAAAAATTTATCATGAACCTTCATTTGTTTTCTTCATCTTACTGAAGACATCAATAGTAAATCATTACTTAATGATGATATTTTTTTTTATTTCGATTATCATTCTATCATTCTAAATGTTTTGAGAAGCATTGTCATGCTACTTGTACGTGTAATATATTTAATTATTCTTTCAAAAAATCGCCGTAAAATACAAAAGTGATGCTTTGATATCCCTTTGTGGTTGTAAATTTTTAATCGCTTTCAAATATTTGCGGCACACAATATAACGAGCGAAATCAAAGCATAGAAATACGTTTCATATTCTCCAATAAAAGGTTTGCTGTCAAAATATAGAAATGTTACATTTTTCGCGGCAGCAATAATTTAATCACAATAAAAGCCACGCTTTTGTGACGGCGATAAAAGGTTGCAAAGATTATTTCGATTTCGTCCGGGCAAAGCACACTGTACACTTATCTACGGGAATCAGGGGGAGGAATAAGGGCCGGGGGCGACAGCAAGGGTCCGCAGAGGGGCTCCAAATACAGGTCTGTGAAAAAATGTACACTAATGGCAGAACATTCAATGGTTTCTTCCTTTCAGTGAGATGTTTGGCAATTTTATGTTCACCTTTCGAAAAAAAAGGAAAGTCAAGTCAAAGGCCAAATGCTTTTGTTACATAATTAATGAAAGATATTTCAAAAAATATTACAAGTAAATATGTTTTAAACGTAATAAGAACTGACACGTGTACCTATGCAGTACATTAGAAGTGGCATAAAAATACTCATTATCAATATATATGATTGTCTATGACACGTGAATGGCTGTTAAATATGATTAATTCTATTAATCTCATTAACTCCATAAACAAATAAAGTTGTTTGGGGAATAACGTTTATTTGGATATTGAGTAAACAGGTCAAAGAGTTTAGAGAAGCTGATTGTAATTAGTTACGTTAAAGGTTTTACATTGAACGAATGCGTACATTTTGATCGACTAAATTAGACTAAATAAAAGATTTTCATTTGTTGGAGTACAGCGGAAAAGACGACTATCGCCAACATTTATTTTAAGTAGTGTGAGTAATGAAACAAAAAGCAAATAATGATTAGTCAAATATATAATACGCGTATAATAATTTATTGGGTACTTTTCTACCATTGATTTAGTTTTACACACTGTATGCTAAGAATGTCTTTTTTCTATGACACTCAATTACAATTTAAGAAAAAGTAAAGTGTAATTAATTCGTATAGCTGTGATTTGCAGCAGCTAAGCAATGTTCCGAAAGTACGCGAAAATCCTGAAAGCGAAGATTTAGTGCATGAAAACCTGTTGTGTTATAGGAGGTCCTTTGGGAACGATTTTCGAAGACAAATGAGACAGAAAGAGTTACAATCGAATACATTTTTAAACAGTCTTTTTTCTTTCGTATTTTAACAACAGTAATAAATTAATCCGCCAGAGATATTGAGATTTCTGTTATTTTTTTCTCAGTTAAATATACTCGTATTTTGGAAACGTAACGAAAATACCACTTTGTTGAAATGTTAAATAAAGCAATTTTTGAGTAGCTTCTAAAAGAACACTATACAATATGAATTATGACCAGAAACATAATAAAACGCAAGGTACATTATTTACAAGTGTCTAAAACATACATTCTATTGTACGACCCTTGTATTTTTTATGTGAGAAAGAATCAAAGAATGTAGTCCAAAGTAAAATGAGAGTTTCACTTAAAATCCGCACATAAAAGATCTTTCCTAGAAAATAAATAAGGTAAATCATTTATATACCAATATATATATTTTAAATATATATGTACATTTATTTGTTTTTAACAATCAATATTTTAGTATTACGTAGTATGTATATACTACTCGTATACAACGTGACTCTAACGTTTTAAGTAAAATTCGAATAAGTATTACTTCGAAGGTATTTTACTTTTTTTAGACAATTGCTAGTGGGTTTCTTTATAAGTTCTCATTTTATTCGATCCTATGGTGGAGCTTAGCCCATTGAGCTGGGATGATCATTTCGGAATTGATAAAAGAGAAAAAAGAGAAGAACCATTTGTAATCCTGTTGCTAACCCGTATGAACTTTTTCAAATAAATAAATCATTTTTCGGTATTTCTAA
This sequence comes from Glossosoma conforme, assembly GCA_022606575.1. NCBI lineage: Eukaryota > Metazoa > Arthropoda > Insecta > Trichoptera > Glossosomatidae > Glossosoma > Glossosoma conforme. Next base: position 405,401 of record JAGTXR010000151.1, read on the forward strand.
TGCAATATTTTGTTACAATTTGATGTTAATTATATATGTTTCATAAATAATTTTACAAAAATATATTTAATTTATCTGTGAAAACTAACTTTCGAAAATGACATATGCAAATGTAAATTTTACCAAGTTTTATGATAATTTTGTGATAGCTGCAAGTCTGTACATAAAACAATTATTTACTAAAATTATAAATAAATATATGTCTTATTTCGATCTTTTCGATCGATATTTTTCTTGGTGGAATTCCATAATATCAGATATAAAATAAAAGGTTTAGAATTAATTTCACATTTATTATTATTTTTGACGACATGTTTCAGCCAAGTCGGATGGCCATTTTCAAGTCTATATGTGGAATAAATTCTAAAGAATCTTTTATTTTATATCTGAAAATATATGTCTGATATTATGACTTAAGCGAAAGTAGTTATCACATCATCTTTAATGTAGTCTTCTTAGGAACAATTTTGTGATGCCTGTTGGTAGCTAGTTTGCCACTATGCTCATCACTCAGATTCAGAATACATTATTACCACATGATCTCTTCAAAATCGCCTTCTTGATCTTCTTCATTGCCCTTAAACGCTTTAATATTTCCTATCGCTTAAAGTAGCTCAGAGCCCGAAATTGTACAAGATTTTCATAAAATATATATTATGTTTATTAATTTATGATGGATATAAGAAGAAGAATATGTTTAAAAATTCAAAATATTAATAATTGTATTTTATATTCTGACCAAAAAATAAATGAATAAATAAAGTTGTCATTAATATTACAACAAAGATAATTGTTTAAGCATCATTTTTTATAACTTTCTTTTTTAGAAAATTATGTTAGTTAAGTTGCAATACATTGCAGAACTTACAACCGTACTAAACATCCGATGCAAAACTGGAAAAATTCTCCTTTTATCTTTATTTAAGGTATTTATACCAGATATGTAAATAATTCACCAATAGAAAATTATTTCTTTTGACCGGAAAAATATGAGCCTATTTCAAACTCTTGTTTTACACAAATGTTGTACATTTAGAAAACATTGAAATAAATAGACGTGGAAGCATAAAGAAAGAAAGACATACGGTTCGATCACCGTTTAAGAAAAGATTTCACGTGAGAAAGGAAGTGGTAAACGTCTCGTATCCAGGGAACAAAAACTGAAGAGGTCAACCGACTGGAAGAAAATGGGGCCCGGGGGAAGCCGACGATTGTACGTGGAAAGCCTACGGTAGAGCCCACTTTATACGGAGGTGGTTCAAATTTTATTAGTACTTTCTTTGAAGCTACGAATAAAAAAAAACAGAATGCAAACACAGTAATCTTGGAAACTTTATAATTGTATTTTTTTGTGCTAGCACATACATGGGAATACTAAGAGACGGTGTTGGAGAAAAATCTTATATCTGAATTATATAACGCTTGCCATTTTAAGGACGACTCAACTCTTTTTTTGGAATGTTGTAATGTGTATCTCATATGTTTACAACTTAGCATTCACGGACTGTCCATTTTTATGAGAGCACAGTATAAAAGAGTGGTGTTCATTGTATGACATTAATATACCATCAATTTTGATTAATATACTGCGATTTGCTATCCGCGGTTGAAGTATCACTTTTACACTAACCGGGTGTATTGATAAAATTATAATTGATACAAAAATATTTTTATTTTAAACTTCGTCAGATATCGAACCTATGACATCTGGCTTGGTAAGCAAGTACTAACCAAGGTATTACTGGGAAAAATAGCGGGGAAAATACTGGGACCAAGTACTGGGAAAAAATAATTTGACGTCGCTGACAAGAAAAAGAAGAGCAAGTGCTTTACCTTCTAATCCATATGCATTTTAATTATATTTTATATAAATAATAGTATTTTGTATTTATTAATGTATGTTATGATGGTCTTATTGCATAAATACGAGTATTATTAATTTAACAAAAATAAATTAATTTATAAAAAGATTCCGAAAAATACTATCTGCTATTATTTAGCTAGTTTACAAAATGCACTTATAATTGATTTTACGCACCATTTTATATGTGCAATGAATTAGGTTAAATATGGTACATATTTTAAGATTCACAAAATCATGAGAAAACATAAAAAAATCACATATCAGAATAATGATGATTACAAATATATGAGTAGACGAAACTTTTTCTTTTTGCTGCTCTGTATCGTAGGGAATACGAATAAAACAAATATTTACAGGCCATAGCACACTGACGTACTAATTCAGTACATGTCTGGGTTAATTTGCCAGACTATAAGATTAAGTGAAGCACTTGACTAAACTTCTGAGGGCAATTGATCTGCAAACAGCTGGACTTGACTGATACTACGTCAACTTGCCAACACTAAAGTTGAACGATATCAGATCTACGCTATATTGCTTAAACTTTTCAGGAAAGTCAAGTCAATATAATGATATCTAGAGTGCAATAAGCGAACTTTGACTAAAGCTTACAGGTAATTTATAACTATCGTTATATTGCCAGAGTTACTTTAAGAGTTTATTAAACAAATTTGATTATTATTTTTGTAATTAATTTTTTAATTTTTTAATTTAAGTTATCAACTAATGCAGTAGTAGAAAATTTTCCGTCACACTGTTAAGTCAATTGAAATTATCCTTTCTTCGTCCCAAGTTATCTTTACACCTGAAACATCAGCAAGTAAATACTTTGTATAATGATGAAATTAATATAAAAAAGTGATATAATTTCAATAGGTAAAATATGGATGGTGTGGCCAAAACAGTCGTACAATTGGTTTCAAGATTAAGTTCATGCAAAGTGTATTAGGCGTTCAGTGGTCTGTATTTTTGAAAAATGAGTATGTTAGAGATCGAATACGACTGCCATTAATTCCATAGTTGTTCTAGAGACGAAGATATATTTGCCTGGGACATGTAATACGGGTGCCACAGGTGAGAATAAACTTTGAACTAAAACGATGGTTTGACGTTGTGAGGAATTGCCAATTAAGGAAACGAACACTCGGCTATCTAGTCCACAATCTTCCAAAAACCTCCGAAACATTCGGAACTATCTGCTGCTAGGGAATCTCTGGTGGAGAAGATGAACATGTCTCTTGAAAGGGTTTCACGATGGGGCGACCTCAACTTTGTCAGTTTCAACATTTCAAAAACCCAATCGTGTACTTTTCTCCACCAAGAAGACTGCTATGGATCCTGTATCTTTCAACGGTTGTTCTCTTCCGAAAGCAAGCTCCATCAACATGCTTGGATTATCAATATCGAATAATGTCAAATATTACGAGTCAATTAAGTGTAAAGTCGGTCTCGCTTCCAAAAAACTAGGTGTATTATATAGATCACGTCGGTATTTCAACAATAAACAACTTCTTCTTCTATATAAAGAACAAATCCGACCTATCCTTGAATACGGCAGTCACCTTTGGATTGGAGCCCCAAAATACCTTCTAAACTTAATTGACTCAGTTCAAAGAAGAGCAATTCGTTTGATAAACAATGACACCCTTACGTCTAATCTACAATCAATGGAACACAGACGTAAGGTTGGTTCTCTTAGTCTTTTCTACCGTTATTACCACGGTCGCTGCTCTTCGGAACTTAAAGAACTAATTCCTCCTGCACCCACTCACAGCCGACAAACTCGTCTTACACTTGCCGAACATCCGTACACGGTTAATATATGTCGACCAAGAACTGGCAGCTTCCAAAGTTCCTTCCTTAATGCCACCGGTAAGCTATGGAATGCTCTTCCAGCGTCTGTGTTTCCTCCTTCCTACAATCTGGATCTCTTCAAGAAACAGATAAATATACACTTGCAATCTCCCCAACCCACACACAAACACGAACACAACACACGTTTCCCGCATGCAGCGTCCAGCATCCCTGGCTGAGCGTCATAGAGTGCACTGGTCTTGACCGGTTGTGCTCTCCTGCATGCGTTTACATAAAAAAAAAAACAGTCAGTTAAGATATAAAAGTACATCTGACTGGAAATCATTTTTTGGATGGTGCAAGATAAAGTTAACAAAACAAACTACTACCGCCGTTTATTGAGACTTTTTGTCTAATAAGAAGTCCTTCGGAAACTGTATAACGAATGCACTCGGCGGAGCTCTGGAAGGCTGATATGAGACCATGGTGGCTAAAAGAACTTAATGGTGCCGATTTGTGACATATGATCAAACTAGGCAGCTGTGGATACGGAATAAAAATATGTTTAAAGTTATGAAAAATTATATATTGCGAATTACAAAAGTAAAATATCAAACGGAAAACTATTTTTATTATGCTTGACATAGTTTGAAGTATAAAAGGAAACAAAACTGTATATTTTAATTAGAAGTTACATTATAACATTACAGAAGAAACGTGGTATAGGGATCCTCGCATTACGTATAAAAATATGCGGAGCCCACAAATTGCTGCTAATTCAATAAAATAAAATTAACCACAGGTCTTTATACAAACCGCTTCACATATACGCAAGCAAAAGGGTTCATTTTATTATCTTACACACATTTTTTTGAAAAGTGTTTTTTTTTGTTTATTTTTTAATTTAATAATAAACGGATCAAATGGTGGTAGTGAGTAACCTAATATTTCAATGCGTATTTAATTTACATGTTACTACAATATTTCTTGGCAATGGTTTCACTATTTCAAAAGAAAATTCTAAAAGAATAATGTGATATGCTTTTTGTTGCGGAAACAAAAATATCATTTGTACACTTTTTATTACCATATACATTTAGATTAGAACGCAAAAATACATCTAAGAAGATACTTAGCGTAAGTTTTCATCTTATTTTCTTTAGAGTATTTGACGGTTACAGGAGAATGTCCTCTAAAGTCTAAAGCACGGGGACTTGAAGAAAAGGTAACTGTAATTTATGCTTTTTCTGTGGCATCTTTAGAACGTACACTGTACACATCATCGTCTTAAGAGACGATGATGTGTCTAACTGTAAATGTTCTAAAGATGTACAGTTAGACATACTGTCTAGCTGTACAGTCAAGACTGACTATAAAAAAGATAGCTTGTTTTCTCTCTAACCTCGTTATTCCTCACAAAATTAAACCATCGTACTCTTAAGTATTATACCATCCATCTGATAATAAAATAAATTAAACGGCTGCATTGCACACATTCAAGCTAAATATTAGATTGATAGCTTCTGAATTGTATTAAGAGTGGAAAAGTGATTTATACTACGAGTATATGTATAATTAATAATAAAAACTCTAAGAATGTTTTAACTTGTGATATTTTTTGAATATCTTTTTCTACAGTGAATTAGGGATGAAATTTATCTTGTTTTATGTTGGTTACGTGTTAGTCATAAATGTTACCCCTTGCGTTTATATAGTCATTAGGAAATTAATATATTGCGTTGCTTTGGTTAAAACAAGGCCTCCGTGTGAATATATGGCGCAAACGCCATTAAGACATAAAAAATATGTGGTAACCGGTTGGCCCCGATTAATAAATAAGGTTTCGTTAGAATAAGTGCGGACACCAAAGGCCTAAATGCTTTCATTTTATGATTCTGAGGAAAAGGTTTTCATACATATTACACTGTGCTACATGTTGTTGTGTGGTTATAAAGGCGGAAGGAAAGGAGGTTCATTTATTAATAAGATAAGCATTGCTGTAGACTATCGAACAACGCCCTTTACTTCAAAGCGATTAACTCGAGGAATAAATTACCAATTTCGTTCAAAATATTTAATACATTTTATAAAATTAGCAAGCAATCTACGGTAAATAAATGTGTTAATTGAAAGCTTTACTTGAAAACCAAGACACGTGGCAATACATTATTTTTAAAAGACATGTGATCTACGCAATATAGATATTCGACTCCTAACGTGATGGACTCTTTCAACGTGCAGATATAATTTAAGTGAAAGTAAAACACTTTTTTTTTTCATATGTATGTCTGATTCGACTAAATCTCTTATTGACCAAATCACTTTGGCCAAATTGATTCCGGCCAAATGTTAGGATAAGTAATATTCACATTTCTAGAAGAAGTATAAGCACGCAACAGACTTACACTTGGTATATAGATAAATAATAAAAGTGTTTTTTTTTTAGGTTACGATTCAAATAAATATATATTTTAAGTTTATTGTATAGTGTGTATACAGAATAACGTTCCGAAATTCATTTTTTACTATAATTATATCATACTACGCAGTTGACAAAGACGATGGCTAATAAATTGTATTTTTATGGCACTGATGTATGGCCGAGATAGTCCGCATTACTTTTCAACAAGATCGCCGTATTTCATCGAAGGGGCTAGTTATATTTGCGAGAGAAAATTTGCTATAGCTATTGGCTTGAAATAATAAAACAAAATGTTGTTCTCGCAGTCAACGGGGAGCGACGGTTAGGCTGAAGGAATTGTGAGAACAAGAACAATGTTACGTCACAGAATATGAACTGGTTATTCTTGGCTGGATAACTACTGAGAAAAGGAGCGACAAGCAGGTACTTACATAATAATGAACTGAAGTACAAAACCGCTAGCTAAAGCGGAGGTTGCTCAAACTTCGATTCATTTGTATCTTTGTCATTTATGCTTAGACTAATTTGATGAGGGTTGAGTCGGATAAACTTCACAAATATTAATAAGAACCAAAACAAAAATTATTTATAATTTAAAATTATTTTCAATTAAAAAAAATAACAAATTTAAAGTTTTTTAAAGTAATTGTACATGTTTTGTACCTGAATTGGTCCCTTCTAAGCAAAGGCTTAACTCTTCTAAACGGACAGACAATTATACGTGAATTATTAAATACATAATAAGTATATTTACAATTGAATTGATGGTTAGTTATTAAATTCTAGTCTTAACAAAATATGTGTTATTTATTTGGTTGCTTAAAAGTTTATTTGTCTTCAACTGTATGGACATATACATTTTGTAAATGCGTGTGTATTAACCTAATAAAATATTCTTCCTTTACATATAATCGACGGTTCCTTTAGAGTTAATCCATTGCTTATTATGGACCGGTTAAGGTCTGAATCATGAAATCACTTAAAATAAATGTGAAATAAAACAAAATATTAACTTCAACACATTTTTCAAACTACAAGTTTACTTAATCCACCGATTCGATCCAGACAAAGAGAGCAAAAACTAAAAAATCACTTTAAAATTGATTAAAGTACCCAATTATGTAATTAACAACAAAATCTCAACTTGCGTTGATCCACGGGCTGATTATTGGTTGAATACGCCGTAAATACTTCAGAGTTAATGCTGTTCTGTGCCTAATTAAGATGAAGTAATGAAGGGATGTTGTAATTGGGTAGGTGGGTATTTCATAAAATAACAACAAGTTAAGGGCCATGAAACAAAATATTTCAAATCATTAAACGAATTATTAAATGTTAATTTGTAGATAAATTAAATTTTTATGCTTGTTTCACTTATTATAAATGTTTTATCAATACGGTTGTTTATGTTTTCAGCTAAATAATATAAAAAGTACGTTATCAATATTTGACGACGCCTATAGCTTAGAGGAAAAGGACTTATATACCATGCTAACGGTAGTTCACTAGTGCAATTCTTAATGAAAATATAAGAGATACCATTTTGGGATCAATTTATAAGCTGTAAAGATATCTCTAGTTATTGTGAAATTTCATTCCTTACCCGGTAAATATTTATGCTTTGACTCTTGATCATAATTTGAGATAGACAAAATTATCTATCAACACTATTAATTCATGGTTATTGCCTATAAAATGGACGATGCGCAAATACCGTTTAATGACATTGGCGGATCAACATTCCACTAACTGCACTAAATTCAAAAAAAGGCAAGCACAGAATCCACAATAAAAAAAAGCGTACCACGTAGCGTATGTCAGTATTGTAATGCATGTGCTTACATTGAAAATATTATCAAACATGATTATATGGTTATGTATTATATTGGCTAAAAAATTTTTTTTGTATTACTGAAGTAAAGTGCGCAGATATGTTCCCGTAATGTATTTTAAAGGTCATTAAATTCGGAATAAAATTTTCCACATACTTAAGCACTACCGAAATTACATGTCTTGCATTGACTCCCAGCAGTTGAATACGCGACGTAAATAGGATTTTCAGCGTAATCTCCATTGGTTGCAGCCCCAGAAGAAACTGCTGAAGTTTTTCTAGCTTAGACTCGGGAAATTGATCCGCGATTAGAAAGTACTTAAGTCGATCGTGCATAAGTACGTGACGCCGGCTCCGCAGCTAACGAAGGAGTTCGTCCCCATAGACGCTGAATATAATGTTCAGCCTTCTGAAGTTTGCCATTTCATGATAACGGTGGATGAAGTTGTCACTTGTCATGCCCCGATTGCCACTGAATAGATATTCTGAAATTTGAAGTCAAGTTTGGGACAGAATGCAAAAAACACTTTATGATGTAGGTCGCTTCTATTTAATCAACTTAGACATTGTTGGTTTTAGAGAAGAGATAAGAGAAAGCACTAAAGACTTTTTAGAAATTATTCAAACTGTTGATGTTGCTTCATTCACAAATATTTTTGTTAATTAACGAATAAATTATTAATTATTTTGATAGGTATAATAAGATATAATAAAATTAAGCTTATAATTTTAATATCTACTAATATTTAAGATTTCATTCAACACTATTTTAAGAAAAAAAATCTTATTATAATTTTTTTCGCAAAATTTTCTTTTAGTTCGGTAAATATTCTGGTAAAATTATCAATTATGCGTGGTATTTCCCTTTTTATTTAACGGGAATATTACTTGTTTTATTTGAAAATTTCAGTGATTATCGATGACATTTGTAAACGATATTTTTGAATAAATTTATTACGTCAGCTTTATTTCAAAATAGATTTTATTTTATAATTTATAATTTTTAAAATAAATACCAAAGTGATTATTTCTTGATTGATCCCTGAATATAATTAATAATTATCGATAAAAATTGAGGAATCTTCGTTATTGTTATGCTTCGTAAAACTTTAATCCATTAATCCGATAAAATCTCAGTCGATTTTTCGTCAGTCTATTTTCCTGCATAATTGGAGCTCAGCCTGCTGTTAATCCGCACACCTTGAGGCTTTACGGGAGGGACCGCCTCAGGGCCTCTGTACCTTCTGGGCTACTTACAATTACTACACATAACCAAGTTAATTAATAAACAATAAACTACCTTCTTACGAGTATGATTTATTACATTTCTAAGTATCAATAACTTATATATAGTATTTAATTTTTTAAATTTATACTTTTAATATTTTATAAATATTTAAGATAAGTAGAAATGCAAGTAGAAATCGATTGATGAATTGCTCTAAAATTCAGAAAATTCTATTAATTACGATGTATTGGCTCTAAATTATGTTTATATGTATATCTTCGTTATATAAAATAAAGTCACTCTATTTATTTTGGTAAATTAAAACACATTTTGCCAATGGTGATGAAATGAAAAGAATTTTTACATTAAATAATTTGTTTAACATAAATAATGTCAAAAGTGACATAAGAAAATTTTTGCATTGATTTACAATATAATTGTAAAAAACCTTTTTTTATGAATTGAGGAGTAGAAAAACACAAAATTAATAACATTATTTTACCACACTTTTTTGTAATTTTTACATGCTTATGGAGTTATTTATAAATAGACATGCAAACGCTCTTTCCGCTGCACTAGCCAACCAAGGTATAATTTTAATGTCTTAAGATAATAAAAATAATCAAGGAAGATAGGCAACTAATAAGAACCATCTCAGAGAGGCGAGCCCGATGGATTGGTCACATCATACGCCACGATGGTCTTCTTCACGATATTGTGGAGGAGATGGTTGAGGGTAGAAACTGTAGAGGGCGCCCTAGACGGGAGTATTTGCAGCAAGTATTTGAGGACATGAACTGTAGCGCTTATGCTGAGCTGAAAAGGGTTGCGGAGGACCGAGAGGAATGGAGATCGATATGCAAGATTCTGTTGCTGCAAACCAATCCACCGGATTGATACTACGAAGAAGAATAAAAATAAATTATACTCCTTCATAATTTTATATGAATTTGATTAAAAAAATTGAATACTCAATTTTATTGCTCATTTATTTTAAAATGATTGTACACGTTTTAAATGTGAAGTAAAATAAAATGCTTTCAAAAAATTGATAGATACATACAAGTCTACATCAAAAAAGAAAAATAAATGGCAGACAGTGGGATTATGTGGAATGGAGACACGAACTATTTACCGTTCTATATACCGCGCAATCGACCATGACTATTATTATTATAAATATATTATAAATCTTGTCAAATGATTAACTGAGTCATAATTAACATCCCGTATTATACACATTAATATGTGCAGATTGCATACTTCAGAGACACGACAATCATCCTTTGAAACCTAATCTACTTCTAAACGTTTTCGTTGTCTTTGAGTAAACTTTGCCTGTTAGCTTTTGGAACAAATATAAATATAATAATGTTGGTTTTGCTATCGGTGCAATGTAAGCATACTAAATTAGTTTACAACGTTCTCATCTCACTCTGTTGCTTCATAAACTTTTTCGTCAAATATTCCTTTAGGCCTTAAGAAGTTTAAATCAATCACCAGTACTTTTTGTACTCTCAAGGGCTATATCAAGCTGATCGTATGACGTATCTCTGATCCCCAGTTCATATCATGTGTAGTATTAGGTTCGCTATTAAAACCGCTTTAGCTTTGTGGAATCGATACATTTATATCATATATATACATAGCAAAAATATTCGAAAAAATAGTAAAAAAAGAATAAATGAATTTATTAAAACTAATAAACTAATTAATGAAAACCAATTCGGATTTATGGAAAACCGAAACACACAAGACGCCATTGCTAAACTATCAAATTATATACTAGGCTCACTTGACAAAAATCATAAAAGTTTAGGTATATTTATAGACTTGAAAAAGGCATTTGACAGCATTTCTCATACAAAACTAATATCGAAATTAAATCACATTGGAATAAGTAATAGCGCACTGGAATGGATAAAAAGTTATCTTTATCAACGACCACAATTAGACAAAATAAATAATGTACCGAGTCAAAAAGAAACAAGTGAATTTGGAATACCGCAAGGAACAGTATTGGGACCACTATTATTTATCATCTACGTAAACGATATATTCAAACAGAATCTGAACGGTAAAATAATATCTTATGCTGACGAAACAGCAATAATAATTGAGAGCAATAACTGGAATGATACAATAAAACTAGCAAATGATGATATTAACAGTCTTAAACGATGGTTTGACGTTAATCTACTTACATTAAACGCAGAAAAGACATATCTAATCCCATTCTCCATTAACAAAAAAATAACGACAACTCCCATACCTAAATTATTTATTCATTACCCTGGATGTAATAATACCAACTGCGAAAAAACCTGCTCATTGATCAAAGCTACTGATAAAATAAAATACCTGGGTATATTTATTGACAGTAACTTAAAATGGAAATCACACACAGCTGAATTAGTAAAACGTATACGCAAATGCATCTATATATTCATCAGACTCAGAAACATCTTAACTAAAGAAGATCTAAAAATGGTATACCACTCCATTGTCCAATCTCAACTGCAATATGGAATTGTTGGTTGGGGAGGAACATACCTAAATACTACCAACGCTATTAGAACTGTACAAAAACTTATCATCAAAGTGATATTGAAAAGGCCTCCCACCTACCCAACAGAAAGCCTTTACAATAAATTCAAAGTGCCAACGGTGGATACACTATACCAAAAATACACTATTTTACAGATTATTAAAGAAAGGAGAATCGAAAACTGGTACACTTGTCATTCTGCTAGGTTTATGTACAACTTATTAATACCAAAATTTAACACACAACATGCAAAAAATGGTCACAAATATAACGGAATAGTTAATTTTAACAATCTTCCTCGGGAAATAAAAGCGATCAGTGATATTAAAATATTGATTGAAAAGGTGAAACAGTACTTTAAAAGAATTACGAACAGAACCGACGTCACTGCATAACAAATTGAAATAATAATGTACCAAAAATGTATTATTAATTTATATATACTTTAGATTTAATTCAATTTATTTTTTTGAGGGCCTGGCAGTTTTACAGCGGACCGACTGAATGTGACTGCGGCGTGGAGCAGACCCTGTCACACCTTCTGGAGTGTGCGCTGTGCCCGAGTGGCTGCACCCAGGAAGACCTGATGATGGCCAGAAGTAACGCCATCGACGTCGCCCACTTCTGGGCAGACAGGATCTGACCCTGTTGTTTCCGACACGATTATATATATTCAATTTATAGTGTCTTAAATTATTAATTATATAACGTTAGTATTATATAAAAATCATGTAAATGTATAAATGTGTATATATAAAACTCTGTATAATTATATAAAACTGTAAAATAACATAGATGAATCCCACGCCACACACTAGATCTTATCTTTAAGTGGTGTGGTAAGCGAATGTAAAAAAAAAAAAAAAGATTCGAATGTAAATTACTGTGTAAAAAATGTAACTTATTATATTTGATTAAATAAAAAAATAAAAAATAAAATGTCATTTTAGCTCATTGGATATGTTTTTTAATAATAAATTTAATACAATGGAGTGCACAACTTAGGGCATCAAATCTTATGTTAGAATAATTGTAAAGTTATAAATATCTTTAAACCAGAGATTAATTTATTAAATTTGGTGCATGTGCAATACTTCATTTATTTTATGAACTCAAAAATGTATGCTTAGACATTAAAATATTGAATGAAAAGATTGATTGACCATTAAAAAATATATCTGCATAGTTCTAAAATAAAATCACAGGCGTAAATGAAAACAGATTCATAGAATTTATGCTAATGTTTTACGTGTTAAAATAATTGAAATATTCAAATGATACTGATTAATTTAGAATAATAATGAATATTTTAAATATGTTATTTTAACGAATTGTAATAAAATATAACAAGTTCTGTGGAATTTAAAAGCTGTGATAGAATTAATTATTATTTCCCAAGAAACGTATCAAAGCTCATTTTCTCGTTGTACCTAGCGATTATACGAACTTTTATGTTCATTATCCTCCGGTGAAGGTAGCGTTCATCCAAATTTCCTGTTACTTCTCTGCTTTACGGAGAATGTTGCTTTGAACACCGTGATTTATGCAGATTTTAGCCGAACATTCGCAAGAGTTGCGAGAAGTCGATAATGGCGCTGTCACTCACCGACCTGAGCTTCTTGAACTTCTCCCTCTATGACGTTGCCGTTGCAAAAATACAAATGACGACCCCGCCACAGCGCCCTTTGACACTCGTGATTCGATTATTTTATTTAAATTATTGGCTACCATATTCTTAAAGCAGGTATATATTTTTTATCGATTTATTTTTGTTATTACTTGTTTTATTTGCGAATCTTGGCATCCCATCAGTAATCGATGCAACCAAATAATGTGTATTGAAAACAAATGCTTGACTAGATTACTGGTATTGGAATGATTTGATATTGTGAGGAAGTGGGCATAGTAGCTTTCCACACTATAGTCAAGAGACGAAGGTGGACTTGACTTGGATATAAACTTCAGCTGCCTTTTCTTCAGACCCCTGGGTTCAAGTCACTTCAGAAATCCGTTGGACACTGTGTTTTACACATAATATACTTAGCAGTGCACCGAAAGTCAGAATTTACATGGGATGAGGCGAGGACAATGGAGAATGACATAGTTTTATGGTGGCAGTTCGTGCTGACTATTTGCTCTAGTAACGGAGCTGACATAGAAATAATGATGTGATACTAAAATAAATGAAATGGATATACAAAATGCGAGATGATGTTAACATACAATTTCAGAAAAATACTTCTCTTACAAGTCAGATTCAATAATAATAAAACATTGAAAATGATTATTCCGGATTGAAGTCAACTTACGAATAATATATGGATAATGGTAAAATTAATTTGATAACCTTTCACCTTATCGAGGGACATTGTACTTAGCAGGTTAGTATTACTCTTTGTAGTATGAACAGTCTATACTCCTGCAACTGGCCATCATTATACAATATACATATATGTACGAGTTATTTTACTTACCAGCATGAGTTTCTCGTACTCTTCCTCAATAACTGTGCCATTGTAGAAGCGATGCTCCGCCTGGACATCCGGGAAGTAGAAGCCTCTCCGGCACACGCACTTGTAGGAGCCCCGCCGGAAGCCCAGCCCGGGCAGTGGTTCACACTGTCAACCAGAAAATCACACATTTGTAGAGTAAAGCCTCGATATAACGGACATATATTTTAATGAACTTTGCATATAATGGACCAAATCCTGTAAAATGTAAAAACATTATCATTTGAATACAATATTATACATGCTTTAGCGGCCACGATAATCACGCCATAAGTCTAGCGCTAGAATTTGAGACATAATGCCATCCTGCTAGTAGAATGCATCTAGCCGGAGCAATATTATATGAATATTATATTAGTGGATTTTTTGATATAATCTCGCGTAGATTTCGACGCAGCACACTGTTAATTGCCACACTGAACGAAGATTAATTTGTTTTATTGTATACCAGTGTTCACTAAATATGAAAAATAATTGCAAATGATAACTTTAAAAATGAAAAGTAAGAGCAAAAATTTAAATAGTATATGTTTGTAAAGATTTTAAGACAGTTAGTTTGTCGTTTAAGAAAGGTTAGAATTGAAAAAAAAAACTTCGCTATAGGCCGCTGTAAGGTGATATTGCCAGATGGAGTTAACTGAAAATGTTACAGGATAAATTGTTGTTCTCTGAAATTTATATGCTATGTTCGTAAGTCAGGTACAAAGTGAAAACAACAACAAAGTAGAAGAAAATTAATCTTTTTTTTCTACGACTCATGAAAATAATAACATTTCTACCATATTTGCTCCATACCTGGACTATATAAAGCTGTCATTAATTTCCCATGAAACGTCCCAAGTCATTTCTGCATCGGGTTTTCCATGACCCGAAGAATGAGTCTCGAAGACAATGGAACTGTAGTATCCAAAGTATATTTGGCAGTTTTGTTAATAATTTTTTTAGAATAAAAGATGATTTGATCTTAAAAGGTGGATTAATTCAGTTTCTAAGCACCCATTCAATATAATACACGCTAACTGTTGCTTAGTTGTGGTTATTGAAAAACAGCTGTAACAAAATGGTACTTGTATGGTAAGCGGTCCTGTTTATGACTATTATTATTTTTCACCATACCCGCTTCACATTTAGAGCATATAAACATCACAAATTATCGTTTCACATTTCTGTAAGCTAAGATTGTCTATTTCTTGTGTCAGAACACCTGAATACCCGGAGGTTTACATGGGAACATTTCTATTTCTAATAAAAATATAATATGAAAAAAGCAAACTAAGTAAAAAAATGATTTAAGATGGTTACTGTGATAAAATACAAATTTAATTTAAATAAGAAGTTTTTTGAAATAAATAACAATTTATTCTATAAAATTTAATATAGATGTTCACATTGCGCATCGATGGAAATAAAGTAATTTTAACAGGATTGGATGCTACATTTTCTGTCAGCAGTTTAAACAATCCATTTCAATACCTTTGTTCGTGGGACGAGAGTTGTTTTATAAGTCCCGAATAGCCTTAACATCTATAATACTCCCCCCAACTGGAAGAATTTCATTAATTTTTGAGCAAATCTCTTGGCGAGATAGAAGATATCGCTTATTTGATATTGAAATTCTGGACAAAGCTAAGTGTAAATAGCCAGTTTGAATACGCAAAATAAATAACGTACTTCATCTGGGAACAATAAATAATAATAATCATAATGAAAATTATTTAAATAATACGAACATGAATTTTGAAGACAACGTTTGTATTTAATATTAACTTTTAAATCTATTTCGAATATTTATATTTGACATTTATATGTGATTAATCAACCTGTTGATTTAGGTCGTTCCATGACTTTTTTTACTTGTCTTTGGTTATTTTGGTGTATTTACATTTTTCAGCTAAACCGTTCATTTAAATCAAATAATTCAGGCCGCATAATGGACAAATAATTGAGAACGTTAGTTTTATCATCCGATATATTTTTAAAAAGGTAATTATAACCAAAATATGGCTCCTATAAAAACGGTAACCTGCTCCACAGAATTTCGGATTTATCGATATTATGGCAGGTGACAGTTATTTTTCATATTAAGTACTTTGGCATTGTTAAGATACATAAAGTATGAAGGAAAGGAATAAATAAAAATCTGTAGCTTATCATTTAATTTATCAACATGGAACAATACATAACTTAAATATCATTAACTAAAAAATAATGACAATGCCTCTGAAAAGTAGGAATATGCGTTAAATCATCAAAAAAATATGGATTTTTTTCCACACAGTCTCAGTTACTCTTCAATGATAAATTCTGGTAAGATAAACAATAATAGTAATGACATTATTACACAGTGTCGTAGCTATTTAAATACACTTAGATCTACATATCTTCACATTATTAAAAATATGCTGAAACGTACTTTCATATTTGACTTTTTCATGACATGAATTTTATGATATATAATATATTCTCGTATTATTGGTGATAAAATATGCCTTTTTCATCATTAAAATTGTGCTTAGGATACAAACTTTTCAAAGCCTTTACACTCTCATTGTTTTAATTAATTATTCATTGCCATCAGGTTTTTGGTAAAACTCGTCCCACTCAAAAGGAAAGACAAAGAAAAACGAGTGGTCTTGTACAATTCGAATAAAAGCTTAACGAGAAATATCGTCAACGATAAAGGTAAAATTTGTGCAAAATTCTATAAATTGACGCGTTTACTCGTATATATTGAATTGGAATTTTCGTAGTTAATTAAACCAAACCATTCAATAATCAAATTAATTGATATGAGATTACATTCATTCACTGCTATATATAATATATAAAATGGATATTTAAATATTATATTTAATGCCTGCAATTTTTTAAATATTTAAGCCCGCCTAAATACCTATTTCCTTTGCCAATGATAATAGCACATCGTATGTAAGGTTATAGTTAGATCACCAAAGTTAAGCAACATTGGACACGATCTAAGACTTGAATGGGTAACCGCCTGTTACTGCGTGTCATGGTCAGTTGCTATCTCTTCAAGTCCCCACTCTATTCAGGTATACCTTGGGGTGTATAAATATCTGGGTACGAGGCACGGACAATAGCAAGTTGTGACTTTATGTATGAAACGGATATGAGAAGAAAGAAATACTTACTTTACAAAAAAAACATTTTTACACTACCAGTATATTATCACCGCAGCTAAACGTAAAAGAAACCACTGAAGAGCTAAACACTTATGCTGGTATGATTCTGCATGCGTATAGATTACATATAAACTCGATTTGGTCATGACTGTGAGAAAGGATGGCAAAAAACTGACTAAATCTGTGAACGGAATATCTAAACGACTGATCACAAAGCTATCTGATACAAAGGGCAAGAGAAAGAAAAATAATGATGGTGATAATTGTTAAATAACGCAATAAAGGTAGTTATCTACGGAGAGGCAATCAAATGGATTCTCGAACAGCAAATTCAAATGTTGAAGTTACGAGCATATGCAGAACTTAGCGCAAACTCTTCGAAACTTAAACAAATATGTGGTACATGCATAAATATGCTGAAGTTGGCTTTAAATTAAAAGGTAAACACACCATAATCATTGACTGTAATTAAAAACGTTGTTTCGAATTCAATTGATCTACGTATCAAATAGCACTCTCTTAGTTATTTTTTTTATTCCAAATAACATTAAAATTTAAAGTAGTAATTAATAGTTACAAGTTATTAATCTTCACTTTCTTCAAGTATGTTGCCGAGCATGACCCAACGTAGCCATATACCTTATATATTATTTTTAGAGCCCGTGATATAATACTCGTACATACAAAGTAAAAATTGATGGATCTATGTGGTGGGCAGGACTTCATAGCTGAGATGGTGGCGGATGAACCGAATTGGCGGTCAACGGCAGCTCTCTAGCTTTCCAAGAAAGCTACTGCCTTTGCGTCAGGTGGCAACCGGCAGTAAAAAAAACCCGCCAAAAATAAAAAAAACCATGATGCAGCACCTGGAAGACCACAGGCAACCTGGACTGCAACTGTAGACAAGGAGCTGAATACTCTGGGCTTGACCGAGAATGCAACGCAGGACAGAAGGACTTGGTGAATGTGCACAAGGAGAGCCGACTCCAGATGTTGGGAAATGGCGAGGCTAAAGAAGAAATAATAGTTAAAAGCATATTTAAAGTACTTACATCTGTTGTTCGTTTCTTGCACTTGTCTGTTGCTGCAAATATATTAAGCTGCGTACTGCCTGATTGTAAGGGGCACTGGTCGATATCAACTCTTCGTAAATCAATATCAATACCACTGGTTCCCCTGAAAGTAAAAAAAAGCAGTGTTAGTGATATATTTGATTTATAAATTAACTGTAGCATTTTTTAGAATAAACACCGATATTCAATTCTCTCCTGCGGCATCTGTAGTACATGTCATAGCCAGCTCAATCTTAGTCTCTTGACTGATTGTAATATGGAAAGCTTCTGAATTTTGAAAAGCCATCGGAAACTATACATAGAATATGAAAGAAGGCGAGTACTTTAGTGGTTGACATATCTTTGTTGCGGAGATTTTTGACGATCATATTGTCCTATCTTCTGCGACATTTTAATATATGTCCCAACCCAATTTGCCTCTTAACCTTACGTAGTATGAAAAACTCCCTTGTCCGCTATCTTACCTAGTTTTTCCTCACAAAGTCGAACCATCGTACCCCTAGTATCCTAAGCAGGCAATGTTTTCGTAACCTATTATACGGCTGCATCAACCTTTGGTAAAACGCCAAGATTTAAAGCCAAAAAAGAATGGCATTTCAGTTGATTTAGTTTTTAATTAAAGATATTATCTTAATTCTGCATTATACAGGTAAGTTATTATTTATTAAATGTGAGTATTAAAGATTATTAACGTAACATCATTTATTAAAAGTATCCTTTTATTTTTATTAGCCTCTTGTGACCGTTTTTTCTGTGACAAAGGTTTCATATGTGAATCATTGTTTTTTTAATAAAGCAATGAATACGATCCATTAAAGATATAACCCAGTATGTTAAAACAATAGCGTTACGTGTAAGCCACGCTCACTAAAAACTATTAAATTATTGAAAATCTGGATGAAACTAGCGACCGAAACAAAAGAATATGATTTAGAATTTTCATAGCTTAGTGCGGCGTTCCCGTAAGCTTATGAATGCCTGAAAGAGAAGCCTTCGTTCTCATTTTATGAAGCAGAGACTTTTTTCCAATTTATAAACGTATCCCTCACACGCCGAATTTTCAATCTTTCGCTACGCTACGAACAGAAAACAGACGAAAAAATAAAATACCGAAATTCTGAAGTTATTCCACATAGATAAGTTATCACCATAATACAAGTATGTTTGTAAGAAGTAATATTTTTGTGATGTAAGAAAACACACTGCCTAATGTCCACATAACAATAATATTACTAACGTATCGAATAGAAGTTATGTTCTGAATGAAAACCCCATACCAAACGTCAATATATACTTTTTCCTAGAAATGTTATTTTTACCATTCTAGTTGGAAGCCCGCCCGAAAACTAACAACTAACTAAATAGCTATTTGAATATATCTGAATATTTTTACAGCGCGTATGTGTATTCTGAATCAGAATGATATTAAATTTAGTAATATTTTATTAGCAAATTTGTTCGTAAAATTCGTAATAATAAAAGGATAGTTAAAGTAATCAGAAGGCTCAGGACAAATATTCATTTATTTTTTACTTGTGTCAAAATAAAATATCGAAGGTACTTAGTAGACGTTTTATTATTTTATTTTTCTCGTCATGTATTACAAAGTATATTTATCCGATAAAGCGTTGTTACAAAAAATAGTGAATATATCATTTAAGCCCCTGATATTACTTATGTAGTTAATTGGAACAACAACAAATATTTAAAAACTATTACGAAAGGTAAAATTATTTTTTGTTTTATTATTTTGATCGATTACTTTTTCGTGTAATTATAATGCTAAAAATATATATTTTTTGTTTCGATTCTTCGATTCGCGCTGAAATTACGTTCCATTGTTAAATTGAGGAAATAAATTTTCTATTTCGTATTAATCCTGGATTTAAGATAAATAAATATTTGATCTAAAGCATTAACTGCAGGCTGTAATCCCTAAAGTTCCTGCTTTAGAAAAAATATCAAAAGGTTTTTTTAAATGTTATACTTTATATTTATATTCAAAGGGGTCCGTGATAGATTATTATTAAATCCTTATATTATGGAGTAATTCGAATTAAAAAGCGGTCATCAAAACTTTATCTCCGCACATTGCTTTCCGCCATTACTCATTAATTTCCCACGGGGTGGCTGCCAACTTTTTCGCCAGAAAATTATTAATGAGAAGAGTGGGAAGGTAAATCTTAAAAATAAACGCTCACCAAAAAGTTAACTGGATGATATTTGAGAAGCTTTTGCATTTGTAATTATTTAAAAATTAACATATTACATTTTAAGTTAAATTTTAATGACGTTAAGCCGTTTTTACTAATATATTTAATTCGTTTTTAAACTCCAAGTGGAAAAGATTGAGTGCAGAAAGCGGATTACCAATAAAAAGGTGGATATTCATGTAAAGATTTTATTTGCCAAAAATGTAAATTTATTGCAGTGAAATGCGTCTTTAAATATAAGACCCTTTCAATATCTACGATAATGTTAAATCAAATAACTAAAAAGTTTTGAATTCGTAGGGGTAAAAACTTCAATAGTAGAAAGGTATAGATTTATGATATTATTTAAGTCTGGACCTGTGTGTGATATTTACATTATAAAATCGATATATACTTCTTATCTTGTTCTAATTTTCATCACGTTGAGCATTTACCACATATTTATACAGGTGTAGAGTAGTAAGTAGTACTCAAGTAGCTCTTATTAAACGAAAAATCATGATCTTTAAGTGTGCAAATAAATGGCTAAACACGATCAATATTAAGACCATGTAAAAAGTATTTATCCATTTGATATTCCAATATTCACTACGCACCAAATAATTGGGCCGAATTTTTTAAAAATAATGTTTAATTTAATAATAATTTACCAAAGTAATATCTAATTATGATTTATTATTCAAACCATGACCGAACAAATTTATAATGTCAAGAGGGATTATTAAAATTAGATGAATTTAAAAATGGCTCAAGCTTATTTTCGTAATTGACCTATTTTCAAAGTAATATTAATCTTATCTCTTACTTTAGATTTATGTGTATGAATATTATGACATTAGTATGCGAACTGTTATAAATATTTTTTTTTAAATTCAGTTTATGGTATACTTATATCCAATAAATATAAATGATATATTTATTTTGAAGAGTACTAGCAATATTCGATATAAACTAATTCGTTGAATGTATGTGCCGCATACAAAAATAATGAACATGACTAAATATGTTATTTTTTGACATCCAGCTAGCTGACTCCATCAATCTCCGCCAGTCAAGTTAATCATACGGTTGTCGAATTTTCATGTGAATGTGTTTGGAATGTCGGATGAAAGAAAAATACGTAAAATGTATGTAATAACTAAAAACGAACACAAATCATGTAAAGGAACGGTACACAAAAACGTATTTTTATGATGCCTTGGAACCATTCTTTATTTTCAGACATGTGCAGAAAGAAACGAGTAGAAAAGTCACCTATATGCAATATATACGACATTGAAACAATATCTCAAATAATACAATTATTATAAATATTTTATTATAAACAGAATCACATTTTTGTTTTGATTGAGCTTATTTTAATAATGTCGAAGAAGATTAATTAAAATAATAGTCTTCTCAAAATAACAAAAGCGCGAATCAAAATCAATCAAACTTGTTTGAGCGAATAATATTTGTTTTATCTTATTTACTTAATTAAAATTTGAAATTTTTGATTAAAATTGTACAAAATTAATATTTTTATTTTGAATATTCTATTTTAATAAATGAGTTTAAATATCTGTATAAAATAATAATAGTTATAGTTATCGGTAGAAATATTTCGGTTTAGATAAGAAATGAGTTCTTTATTTTAGTAGGCGGGAGTTAGTACAAAATATTTATTCGTTTTCTTAAATCGGAAAATGCGTTATATTTTCAGTTAAATTTGATATTTGTTTTGACGCAAATGGCTCATTAAATTATAAATGAACGAATGAATAATATTCATTTCAACATAAATGTAATAAGAAAAATGAGTTTATAATTTATAATGTGATGGTATGTATTAATTTCTCGATTCATTTAGGTGGAGAAAGGTCAATGATCAGCATCATGGGCAATGAGCTAGACATGTGCATACGGTCTTCCGTTCCAATACTTGCGAGCAACATTTTTATTGCCAGTGCTAAAAAACTACTTTGATTTTCTATTTAACAGTTTTGATGTTTCTTATGCACTACGTTATGGAAGACTAGGTAAAGCTGACGAAAACACATTAAAGGCATTAATTGATGCAAGCCGGTGAATATAAATCGGAAGATACCTGAAAAAAAAAAACAATTTATCAAATAAAGGATTATTGAAAGCGCCAAAATTAAAATCGAACATAAATTTGTTTTAAAAAAGTATCACTTTTCTAACATCACTATATTAAAATGAATATTTTACTTATGGATTGTTATTACATAGGTAATATTTTGCGTAATGCTTTGCGGCTTGCACAATAGAAGGTGAAAATAGTTGAGCATTGCTTCCGATTTTCATGACTTCGTTATCACGGACGCGCACTCTTGATATTTCAGAATGACGTTGTTATAGAGTAGAAGGTGCATAAGCCGCCCTAAAGATGCTTATCCAAGACACTTAAAATACTACGGTACCTCAACACTTAAATAGTTTATTGCGGCAATTATTTTCATGTTAAATAAATATTAGCGATATTAATATTTTTAGCTACTCAATGCCGAACGAGATTGTCACGAGACGATAATTTTCACGACCATAGGATGTTATACGTTCAAGTTTTTAGCGGTCTCCAGAGTTAAGCAATATTAGGTGCGGTTGGAAGTTGAATATGTGTATACATCACGTATTTCTGATTGAGTTAGGATGCTCGATAGTAATATACTTATGAAAATATAGTATTATCGGTTAATATAAGTTTCCGAAAATAATTGTTATTTTTTGAGTTTCAATGTATCATATATTTTACGCAAATTACTAATACTTAGTACCTACATTCAATAATTTCACGTATTTAACTTTGATCAGATTTTAGAAAAATATAACTTATTAGGCCTCGGTAGCAACGAACTGATCATAATTTTTCATACAATTAAATCTAAAAAACAAATTACTGAAAATTACAATACGCAGAAAATATTCAATGAACTTCATTGTGATGGAATTATTAGCATCCTGGTGTTTTAAAAGACAAAATCAGATATGACGGAAAATCACTTGATTTCGAACAATAATAACTTTTTAAAGGATTACTTATTAACTTAATACGTGAAGTTAGTGTTAGGTGGCGGCATGTGACAATCGTGAAGTGAGCGCTAGGTGACGCAACCCGTCACTCACTTCACTCAACATAAACTTACTTACATAATACATTATACATTATAAAAGATATTCTGAAAGCACCCGAGATGTACCTGACATTGTCGGAATGTTGAGGCCTAGAAGTTATTTGAATAAAATTATATTAAAAAAACATAGCAGATATTGAAATATTATGGTTGAGATTAATGGCCAGCTGGTAATATAAAATATGAGTATGTTAGATTTAAAAAATATATATATATAAGTATTATTATAAATTGATAAAATCATACTATTAATTTATTAAGTGTATATTTTACATATTTAACTTCCTCTATAAATTATTATTTTATTAAAACTATCATGCAAATCATGTTATTTTTGTGGATATCCGATATATATATATGTATATAAATATACGGTATGAATAGGATCTGAGTATGTTTTGGTTCTCATGAGAGATAATTAACATCAATTAAATAAAATATTATTCCTTATAATTTACAAATTAACCGCAAGTTTGGTATGTATGGGGGCTGTTGAAGGTAGCGCTTTTCCAACAGCTGAGAAAGTTTCTAATTTTTATATTACTTATATTTCGCGAATGCAAAATAATAAAATTATAAAATAACCCTTCTTATCTGTCTTTATAGCAAAGCATTTTATAATTATGTTTTTATGAGAGCCTTTTATTATTTTCTTCTGTAGCCTCGCTATTTACCATCATCTGGGGTAAGCTCGCCTTATGAACATTCGCCATGTCTGCCTGTCCTGGGCTGCATTCTCGGTCAAGCCCAGAGTTTTCAGATCCTTGTCTACAGTTGCACTAAAGGTTGCCTGTGATCTTCCAGGTCTTCTCCTCAGCGTGAGTATGTTGAAAGCTTTCTTAACCATGTGATCCCCATCTCTCCGTGTCACATGCCCATACCATCTTAGGCGGTTTTCCTTTATCTTTTCAGATACGGGGATCACCCGACATGAACCCAGAATATGCTCATTTCGAACGTTGTCTTTTGTATAAGAGTCTCTTATTATAATAAAATATTTTAAATATAGACTAAAAATCTGTTAGTATTACAGAAATGTTAACTCATTACATTGAAAATATGTTAACATTACAATTCTGAAAGTAGCTTTTCCTACAGAAAGTAAATGAAAAAAAAACAATATAACTTAATACATATTTTTTTATTTTCCATTTAAGAATCAATTTAATTGTGTGACAAAAATATGTAAGCTTTATTATAATGAAAGTCAACTCACACTTCTATATTAATAGATTCTTAAAATTACTTTTATTATCATTTCAACAAATAAAAACGAGATCAGTCGTGGAGACCAACTAACGACAGTGTGCATAAAATCAATTTCGAATCTTAGATTTAAAAAGTTGTTTTTTCATAACCCACCGATTTAATTAAAATTCAGCCAGAATCCTGAGGATTTTTGGCCTATGACAAACTTATCAATATTTTTTACTATTTAAGAAGTTGTTTATTTTTGCCTTGGAAATCTAATCATTTTAATGAGAAAGCTTCCGAAGAAAAAACAGATATATATTTAGGCAAAGTGATTGTTTAAAATTAGCTTCTGATTACAAACATGACCGAGGCCAGTGGAATGTCCCGGAAAGATCTTATTTACGCCAATCATTGTCTAAGCAACAAAAAAGTTTTCAGTCTTAGGTACTAGGCAGACAATGAAAATAAAAGTGTATATTTATTGTGTTCCCTTTGTTGTTTGTGACTTGTTTTATACTTTATCGAACATAATGTATTTTCACTAAAGAAAAATATGATGAAAATATAAATAATTCATAAGGCTTAAATTCTTGTTTTTTTACACAATCAAAAAACATAGACCGTATAGTTTCGAATTAGTAATTCTGATATTTCTCTGAAAAAATATTTTGGTAAAAATAAAAATAAATGATTTTCTACAAATGAGGTTTGATTTAAAAATAATATATCTTATTGTTAGATAAACGGTTTAGTTTCTAGGCAACGTCTAATTTTCAGATACTAAAAATTTTCTTAATCGAAACCACTACGAGTGGAAATTACCATTATCGTTATTTAGAAAATTAATCTTATATTCTAGTGATTTGGCTTTAATCAGATATGATCTTCTAATAATGAAATGTTATTTTATCGTTATTAAGCTTTCTACTAGTGTAAGTAATTACGACGTATAATAATGTTTTTAACAAAGATGACTTAGTATTTGGACATTACTTATGTGCGAATGATATTTGTTTGGGTAACTTACGTATTAAAAATAATATTTAAAAATAAAAAAATACAGTAAAATGTAGAGTTTGGTGATGTTAATTATCTCGTTTATTTATTATAAAAGAGTAGCCCGAGTTGTTATCAGACCACGCAGGTTAAATTTTCATAGAACCCGCATATTTTCCTTAATTAAATTAGGATTGTACGGTCCTTTAAAATTTCCACGTTCAGGAGAGTTACAAAATAAAAATAAGCTCACCATACATTTCCGAAATTACTGTCAGAATTAAAGCAATAATTGTTTAGAATAATAATTTTCTGCTCAAAGGTTACCCGCACAGTTTTATTCACAAAAGAAATACGACGATAAAGTCAGTATCAGACCGGGGACTGGTAAATGTTATCTACTTCAATTACTTGAACGTAGGGAAGGCTTTTAGGTGTTGTAAAAAATACTTTGAAGGTAGCAATTTCACTAAGTACTGTACAGTGACGAGACAACACTCCAATACAATACATTTTTAAATGTTACAGAGTCAGTATTTGAAATTATTATTTGGGAAAGCTTTTTTTCATTCATTATTACATACAATGAATCGTGTTTTATTTTATAGAAATATAATTATATTGTACTTTTTGATTTTGTAAATGAAAGCATTTTTTAATTATAAATCTTACAATTTTATCGATATGTTTCGACATCGTTGAAAAGCCATTGTTTGTAGATTACGTATAGATTGTTATAGTGAAAATAATTGAGGGTTCTTCGCTTACACATATAGAGTACGAGTATTTTTCGCATTAGAAAGTTAAAATTGTACGAAAATTCTTTAGTTGTCATGGAGGTATGTTTTTGAACGAATTAAACTTCTTTCGGGGTGGAAATTTATTACAATTAAACTCATTAGGATTAATTGTCATTACGTTAATTGTCCACCAGTCTTAATGTTTCAAATTAAGCAATTCGATTCAAACGACGCTGAGTTGTTAAATCTTTCACGTTCTGGAAAATAAAATTAACTTTATGTAGATAATTAATGAGGCATAGTGTAATCACTGGGTCTCTTTAAAATGTTAAATCTCTCAACCAGTGAAATAAATACTACTGATCTATGGATTTATATGAAAGAAAATCTTATTGAAAATAATTGTTGTGGAAATTTTTCTTTAATTTTGAAGAAAATGAATGAAATATTTTACAACATTGCAGCAGTTTCATAGGTAATGAGTGTAAAACAATGTAACTTAAGTTAAATGGTTTTACATATATTTGTAACTAAATAATCTATGATAAGTATTTGGTAAGTAATAAGTAACTCATTCATTGAGTTTAACTGTGGTTGGGAACTAAAGAGCAGCTGAGACATAAAATAGTTGGATTATGACGGAGACTGTACGTGACTTAATGGCGTTTAAAATAGTTTCGACCATTTCAATAATAGTTTCATATGTACATATGAATGTCATTAGAAATTATACTACAACGAGTAATATCGCAATATATACGTATATTATGGCGCATCAAATTGTTATTACTTCTAGCCAAATTTAATCATCTACTGCATGAAAATAACCAGTCTCTTCGTATATCATTGGTTTTATTTTACACTGAACACGTGTGTTTTATTAAGCAGTTAATGAAATGAAAATGGTTATGAGTTTTATATATTTTAGAGACATTCTCTAAATTTATTATTAATGCACCATATTTATTTTATAGTGACAATATATTTAATGCCGCAGTGGAATTTGGATACATCTCACCATTTATACCTGTCTGCAGTTTGAATAAGTGGGGTTTAAAATGTTAAACTAAAAAAATGTGAAATTTTATTGTATTATTGTAAAAATATTTGAAATAAAGTTTTAAAAATATCATTGAAAATCCCAAGGCAAGAAAAGGTTAACTAAGAAATATAAAAATATATTTTTAGATAATTAGACTTTTGTTTTGATTCATATTTATATTTTTTACGATAAATAATAAGTATTTAACTTCAAATTAATTTGAAATTCAAATAAAAACAAGGCCCTCTAATCTAAAGGTGGTCGCTGTATTCGAAAACCGGGTGAATTTGAGCTTTGTCCAGATTTAACTACTGTACTTGAATGGAATATTAATACGATTCAAAAATGTAAAGGGAATTCAAGAATTTTTAACTATTTTCTTCTAGCATCTATAAGATGTGTTATTGCTGTTATTATCAATTTATTTTATAAAGCAAAAGTATATATGTTCACATTCCAAGGCTTTGTATGGAATATTTTTTTAAACCACCGTATATACTCGTAATTATAACCTAGTAACCAAGTACTGAGTGCGTATTACGTAAAATGATTTGAATATCAAAAATGAGATATTCTTGTTCAATAAATTGACATCAAAAGCCACGGTCGATTTCAGAAAAAAGTCAAAATTGATCCAATGCGTTTGGATAAAGTGGGATTGCTTGGATTAAGGGATAAAAATAATACGCATGACTGACTAAGCCACTACCTTTCTGTAGGTAGGAATTTAAAAAGAAGAGCATTATGGGATTTCATTATGAGGTCCAATTAATTCCAATGAAAATATTTAATTTTATCATCTAAGTTATTATTTGTAAAATAATATGGGAACTATTCAATTGGTTAGTATTTAGAAATCATAGTAAATGGTTATTAAAACATTAATTTTTTTATTAAAAATATGTATGTAGTTTAGTTAAGCAGTTCATGCATGTCATATGTACCAGTTAAGGAGCGTACATGGTATGATGATGAATTAAGTATTGCGCAATATGGTATGTTGTGTTAAGCATTAATTAGCAGTTTATAAACGTAACGTGACAGATTTTTTGATTCTGCAGAGACTGGTGAATTATATAAAAAGTAAAAACAAACGTATTCGTAATTTTATGAACTGAAAATAATACAAAGATATACGTTATAAAAATGTCCAATGCCGAGAAATCTATTGATTTTTATTCAGTCTTTATTTTTTTCAAGGCAAATGGAGTAATTATTGAAGGTAAACCCTGATATAAGAAGCAATATATATTTGTAAGAAAATAATAGGTATTCAATATGTTTCTTTGTACAAAAAAACCTTTTATATCCTTGAGTAACTTGCAGATTTCAAAGAAAGGTTCGGTCGGTTCAGGATAAACTTTTTCAGCATTCACGATTCAAATGAAATATGCAAACCATTTGTCTTGAATTTGTTATTTCGAAGAAAAGTTTTTTTGGACATAAGCCGATTGTCTTTTTTATATAAGATGCGTAGAGTTTTGATTAAATATGGATATAAATCAAACGCACTTTTCTTTTTGCTCGAGTTTTATAAAAATAAACAGTTTTCTCACTCGCAGATCAGTTGTTGAGAAATGGTATTAAATACAGTCAAACTGTTTTACGACAGAAAATTTCATGCTTTTCATTTAATCGTGATGTTTTTTACAATTTTATTTATTATGTATGATTTTTAAAATTAATATCATAATGTTTCATGTTTTCAAGCACCTAGTAGGAAACATCTCAGAGAGGCGAGCCCGATGAATAGGTCACATCATGGGCCACGATGGTCTTCGTGACGACATTGTGGAAGGAATAGTTGAGGGTAGAAACTGTAGAGGGCGCCCTAGACGGAGTGTTTGCAGCATGTGTTCGAGGACATGAGTTGTAGTTCTTATACTGAGCTGTAGAGGATTGCAGAGGATCGAGAAGGGGTGGAGATCGAGATGCAAGATTTTGTTGCTGCAAATCAATCCACCGGATTGATACTACGAAGAAGACTCTTCATGGCAACAATGAGTCTCATGCTATTCATAATTATAACATATAACACCACGAATTGCTACCCCTCAGTTTTGCCATGTTTCCACTGTCCATGCTTTGTAACTGACATCTCTATACCTGAAGTCCACAAAGTCAAACAAATATGGTTTCCGAAGACATGCAGAGTAGGAGACTAGAGACTTGTTGAGACGGCAGTTGTAGTATATAAAGCATGTATGATTTACGGTGTTTTTTAATTGAAATTTCAAGATCATTTAGAACTACGAAGAGACACAATCAAATCAACAACATGCGTTAAGCGATAGGCGGTGTTTCATTAAATTTTTGATTTGTTTCCAATGTTGTATAATTTTTGTGATCTTACGTTAACCGCGATAACAATTTTCTATTGTCGTTAGTAAAAATGATTTTATCATTAAATATTACCATTAAAATCAGTCATGAAACAATTGGGATATCTGTTATTACTTTCCCGTCTTTAAAATGTATATTTTAAAATAGTTATTTATAAATGTTCAAAGTAAATTTTTTTAGTTGATAAATAAATATCAACTACTTCCTCAATCCTTCACTATCAAGAGAGCTGTTTCTTGACAGTGATGTTTTGAGGAAGTTTATGAGTTAGTCGAAACTGTAGTCTCCTAAACAGAGGCCATATCTAAAGTGATCCATGTAAAAACAAGGTAAATTAATAAATATTAGTCATTTATAATGGGTCTCAAAGTAAATGCTGAAGACATTGAAAAAATTGCATAAATTATTTTCAAAATTTAAACCATTTTTTATGACACTATGTTTTAGTTATGAAGTTTGAAAAATATATGAAACCAACTGACGTATGTTTGTGATGGTCAAAAAGTGAATCTTATAATAAAATATTACAAATAAATTCTCTCTGAAATTATAAATACAAAATTTAACGTTGAATTTAGTAAATAAATTATCAAAATCGTTTATTTTACCTTCAAACAATTTCATAAACCGTTAATATCCTATTGACGTTTTCAAATGAAGTACTTAAAGCTACTAAAATGTAATTACTCCAGTCTTTGAAAATAGCTATTGGCAACTGGGTATCTTCAGACGCTAATATCAATATTATCGTTTGTAAAGAACAATTTACACCTTTTTATACGATAAAACTAATGTAAAATTGTAATTTATAAAACATATAAACTTACAAACACAAATAACTGTATATTTTATTCATATTATTTATCGTCAGTATCAAGAAAAATCTGCAATAAGTAACTCGACTCATTCCAAGTCAGCTCTGCTTCTCGGTGCTCTATGGTGTAAATTTTTATAGAGTTTATAGTGGATTTTCAGGACGTCAAGAGCCCGAAGGCTTGAAGAAAAGGCAGCTGAATTTCATTTTATTTTGCGGTATTCGATAAATATGTCCTAGTCTGATCCATCTTCATCTTTAACTATCTAGTATGTTAATTTGTCTAATCTCTCGCTCATCTCGTATTCCTTATATAGTTAAACCATTATATAAAGTTATATAAATACTTGTAGACATGATTTTGAATTCATATGTATAAAAAATCTTCACATTTATTCAGTGACATATTAAATATATTTGCAAAACGTATTATTTGAAAAAATAAATGGCGCTGAAGGCGTTAATTTATCTCTTTGCGATAAAGTTTTTTGTAGCATTATTTCCTAGTCTGAGATATACGCGTAGTTTATCGGCAAAGAGAGCGATATATATGCCCCAGTGACAGGCCCGTACTGGGGATTAAATCAAGGTCTTTCGTGTCCGTAACCGCGAGACAACTGATTGACATAATTCATTCTCAAAATAGCAACTCTCCGGAATTGCTTCTATAGACAAGTAGTCTATATCTGACGCAGGGAATACTACTTTATGTAAATGCGATCAAGTGAAAATATCTTATCGAGCCTTAAGAATAATAAAACCGCAACATAAGACGTTCTATTAATATAAATTTACGGGCGGGTATAGCTAAGATAAAGCGTTTGCTTATCTAGTTGTGAGTTCAACACCGACGAAGATTAAAATAAATATGTTTCTTATCGTTATAGATATTTATTTATTTAGTTTGTTTTTACATGGATCACGGAAGATAAGTTATCTATTAGAAGACTGCAGTTTTGACTAACTCGTAGCCTTTTTTCAAAGTTTTCAGCATTCACTTTGAGATCCATTATAAATTAAGAATATTTATTTATTTACCTTGTTTTTACATGGATCACGTAAGATAAGTTCTCTGTTAGAAGACTGCAGACTAACTCGTAGCCTTTGAACTCACTCGTAGCCAATAAAAACAAAATAAAAATAAGGTAAATAAATAAATATTTATAATTTATAATGGATCTCAAAGTGAATGCTGAAAGCATTGAAAAAAAGTCTTTTAATGACTTTAGGTCGTCAAGATCCATATTTGTGTTCCCATAAATAGTCTCTAAGGTGCAGATACGTCTTGCAATAAGGCATGGGCAATGACAACTCTCAAAACTAAGTGGTTGAAATTTTGACTTTTCCTTTGACTATTCCAGATGTGGAAATCATATGAGAAAAAAAACCTGTGTATTATTACTTAATTATATCAAAAATATAATACCCTAATATTTAGAACTCATAATAAATATTATGAATATATTTGTATGAAAAAAAATATGTTTGGTTAGCTGTCTCGAATTTCATATTTGCCGAGATTTTTAATTATCATATTTTATTCCCACAAAGAACTGTTTTCCTATCAGCTCGGAAAATTACCGAAACGTTTTTTCATAAAATATAAGTCTCCAAGAGGGAAAAAATATTTTAGAAATACGTAATGTACCCAATATAAATCAGAAATATGTTGACAAAAGAAAAATCTTCATTCTTTTTAATACGAAAAATCGGCTTTAAGCTTCTCCTTTAAAGACAATTAATATCCCCGAAATAATTAATCTCAACGAAACAAAAAGGTTCACGGAGAATTAGCTTAACTTTTTTCATAAAAAAGTATTGTATAACTCATTGTATACAAAATCTCTTAGAGGCTCTTATTAGGAAGAAACAAGTATTATGTTTTAATAATCTCCTTTTATTTTTGAAGTTGTTTTTAACTTTCTACTCCGATTAAAAAATATTATATTTTGTAACAATACCTATTAAAATAATCTAGTATTTTTTAAAGCTGGCTGACTTTATTGATCATTTAACATAATTAATTTGACACTAATATTTATTTTCTAGTGGCTTTTTAGTTAATTTTCGCCACGAAGTTCTGGCTGTTGCCCATGTTTTTGCAGCTTTGCCTTCCGAATGTTTGCCGAGTAAATTCCATGAATATTTCTATTTAACTGTAATAAAAAAATAGCGCAAATGTGTTTCTTAAATTTCGGCCTTCTCCATTTTTCTACAGTGAAAAAAAAAAGAAATCTATTGATATGGAAAAAGTACACACATATCTTCAAAATGATACCAACCACGACGTGCTAATTTAACGGCAACCATTGAAAAACTGATTTTAAAATGATGCGCCAAATAAAATGTAATTTCTTTCTGGTTTACTTAATATTGTCATATTTAAAAATTGAGCAATTCGTATTCAATTCCGAGGCTTTATACTCGTATAATTTAAATGTGAAAATTCCCACTATTATCTGTTCTATGACTTGAATATTATAAAAACCTATTTCATTTTACCTCTCAATTGTTATTTCTGTAAGATTATCGAGAACTACAAGCAATGTACTCGACGAAGATTGTTGTGTGAGATACTGAAAGTGAATGGATACTGTATAAAATTAACTAATTTCGGTTATTGTCCTATAAAGTATAAAAAACGAGTATCATTGCAACTAACAAAACATTTTATAGGTAATTTGTTGTGAGTATATGCTGCAGTTTAGGAATCGATTTGGAAGAATAAATGAAATAAACATATTTTATTTTATATGCATAATTTCTACAAGGAAACAAAAAACATGTTGAATATTCTAGTATTTTCTCCTATTCTCTTAACGTTTAAAATTTTTATGTAAAAAAATGGGTGATAACGGTTCATGATTTTCAAGAATACTTTACTGAAGTGGAGGCAATGCCGAAGCTCTCAAGTCTACAAATAACCTTGGGAAAATATCTTCATTATAAGGAATTACGACTAAAATTCAAGTGAGTCGACTAAAACTTGATACAGATTAAGGAATTATCCCTGAAAATTAATAAATCTTAATAAATCCATTTTTTTTTATTCAATGCTAAACAACAAAAACTGGATAGCAAGCTTATTTCAGCAAACAATAACCACTATTTAGTTCTTTCATGCTTTCAAAATAAAAGTCCGAAAGCTTAAAGAAAAGGCAGACGTAATCTTTACCTATATGTACTATATCAATCAGCATTTGATATATTTTTTACAACATTGAATGTTGAACATAGAATAATTATCCCATTGCTCTTGAAGTTAGGGGAGCTCAACTAAACAAATAACATTTGATGTTGCAGGTGTTTTGTTTTTTACTTGGGTTTATAGACGAGAATCAAAGTTTAAGCACAATATTAGAGTCTTTATGAGAAAATTTGAAGTGTTAGCAGCCGAAAAGATTGAAATAAAAATTCAGTAAATAACTACAATTACATTACGGTGTTACCAGAACCAAAAACGGCTATTTTTTATCTATTAATAGTAAAATATATCACCGGTAAAAAATAATGTAATTTTCAATAGGTATAAATTAAATATCTAGGGTATGACCTTGTATTTTAAAGCTTCGTCGTAAAATTAGTGTGTTATACAAATGCGATGAATAAGTTATTTTAATAAATTTAGTAATATCATTATATGTGTTTTTTTGACGTTATAGGTTGTGATCTAATTATGATGTGTATTTTGGAAATATTTTCTGACTATTGACTGTTAAAAAAAATGTGAACAAAGAGTACAATTAATAATTTCATTAATTTTCTATTTAAATTTATTGTAATCGGCAAAATTAAGTTAGATATATTAAAATTTTATGCGTAATTCAAGATACACTTTTTTAGAGCAAATTCTAAATTATCAGAAGATGCTACTATAATCTGGGTTTATGAGAAATTAAAGGGGAAAATGAATTAATGACTTAAGGTTTATGGCCAGATTATAATGGTTGGCTGAAAAACGAGATCGTATACTTGCACTGCGGAGTTCATCCCGTAATAAAATTTATGACGTTTCAGGAAAATGAAATTCGCGACCATAATATCCAAAGGTCTACACATCATCTCGTGTATTAAATATACGAGTATAATGTTCTAATAAAGATAACAAAAAATGATATTTTTATGTAGCTGATAACGTTTTTAATGTTTATTTTTATGAATATACTTCATGTGAAAATTATTTAATCAATTTACTACACATAACATCTTATATATGCTCTCTGTAAATATTTGTACGCTGCCATTTTTTTCGCCTCATCCTATCAGTATTGCCTCCCAGCTTTTGAGGACGGCGGGAGCCTGGGGGAGTTTATAAAATACAGCTGTAGTTTATGTTTTGCTATGGTATTCGGAGAATATGTTCAAGCAGGGTTCACCTCTATCTTGGAATTAGTCACTTGATTGACTATAGGATAAAAAGCTGCCGAGCACTTTGCCCCACCTTGTCAATACTCGGACATCGGACACCTAATTTATCGTTCTCAAATTCCAATACACAGGTGAATTGGTTTTTGTAAAAATGACAAGATTTGCAGCCGTAAAAAATAATTAATCTACAGGTGCCCTCGGAAGCCATGATATTTTTTGTTCTCTTGTTCTACGAGGCAGTGCTGACGAAAGGTGATGCTAGAAACATAGTGGCTGATAGAGAATTATGGTGGGAGTTTGTGACGACCGTATGCAATAATGATTAATAATGTGAGTATATTTATATGTATAATCGTATCGGACACATCAGGTTCAGATTCTATCTGCCCAGAAGTGGGCGACGTCGATGGCATTACTCCCGGCCATCATCAGGTCCTCCTGGGTGCAGCTACTCGGACACAGCGCACACTCCAGAAGGTGGGGCAGGGTTTGCTCTACGCTGCAGTCACATTCAGTCGGCCCGCTGTACAACTGCCAGTACTGTGAGTAATACTGGCGCAATTTTGGCGGGACTTTTGAGTCTTAAATAATGTGCACAAAAGAAGTTAAGTATTTTCAATTGTATCTGAATTACAAAATGTCATGTTTCCTTTAGTGTAGAATACTTCTCATAATAAATTTACACGTCTAATATTTTAAATATCCTGATTTATTGGCGCATCACATATTGTAATGCGCCAATATATCAAAATATTATTAAATTATGCGAAAATAATGGCGAGATATGAAATCGTTTTATATTTAAATATTTATCGGCAAAATGCGAGTATTAAATTAATTACTTATTTTGATTAAAATATTCAACAAACTACAAAATGAAATAATTCATTACAAAAAGGATTTTTTTATCAGGAAGGACAGAGCGAATTATCTTCAAGTAATATTTTGTTATACAATATCATTAATAATGAAAATCATAATGAACAGTATCTATAAAGTAAAGTAAATATTCAATAGTACAGTAGTGAACAATTTGTGTGAACAAAGTGTATCATTAGTAATAAGTAATAAGTTTTTCGTGAATGATTATTATTAGTGTTTCTTTGTATTATAAAAGTATAGGCATGTCTAAGAAAAGGCAGTAATTGAAGTTTCATCCTTCTAGCCGCTGGGTTATATGATACATTGTATTGATTGCCATCGCCTTTCAGCATGATCGTGATGGAGAAAATCTAGCTCCAAAGCCTGCGGCTCGAGGAATACTAATGCAAAGGTTTACGGCATTCTTTTATTGCCTTTATTGCTGTAATAAATACACACCCCGCTTGGAATAACTGAAGAAACCTATTGCATGCTCTGTTGATAAAGTTTTGTATGGCAAAATATTTAGTTTAAGCTTTTGATACGACTACCAAATTGATATAAAATACAATGCCATTAATAACGGCGTTTGTTGTTTTGTACATTTTTTCAAAGCCTTTCGTTAACATTTTAACATTCACTGTTGCTGGCGCCGGAATTTTAAATTTATAGAATTAATTGTGGGTTAATAATTGCTCGAGCTAACCAAACCAATAAACATATTTTAACTAAATCTTTTCAGGTTATCGTGGCGCGCAAAATAATATTCATAAACTTTTTTTCCTTTATTTGTCATCATTCCATATCTGTAACATATGGTCTTCACAAATTGCCGCCACTCAACCCACCTTTCTATAATGTTTTCATAAAATTGGATGATTAGAATATAGATTATAGGACGCTTCCGAGGTCTATATATATTTAGTGTTTAAGATCGCCTCAACCCAACCAGTGTCATACGTTTAGCAACTGGATAAGAACTATACACATTTTGGTTCACGCCCTATGTTGCTTAACTTTTGTGATGAAGCTAAACAGCAACCATCTTATGATTTGACAATGCGACGTTCTTATACTACAATATTTTTTCGACTTGAACTCCGTATTCATGGTGTTGCATATTTTTTAAACCAAAATAATTAATAAATAAATTTGGAGATTAAAAACTTTTCAAATTATTTATAACGAAAAGAAAAATATATACAATGCCTTTAAGCCAAATTTCTGTCATTTTATTTTTATTTTTAAGAATATTTTTGTGTATTTTTTTAAAGGTGAAAAATACATTGCTTTCACGCAGATGTTTTATGAATCTTCGCAGGTCATGCGACGTAGGGTTTTATAAATAAAAAAAATCAACAGAATCGCTCTAGGTTGGAACAGGGTCCCACATGACAAGAAGGGCTACGTTTATAATCCACCCAACAGCGGTAAAACCATAAAAACGTCATGCCAAAGAAGCTAAGCTTGTTTTTATTTAGGCCCCATCTGAATGTAAATACATTGTTGGTTAAATTTGTACAAAAGCAAAATTTCTTTCAGGAAAATGTTATGTCCCCACTCAGAACCTGGACGTCAGCAAAATATTTTGTAATTTAAAAATACAAACTCTAAATAAAATTAAAGGTGTAACTCGGTTTCATATAATATTTTCAACGTTTCAGCTAGCTAGCAAGGAGTAATTGAACTATTATTTTTAAAGCGAAAATTCCGCAATGTTCTAAAACTGAGACGTTACTCATGGCGCAGAGACATGGAATCTAACAGCAATTTTTACCCATAAAATAAAGGTCACCCAATATTTTATGGAGTGGCCTAGCTTGGACTGACTCTAAAATATAGAATCCGAAACGAGCATATCCTAAAAAAAACTCAAGTTGTGAAAGCTATTTAAAAAATAGGCTCACTTAGAAGGTAATGGGCAGGACATATCTGCCGAGGAGACGATGGTTGATGGGGAAGAAATGTGTTGGAGTGGTGTCCAAAACATAGCAAACGGAACATTCGACGACTCATTACAAGATAATCTGACATCAGAAGAATAGCGGGAGTAGCCTGGATGCGTAAGACGGAGGATCGAGAAGGACGGAGACTCATGCGGGAGGACTATTTTTTACCTTGTATTTATATGAATCACATTGAGCAAGGTTTATTCAGATAATAGATTACCGCGATTCCGCTTTCAATAAGAGTTTCATCAGTTTTCTACATGCACAAACGTACAGATGGATGAAACTAAACAAAAAATGAGTTGGTTATAAAGCCAATAATAAACTGAAAGGACGTGGAATGGAGGACTAAATTTATTACTAAGCAGAATATACTAATTAAAAGAATGACGCATACATTCGATATGAAAGTATGTGTTATATATGGTTTGTAGATAAGAAACTACATATCATTTAGTTTAAAAATAAAAGGTTAACATTATCATCCTTTATGTTTGATAAAAAGGTCGGTAAATCGTTTCAAAGACTTTATGCGTAATTCTATTAAAAGATATTGTTGATGAAAGTTATACGTAATATCATATGATATAAACTAACCGGCATTAATTGTTTATTACAAAGAAAAATGTGTCAAATAGTCATTTTGTCTGTTCGCATAGCATGGTTTGCGGGGAAGAATTTAATTAAAGCATAGCAAGGAACTCTTATGAAAGGTGAAATGAAAATAACGAGCGAAAAGTACTGAACATTTCAAATTTATTTGTGCACAGAAATGTAATGCACATTGTTCTTTGAAATGAAAATGGTGTTTCATCTTTTAGCGATTTTTCAAAGCAAATATTATAACTGAAACGGAGTATTCAAGACATTTCTATGGTATTAATATCGTCAAGATGAAACGTTTAGCTTATTTTATGATAGATTATCGGATTAAATGTGTTTCTTAATGCTCTTATTTACGACGTATTATGATATACTTAATTACTTTAACCAATTAAACACTGTTAAAGGTTTTTGTGGATGAAAAAAATACACACAAATAATTGATCATTCTAGATTTGTTTATAATTTCTTAGTGATATAAATTTATTTATTTTAAGCAGCAATTTTTATCATTACAAGAAATGATACAGGGAACTTTTAGATGTGTAAACTGAAAAAAGAACAATTTCACGTCAAAATTGAGTTTGAAGAAAAGTTCAAATTAATAATGGCATTGTAGGGAGTCGTGTAATTGGGGAACGAATATTACACAAAAATTAGGCAAAACGTTTTTTTCAGCGTAAAATACAAAGTTGGCGATAAAAAAACATCATAAACGCAATGACGTACGGCTTTGAGACATGGTGCTTATCTAAAAGTGATAAAAAAAGACTAGAGTCCTTAGAGATGTGGTCATACACAAGAATTCTCGGAATTTCCTGGAGAGACCACGTCACGAACAATGAGGTTCTCAGCATAATCAAGGAGGATAGGCACCTAGTAAGAGCCATCTCAGAGAGGTGAGCCTGATGGATCGGTCACATCCTGCGCTACGATGGTCTTCTTCACGACATTGTGGAAGGGATGGTTGAGGGTAGAAACTGTAGAGGGTGGCCTAGACGGGAGTATTTGCAGCAAGTGATTGAGGACATGAGTTATAGCTCTTATGCCGAGCTGAAGAGGATTGCAGATGATCGAGAGGAGTAAAGATAGACATGATAAATTTTTTTGATGCAAACCAATCCATCGGATTGATACTACGAAGAAAGAAACGCAATAAGACGATATTAGGTGGTATAATGAACGCTCGCCAACGTTTGACAGTGGAAAATGCGTAGTGTGTTGTCAATACGACCGCGGAATTAGAGGATTTATTATATCGCGCATAATCGGCGTATGATTTGAGGAAGCAAAATTAGAAGTTGTCCTGATATATCACTATTTAGAAAAAATAAAATTCGAATGCTGTAGCAGAAGTAGTAATATTATTTGAGCGTCGAAAAAAATAAAAACTGTTATAAAAATTTATGTTACATTAAGGTTATCGACTGACAATGCTCAGTGAAACTACGAAATTATAATTATAATTTTTTTAAATTAAAAAATTACAAATAAAAATGTTATGTTTTGATTAAAATTTAATTTTAATGATTACACATTCCGGTCTCCCTGTACTCTTTTTATTGAAGATGGTCTCCAGAGAGTCAGAAAAATGTAGTCTTTAAAAATAATTTTGAATTAAAACTAAGCATTTTTAATTTGTTAATTTTTTAACAAATAATTCACAAATAATCACAAATATTGTTATAAGTACTCGTATATACAATTTTTGTTATAACATCAGTTAATTAACTCAAAAGTAATGAAGTAAGATTTTTTCATACCTATGTCTCTATGGAAATTATTTCCCTCCCAAAACCTGTCAGTGACACGTACTCGTACTTTGTTCCAAATCGAGCTTCGACATCGCCTCTGACAGATTCATCAGAATGGGTCCATTATAATTAATTTTCCAGTTTTGTATTTATTATTATTTTCAATTTCCTCGAAGAGAACGGTAGCGTTTTCCGTTTTCTCGATGTGTATTTTTGTATAATACAAAGGACAGTCAGAAGCACTGAGCAGCGAATGGCCAAGCTTTTCGTCATTTATCAGTGCTGTAATTGTTTACTAAATATAATATAATTAATTTGTCTCAAACTAAAAGCTTAGTTTTTTTCTTTCACAGATTTAAAACTTTTTTATTCTTCTTTAGCCTCGCCATTTCCCATCATCTGGGATCAGCTCTCCTTGTGCACATTCATGCCATGTCTGCCTGTTCTATGCTGTACTCTCGGTAAAACCCAGAGTTTTCAGATTCTTGTCTACATTTGCAGTCCATGTTGCCTTCCATGTCTTCTGATTTTAAGCATTTAATACGACTTATATCAAAGAAACCACGAAATAAAATGACACTGAACACTTCAACTTAATATTGTAAATTGTTTTCATTGTTTACCTCGGATAAAAAAAAATTCAAAAAAGTTTTATAGCTTGTATAATAAATACGTAATATAATAAATAGATTTATCGATCGACGACAAAAATGCACTTTATGCACGTTTAT
The DNA here is from genome assembly GCA_022606575.1 of Glossosoma conforme. Taxonomy (NCBI): domain Eukaryota; kingdom Metazoa; phylum Arthropoda; class Insecta; order Trichoptera; family Glossosomatidae; genus Glossosoma; species Glossosoma conforme. The sequence goes on from JAGTXR010000151.1 coordinate 446,556, forward strand.
CGTTTGATCATCGAAGTTAAGCAATATTGAACGTGGAAATTAACATATATGGGTTACCGCCTGTTTATCAATCGCGTGTTGTTGGTTGAGTTGAGTATCTCCTTACATCTGTAAAAAATATACACCTCGGGTGCATCAGACTAATCAATTAGTCTCTTTTAAAATGGTTATTAACAAACACTTAAATATGCTTTAAATACTACCGCTTCTTCAAATCCCTCGGATGTCATTCAGGAATCCACCGAGAATCCTATATGTTTCCAGGATAAACCTATGGGTGTAGATATGTATAGGGACAAGGCATGAATAATGGCAGCTGACAGAACAGACAGAGTGGATGCAATTTGTGGTATTTTTCATCATCATCACCATATCTACTCTCCTAACTAGAGCGTATGGCAGTCACAAACTGCCGACACAAAGCTCTTCCAGCCGTCATTATCTTCGCTTTATCACATGTCAGCTTTGTTTTCAATTATTATATATTTGTTATAAATTATATGTGAGGTCCACATAAAATGCTTTAGATATTCATTGTATCTAGAAAAAAAAGGCTTGTTCTATTGTGTGGAACAGCTTCGTACTTCAAACATACTATGTGAAAATATGTGGAATGAATTATTTAAATATTTGCCGATAAAATTATGTTATCCTTTATGGCGTTTGAGGTGTGTATTTAAGCATTTTATTTTTCTGTCTCACAACAATGGTGAAATATTTAAATGGCCACTTTAAAGTTGAAGTCGAATATTTTTTTGCGAGTGACGAAAAAATTGATTCATAAAAGACAGACAAGGAGGAAGAACAATAAATTTCTAGGGCATTTTAAGCATAACTTTGTAACACCGATGCTCTCCGGTTGTCGAGAAACTGTCAGGAACTTGCTCTCAATAAGGATTCTCCGGCGAGGGCTCTCGGAGATGTGCAAAGTTTAAAAAGTCGATTTATAACTCTGGTGGCAAGGAAATGCTTTCTTCTCAACTGACTGTGAGTACCTTACATCACTTACTGGTGAAAATATGCTCATACACATTAGGCAAGAAAAAGTTTAAATAACAAAGAAAATTTCGCTTTCATAATTAGTATCGAACATTCCTTTGTATATCTGAATATATGGTCACCACAAATTGCTTTCCATCAGTTCCGTCAGTTGCTACTATCCGTGCCTTGTCCGAAGGTCCACCCTAGAACATACTATATTGTGTATGATTCCCGATGAGCTCCAGGGCAGGAGTTCGGAAACTTGAAAAAACTATAATATTGAAGGCTGCCTTGGTGATATGTGAAGTGATTTTTCAGGAAATCAGATGATAAGTCTTATGCCATCGTGACGTCGACTATTTGGTTCTAGTAAGCGGCTCAACCCATCAAACTTTACATGAAATTGAATTAAGTATTTTATGAATCACTACACTAAAAAACAATTCAGCTGTTAATTAGAGGATTTGAGATCTAGTGATTATGTTAAATATTGAGCTGCGATTGTTTTACACGAAAACTGTCTTTTCTACATTCATTGTTATAAGTGACAAATGTAGTTCTGGATGGACATGTAAAACAGCCTTTTCTTCGAGTTCTTAGGCTTATGTTGTCCTTAAAGCCGTCGGGAGTTATATTTAGCCAAAAAATGTATCTTATTAAATATGTATAATTATAACATGTTACGTTTATAACCGGTTTGTCAGTACTAAGCCTTAAAAATATATTAAATAGGTTTTCAAGTGTGGATTTGATTTAAAAATCGAGTTGAATTATTTTTTAAATATAAGTTATAACAAAATAAATAATAATATGTAATGTAAATATAATCTAACCTAAATATACACATAATGTACTTGGCGGAACTTTGGTAGGTAGCAAATACCGTGGCTTCTGATATGTTTTATGGCAGAAATTTGTAATTTACGATATGTTACAGCTAAGTAGTGAATGTAGAATGCAGTGACTACTGGATTTATGCCAAAAACTAATCAATTGAAAATATGACAAATTCATTTTACAAATCTTATTTGTTGATACGAATAAAACATTCCGCTTGTCGGCGGGTATATCTCAATGGTCAAAGCGTTTGGCTTTGCAAGCCAAAGGTAGTGGGTTCGATCCCCAACGTAAATTAAAAAAAAATATTTTTAATCAATTTCTCAGCTCTAAAATAAAAGTCATAGCCTATAAATCAAAATTGGTGGTAGACGTAAGTCGTCCCGTAAAGACCACCTATTCATAGTTACTTCCTGTAATAATAAAGGATGGTGCGTGAATCTCGGGCTGTAGTCTATGACGTTGGCGGATCAACACTCCACATGCAGCGCTTATCCCGTATTCATCATGGTAAGCGTCTTAGAATTCCACAGATGATTCTTCAAAATTACTATCACCATCTGTCGGTATTCTCCTGTATGTGCTTACGTAAAATTAAAAAAATCTATCTCTAAGGAAGATGTCAATAAAAATTATAAACAAGTAAAACGATTAAATTTCTTTTAATCTCAATTTTAATAAAAATAAAAAAAATTAAGATACAAGTCAATAATTAATAAAAGAATCTTCGAATTTGCTTCCAAGTTCGCAGAAAAAGACAGTCTTATATTGAACTTAAGTACCAAAGAAATTTAATATAATTATGTATTTTGTTGTGCGAAAAGAATTGAACGAAATTTTCATTATAATTCCAAAATTGAAATTCATTGAAGGAGAAAATACGTTGAATTTATTGGTCCTTTGAATCAAATTGAATTACTAACCCGTATTACGAAATTCAAAAATACCGAATGATTAAAACGGAACTAATTCTTATATTATTTGCTTACACGAAAAACAATATTATTCAACAATATTTATATATTTTAGTGTTATTAATAAATAATCAACATCAGTAATGTAACGGAAGATTCTAGAATATTCATGAAAATAAAATCAACCTGTTTTCAGTCATTTTTTAATTTGAAGAAAAAAGTCAGAAACGTTGTGTACATTCAAGTTAACATCAATAATAAAAGATATATTATATTCGTCGTTATTGTTTTGATACATTTTTGTAAGACTATTTATAAACATAAATATAATAAATTTTACAGCTAAAATACACCACGGTCAAGCTACATAAACTATAAGAGTTGATGGAAAGGTGGATATTTTAATATTTTAATTTGACAGTTCTTGTTTTTTGATTTTGTGGTGAATAATGAAAGAGCGGACACGGCAGCTATCCATCCTACAGTATTTTTTTAAAAGGCGAAGATGGAGATGAGAAGGCTGGGATATGAATCCGCAAGAGAGCATAAACTGCAGAAGGCTTCTTGGCGTCTTGAAAATCTGTAGGGAACTGTATATATACGAGTACAATGACCAAAATTTCGTGAGGCAGAGCTGACTTTATAAGTCACAAACCATGGCAACTAACAGAGTTTTGTGCCAGATTGTAACGAACATACGAGTATGCTTTAGTTAGGGAGTGGATATAGAATGATGATGTTGATGAAGTTGTTTTGTGACTCATGTAGGCAAAAATATGCGATAAATAGTTTTCTCACGTGGTCCAGATTGATGTCTCTACTGAATTTTACAATAGAAGGTGTATTGAAGTTCAAATTGAATTATTTCTTGTAGATTTTAAGAATATATTTGAACTCTATTAATTATAGACAATTGAAGATCAATACCAATATTTAATAATTGATATGTTTGAAGTGACAAAGAGGGCAAACTAGATAATTAGATTGTGAGGAAAAAATAATAATTCTTGTGCATAAAATTAAAAGATCGAATTTTATAAATAAAAACTTATAGTGTACAATTAGCGCTATCCTTAAAAATATATATATGAATCAATAATTTAAAACGTGTTTTTTATTATTCAGTGGTTGAGCAAGTTGCAGATGGCCCATGCTGAGTACAGACTAAACATTAATTTGCAAAAGGTTTGTGGTTCGAATCCTAGATTCGAGCGTTTTTTTTCTCCGATTTCTTTATGAAAGAAATGTCATGTGAGGTGATGTTTGCTGTGAATTTACATATCAGTATTAGTTGTTAGGTATTTAAGTTCGCTCGTAGTTACAACACGAGAGCTGCGTACTAAGGGACGATCTGAAAATATTATTTTTGAAAGCGTTTGCAGGTGACAGGTGTCTTAATATTCGATGAGTTGCCACCAGGGGTGGAGTGGCGCCATCTCGGGACGGGCACTTGCGACACCAACGCAATATTAATTAAAACCCCTTCACTCTTCGCAACTCCGTAAGAAAGTTTTAATTAAATAATAGTTATCCTGCCAAAATGAGGAAATATTAATTAATTTTCATTACGGTCCCCGAGCTCCATCCGCCAACGAAAATAAAGATTATTATAACTGGAATGAGTCAGCTAGAGATTGAAGTCTGTCAGAAAAGCGCATTTTTCGAAAAAAAATTGCGAACTTAAAGTATGGACACTGTAAGCAAAGTATATTTACGATATCTTCACTTGGTAAAATTGAGATGATTCATCACATCAAAATATTTTTATAAAATCATTTGAAATATTTTTTAAATAAATAGTGCGAGATAAGGCGATACATTAATTCGACTTAAGTTATTTTATTACATTTAAGAAATATGGAAATTATAAGTTTATTTTATAAGAAGAAAACAATTACATATTTATAAACTCGATTACAGTATTAAGAGCATCGCGTGGGTGTTCAGTGTAATTTTTATATTTAATTTTTATTGTGTTAAAACGATAGATGTATAAAATAAAACAAGATATTACTAATATTTGAAAGTAATTCATTCATAAGTTCATGTCCGCTCTAAGTTCATAAATCTCTGTCAGCCACCTTGTTCTTCGCCTCGTTCTATGTCAGCTCCACCGAGTACATTCTAAATATAGATCCCAACGGCCTACCAAGATGGCACGAGTCCGGGGGTTTGAATAAAAGGTAGTCGTTGTTTATGTTTTCCTGCGGCATTTTCTGGACATGTCTCAGCCAGGTCCACCTTCGCCTTTTGACATACATTTCTTAACTCGCCATTCCTCACAAAGTCAAACCATCGCAGTCCCTTTATTCTACGTCAACACCCGTTTTTGAAACCTATTAATCGGCTGCATTGGCTTTTGGGAGAGATGCCAAGATTCGCAGCCGCAAAGAATAATAGAAACGATGCAGGCGCTGTAAAGATAGTATTTTGTTTTGGTCGAGTAAAGCTTCGAGTCTCAGATATTGCATGGAATTGAAAGATAGCATTCCCAAAGCGGGAAGCGACCTGAAGGTAAGCCACGAATGTAATCATATGAATTCAGATTAATGATTCATGTAAGAAAATATATACTTTTGGATGAAATATATTGGGTATTTATTACTGTTATCAACATCATGATCATGCTGAAGGTGATAACATATATTTCAAAAATATTTGCAGTCGAATTTTTTGCTTAATGTATGATTTGTTTTTAAGCTTAAATGGCTAATCATAACGACCTTAATAATGTAATAATATAAAATGTTATTTTCTAACAACGGTAGAAACATTAATTATATAATAAGATGAAGTACACAAATATTTATTTCAAAATAAATAAGTAAAATTATAATACGTAAGACTGGATGTAGTGAAGAGTGTTTTTGAAGATGTCAAAAATAATACATTTTTGGTAGAAAAGAAAAACAAAAGATGATGGATGTCAACAGAGATTGAAAAACATTTTTTTTTATCTCAAGACCTAGTTTTTTAACGTCAACGACAAAGTGTCAGCGGCACATAGCGATTAGATTGAAGTGGGATAACTCACATAGTTATATATTCTAGATAGTAATGTCATAAGCTACTCTGACTAGGTTCAATGTATCTAGACTTAGCAAAAAATAGAGTTGTTTAATACTGAAAAACACAGAGGATACCACCTGGATGGATTCGTAATAAACTGTCGTAAACTGGAAGAAACGAATAGAAATATTGACGCATTGAACTAGGAAATGATTTTGACAGCGTTGCTCAAAAAAATATGACCCAGCATTTTTTTCAAGTGATATACAGGTATATTGTTGTTTAAAAATTGTTAATAACATACCAATGACCTTACATTCTTATATGAGTCATTGTAATTATAAAGTTTGAAAAATTATAGTATTGATGCTCTTTGGATGATATATTTACAAATACTGAAAATATTTCAGGACATCACAAGTTAAGAGTTTATATTAAGAGTCCATAGTTATAATTATAATTTCATTGTTTTTAAAATAATAACGAATTTAGCATGTATAGTTTTATTACAAATTTATTTTTAAATTATTGCACATGTTTCTGACCAGACCCAGTCCATCCTAAGGAATCCTAAAGAATCCTAAAGAATCCTAAAGAATAGTTAATAACGGATTGTATTTCTTTGTTCAGTAACTAATTTAAGACTTTGGTAGTAAGTTCAATCAACTGGCAGTAATTCAATTAATCGGCAGTAGATTAAATGAATTGGCAGTAACTCCTGTGTCAGTACGAATGTAACCAGTTATTTTATTAAAATGGCAGTAATATATTCAATATTGGTAAAAATTTATGTAAAATGAATTAATAATTAACCCGGAAAACGGAATTCTAACCTAACCTTTTATTAATTACCATTCATTAATAATGTCTTGCCAAATTTTTTTTCTAATTCAAATTGTCATTTTTTTAATGCCAAATAATTATTTATACTTTACTTTTTATGTATTTATTACAGACCAATTGCTAAATTATTACTGCTCATTAATTGAATTAAACTTTTCCAAAAAAATAGTTTCCGTTAATAACCTTATCGTTACTAATCCACTATTGTTTGATCTTAAGACCTTAAAAAATAGTAAAAGCTATTACTTATATTAACAAGTACTATTGTGATATTGTACAGAAAATATAATTTTGTACTTACAACTTTTAAAGAAAATACAAGTAAAATTTCGTAATATTTAAACTTTTATGAAAAAATATTTAGTCAATGAGTTAAGAGGTAGGAGTGTATACGTAAGATGTGTTGAGATAGTTATGTAAAATAAAAAATTATGTAACTGAAAACAAGTTTGTATTGAAAACAATTCTGGAATGTGATAATAGAATAGCTTACACCTTTTATTGAATAACAATTGGCAATTGCGACATTTGATATGCTCACTAAATAATAGTTAAGCTTAAGAAATTCTTACAAAATGTCCACAAATTATTATCATATAAAACTCAAAAATTATAAATTTTATTACTTAAATATACATATACTATACATAAAATTCTTTTTTCAACGCGTCAATCCAAGCACAAAAATAACGGCAGAAGCGGGATGCGAACCGCGGACCTTGGAAACCAACTATGCCCAGGTATTCATACCGCTCGGCGAATCGCGCCATTGCTATGCCCAGACTGACTGCGGTGAAACTAGTATTTATAGCATTGTTAGCATCGTACGACAGATGTCGCCATAGTATATATTCAAAGTATGTATATTTTTATTATTATTCTATCAGTCTTCATTTATTCACAAGCTTAATATTATTACTTTCCGGCAGTCTATTTATTTTAGTAAGTACCACTCGGGTCTCGAACCAAACTATAGACTGAATGGATGTGAAATGACTACTTATAGTTCCGACTCGGACTTTATAACCAATCATTTACCTGTGTTACTGATGGATAATTTTACCTTCTTGATATTGTCTCAAGGAGACATTATTAATTAATTTTTTAATTTTTATTAGAATATTATTTTATTATTTCAATATTCTAATCTACTTTTATAGATCATTGACTATATTACAATATTATCATTACTTAAATATACATATACTATACATAAAATTCTATTTTCAACGCGTCAATCCAAGCACAAAAATAACGGCAGAAGCGGGATGCGAACCGCGGACCTTGGAAACCAACTATGCCCAGGTATTCATACCGCTCGGCGAATCGCGCCATTGCTATGCCCAGACTGACTGATAGAATAATAATAAAAATATACATACTTTGAATATATACTATGGCGACATCTGTCGTACGATGCTAACAATGCTATAAATACTAGTTTCACCGCAGTCAGTCTGGGCATAGCAATGGCGCGATTCGCCGAGCGGTATGAATACCTGGGCATAGTTGGTTTCCAAGGTCCGCGGTTCGCATCCCGCTTCTGCCGTTATTTTTGTGCTTGGATTGACGCGTTGAAAAAATAATTTTATGTATAGTATATGTATATTTAAGTAATGATAATATTGTAATATAGTCAATGATCTATAAAAGTAGATTAGAATATTGAAATAATAAAATAATATTCTAGTAAAAATTAAAAAATTAATTTATAAATTTTAGTTTAATAATCAACAATAATGCAACAAATATATATATTTTCTTCAAGGTTCTACAATATTGAAATAATATTTATTAAAGTTGTAATTATTCTTGTGTAATATATTGAATACATAGGTGTCGTCAAAATAAGAAAGATGTATACGTGGTAATTTGTGGCATTTCATCTACCTAGATAAACAACATATATATTAACCGGGGAGAAGGGGATTAAAATTTTTCACTTGTGATGTTCTGCATTCAGTTGCGTATAAATATTCGGAAACTTACTTGAAGAAATAGGTGTCGTTTGCGAATCCGAAGAATGGCACCGTGTACGTTAGCATCCATATGTTGCCTCCCCCGCAGTCGTAGTATGGTTTGGACCACTTTCCATCGTCATAACTGACAGATAAGATGTCGTCTGGAACGCGGTCAGTGTGAGCACTCTCGTTGAACGTGTAAGTGTTGAAACCTGCAACAGACAATACCATCGATGAGACATTGGTTCATATTTCTAAACAAACACAGCACTAATAGTTAATGCTTTGCTCCTCCAATGGATCGATGATGTACGAAATTAATGAGATATATCTTTGCAGTTGCGTCATTGGACCAAATTTTGCTAGTTACCAAGGATCAGTATATTTTTTATAAACACACAAGAGAGCATCATTAAAGTGTTTTGGTTCTTCACGGATTCAATGACGCCTAATTGCTGATATGTAGTGGTTATGAACGTGTATGGATTACATATAACTGCAGAAATTCAGATTGTATACGAGAAAAAACATAGATACTGAAATCCATGTCTGTGAAATTAAAGAAAAAGCTGCCTAGAGAAACTTTTATGGGTTTCACGGGTTTGTCGGCAATGAATAGGTGCTCGCGGACTTGATTTGAAAAGTTTGAAAGAACAGTGCTTGTAAAAATAGCCATAAAATTCATCACATAGTCGAACTACTGCACCTTAAATATTTTACACAAACACTTGTTCTCTAATCCCATTACACGGATGCAATGGTTTTTTGGTAAGATGTCAGAATACGGAGACATATAGAAAAAATGGCAGAAATCAGGCGCTGTATATGATCAAGCATACATGTAAATGCAACTCCCAGATGCCGCATAGGGTTATTACGTTTTTTAAAAAACGCTCCAGCGTTCTTCTCTGTGACCTATTTGATAAAGTATATGAAACTCTCGACTTTACAATAGTCTTTCCACTGCTAGTGATTCCCTGATATGCATCTCAACAGGCGGCGCTGCATAACTACTGTGTTATATTTGTGTTAATCGATCCAGTCGCAGAGAGTTTGCTTACAACATGACGATTTCATCATATAACAGTCTTGTAATTATGACTGTTAAAAGTAAATATTACTAGGATATGACTAGAAATTTTAAAGGTAGACGTATAAGTATTTCACCAAGCAGGGACCATTAGATAAATGTTTGTGTTAGGGTTGTCGTGGCACACTTTATCTGAAGGCCGATCGGGCGGCTTCCCGTACTGTGACATATTACGTGCCGCCCTCTCGGGATGGGTCGAGGAAAAAAAGCAAATAATATTTTTATTTACAACCGGCCTCTCCTCCTAAAATAATATTTTTTACACTTTAATGAATTCCGTTTTTTTTTTCATTATAAAAAATACACAAACGTGTAAATGTCGTAACGCAACCCTCTTTCGAAATATTTAACAGAAATAAAACAATATGTGTTGGACCGCTTATTTGCATTCAAAAACATTTTTGTTTTGCCGAATTAAAATACGTAAGCGATTAAATTACGAGTATTAAAAATGGAATATACCCAGGATATATTTATAAGGTAGTATCTACAATAATTATTTGTTATACACACCTTAAAATAACAGCAAAAACATCGAACGTACAAGTACGATGCTACTTACATTGGATAATTTCTTGATTATTTTTTACAAATATGTACACTTACGTTTTTCAGTATGTATGTATACTGTTATTTCTTGTTGTTATTTTTTGTTAAACTTTAATTGTCTTTATTAAATCATCGATTATTTCTCACCACACAAAAATTCTACAATAGCTTATGTTATCTTAGGTACAGCACGACATTGTATATCCTATTATTTATTATTTCTGTAATAATTATAAATTTATTTAATGTAAATATATTTAATAATTTAAGAAACCAATGATAAAAAATTGATAAATTGGGTGGATAAAGTGCTGTAGATATTTCTAGAAAATAATGCTACATTTATTAGTATTATATAAGTACACAAATGAGATGGTAAATAATAATAAAATACGTATGTTATTGCTTCACGGATATTAAAAATTATGAAATATTTTTATGTTTTTATTATGTATTTCATTTTTTAGAGTTATCATGAACAGAATGGTATGTGAAATGTATTTTTTTTTACAAGAAAACACAGACGGAAACGTAATTTTTTTTTCGGTGGAAAAAATGACAAACAATTTTTCAAGTATATCCCAAAAAATAAGGAAGGTGTTTTCAGCAACAGAGGCCTAGGGACCTTGACCCAGATTAAAAAAAGCCAAAATTAAACAGACCTACCTTTTACAGGTACATGTCGCTAATATATATATATATATATATATATATATATATATATATATATATATATATATTATATATATATATAAAGGCTGTAATTCATAATTGAAACATACGAAAACCTGAAAACATACACAAATACATTTCCGGTTTTACATATAGTCCACATAGCGCCAAACACCAATCCTGAAAGCTTTGGATGTAACACAAGTTCTGTTCTAAATGTGGAGTGTCTAGAATATTTAATTTGATAGAAGTAGTTTGTTGTTCTGAGTAACTAAAAAAAATTCTCTCTTAGAGAGCATGGCTATTTATTGAACGTCTGTGCAAATGATACCAATTTAGATATTTGAAGTTGCACCACTGGGATGATTTATATTACTTAATAATCCTGTGTCTGTCCACTATTGAACGTAGCTCTACTGCATGAGTATCCGTCCTTCTCGATCCTCCGCCCTCCGCATCAAAGCTGCGCCCGATATTCTTCTGATGTCGTCAGAACATATTGCAAGGGGTTGGCCAACGCTCCGTTTGCCAGTTCTTAGGCGACACTGTTTTTTTATAAAATTTTCTTCCTCTTTGAGCGTCATCTCTTTGACAGATATGACCTGCCCATTGCCACTTGAGTCTGCATATTCGTTGGGTAGCCTTCACTACACGAATTCTTCGGATATACTCGTTTCGGATTTTATCTTTTAGTGAAACTCCGAGCATGGATTCGAGGAACATTATTTAATAAGGCCTTTATAAGTGATAAACCTAATGACACCGAAAACTTGCTGCCATTAAGTTATTACGAGTTGTAAGTTTCATGATATTTATTAGGTCATATTTGTCCGGTGACGATGTTTTTCAAAAGCCCGTGACCGCAACTTTTTTTAAGGTGCCCAACATAAATTCAATTTAATGCGGCGTATAAAGGAGTTAGGGACCGCGACCAAATGTTGCCGTTTTCAAAAGTTATTTACGTTATAATATTTCAACCGTTATTATAAAATCATTTTGAACCATTCTTTTATTCTAATTTTTTTTAATGTTCAAGAAGCGGAAAAAGTTTCGTTCACGTAAAGTTACAAAACTTAAATATACTCTATTATGTTTTGAAAACACTTTATACAAAAGTACTTTCGGTATTTTAATAACCGGGAAATATAAAAAAATATGATTTTGAAAGAATTCAATTTATGTGAATTATTTTAATAAATCTATTAAATTTATAGTGTTTAAGCAAAAAATAGTTTATTCTTAATTTGTAGTAAATTTTGTAGCCTGTATTGTGTGGAATGCGGCGTACATTGTAAATTGATTTTATAATTTCAGTTTCTTCAAAAATATGTAAGTTCGTTTACTTCATTTATTTCATTAATTACGCAGTTAATGCACTTGCTCTTCCTAAATTAATTTCTGTGATCCAAAAAGATCTACATATATTAAAAAATAATGTTAAGTGAGCCATTATTTTAAAATAACAATCCCACAACTATTTGTATATTAATCCTTTCGCATCAGATTCCCTGACCGTTGACATCAGTTGACGTGATATATCGTTTTGCTACTTTCTTAGAATAGTTTTTTATGCATTATTTGATAGCTATAAGATACAAAAACCAATGTGATATATGAAAAAAGACCAGATAAGTTAATTTATGCTTTAAATAATAGTTTTATAATTGAAAGTATAATATTATAAATTATATTCAAACCCAGTCGTTATAAAGGTGTTAAATTTTTATAACAAGTTTTTAAACTGAAAATAAAATCAATAAATGTTTTATTTTTTTCACGAAATGTCGTCATACAATTTAAATATGCTTCGATTCAAGCTATGCGGAGTAAAAATGGATTCACTCACGAGGAAATCAACAACACTCCAACACAGTTGTAACTCGGCAGCTTTGTGACAGCGCTCGTGAAGTGATTCTGAATGGGCATCTATCTTCAAGAGGACTCCTCTGTATACTTAAGAAGGATACGAATTTCAGGTCGCTGTATAGAGAGATACATTTTGAATGTAAGCTTTTCACTGAATGATCGCCTCCTTATCCTTTTACTCGTTGAAAATTTCAAAAGTTTGGCATTAATACCGAGGGCGATGTACGCCGGGAATATTCCGAACCCTCTAAAAAATGCGAATCTCCACAGAAGTATAAACAGTTTAAGATAACAAATGTTATGCAATATTTTTCGTATTTATGGAGAGCGCGCGAAAAAGAGTCGGATTTTATCTGCGGGAGCACGAAAAAATTACAATTTGTGAAAACAAACTGAAAATAGTTGCCGCCGTTCTTCAAGAAATAGGTTTCTGAGAGGATATTTAAATGATCCCAAACACAGTCAGCGTTTTGTTTTTATCCACCTTTTTCTCCAATTCTATGTTCGTACCATTTTTTACTGCTTTGAATGTTTCAAGCGCCATCATGCTGAAAGCTATATTTATAATTTAATTTTATATATATTTTTACGTATACACAAATAGAAGAATACTGACAGACAATGATGAAGAAATTTCGTTCCTGGATTACATGACGCTCACTATTTTAAAGCAAGGCTAAGCACTGCATGTGGACTGTTAATGCAATATAACCAATAAAATACACAACAATATAGTGGTTCTTATGAGATTACCAATATTAGTCAATAGGCTATGAATGGAATTTTACATAATAAGGTTTAAATTCACATTGGCCTTATTAATATAATTAAAAAAAAAGTATATATGTAAAGATAAAATTCACATCATTTGCTATGATAATTTAATTAGCTCTTAGCCACCCCCCGTCGGAAAATATATAATTAAAGCATTATGTTTTAATTTAAATAATTTTTGGTTGTGAAGCCACAACTTCTTCTCAAGACAATAATAGTCGTTATAAAAATATTTGTACATAAAATAACTAAAATAATTTGATTATTAGATTTTTATTAAACTTTATAAACTGTGTTTATAATTTCATTAAATTGAAATAGTTTTAACGTCAGATAAAGGTGCTCACAGATATATAAAATTTATTGATGTTATTAAAGCAAATGCGAATAGTTTTATGGATGTGATAATATAACGAGAATACCCAATCTACATATTATATGCCCTTTATTCACTTGTTGCTTTTAGTTTATGGGCTTGATATCCGATTGATAGCTTTTGTAGCCTTTCAGTTAATATGTTTTTAAATGCTTATTTATATTCAAAGTAAATATGCATATAATGAACATAGTAAATAAGTATGGACACAATACTACTCTTCATACTTAATGATGACAATGATTTGTAATATTTTACATTTTATAATTTATTGTACAACAACTTTAACCCTTGGTTAAGTTAATTAACGTTATTTATATCACACTTTATATTTAAAATATCGATAATTTTAAATAATAATATAAAAATAATAAATGTATAAAAATGTATAAAAATATATAATTTTTATACATTTTTAATTTCAAATAAAAGTTGGTTGGATTATATTCAGGGTTACTAGACAAGCTTAAGAAAAACATTACTTCGTATCCGAGAAACCGATAAATAATTATAAAAGGTAAACTCTTTTGACTATACAAACAACACGCGCATAGAGACACATAGTCAAGTGTCATAGAATTACTTATGAGAATTTTTCAGTACCATCTTACGGTATTCTTTTATATTTGTTTAGTCTCCTTGTATGCCTAAGGTTAAAAAATATGCAGTTCTAGTTTATGCTTCTCTGTGCTAACTGCTCCTTACATAAATAACTTCTTAGGTTTTCACGGCCAAATTTGATATTTTGGCTTTTGGGTTAAGCCGTGTGTGGCGAACTTCCTTTAACCAATATTTCGACCGTCATTGCAGGGGTCTTTTCAGGATTGATGATTCATTTAGTTTTGAGTTGGTTTATTCGGATTATCTTTTTTATACGAGCGTTATTGATTTATATCTCCATGGCAACTACATACTCAAGTTTCATTCCGGAGAACGTGGGTATGTTCTAAGACTACGGTAGGTATGTTCTAAAAAGTGTACCTCCACGAACGTCATGTCGGACTGTGGTCATCATTGCTTGTCTGTACAGGTCTTAGAGTATGTGCTAGTATATGCTCTTTACTTGTGACATATGGTCAATTATATTTCGATTGTATCTCATCCAAATCCACTGTGTCAGATACTGTTGTGAAAATATCATCAATCAAGGAAGTCAGGTGATTAACCCGTTACGATCTGCCACCTGACTGGAGCTAGGTAACCATAAATTGCCGTCGCATAGTTTTGTCACCTGCCTTTGACCATACCTTGTTTCATGATATATCTTTATTCGGCGAGGTCCCGGGGACTTATATATACGGTAACCGTGATTCCAAACTTTACTTATAATCACGCATCATTTACTATAAGTGGCGGCTCAATCTAATCAACAATACGCGGTAAGCAAAGGTGATGTTCTACCCAAGCTTTCGTCAATGCCAAATGTGCCGTTTTATTAACTGGTACTATTGTTTTTTATCAAAATTATTTTAATCAAGACATTTAAATAAAATGCGCTTACATAAATTCAATGAATCTAACAACTATATGAAGTCTTAAATTGTACACATAATCAGTTAGACTTTTTCAATAAATAATTCATGGTGAAACAATTCCACGTTTTTATTTACTTTGTATTAAACTTTATAAATTTTATTTATAATCAGAATGCCCTCTCGATGAAGCTCAAATATTCTATCTCATATAATTTGGTGGAATCTTAAACCAATGAACTTATTTTATTTATACACGGTAATTTATTATTGTTGACTCATCGTATAACATTTTAAGAACTAAATTAAATTAAATGTAAAAGTATAAAAAAGCACGCTTTCTCCACCTCTTTCCCATCCTGTATTGATCGATGTCCAGATGGGACAAATCTGAAAAATATTTGAATTTTTTATAATAAAATAGAAAAATAATTGACGAGATTATTGAGCACGCTGTATGGGTATCTTATTTATGAAAAGTCAGTCACGCCGATGATTTATCGAGGATCTGAATGGACTTATTGTCTACTTAAGAGCGCCGGCCTGACGACCACAAAATTATTATCAAATACCCCAATAGGCTTTGTTGTTTTTTAATAAATGGCAGGACATTAATAATCACTTGTCTATAATTGCAGGTTAGCGCAAGGCCGGCATAAAGGCCGCCGCCTATTCATTATTCCCCGCCATTGTGGATCAGACAAATGGTAAACAAACTAAATGGGATTCCCAAACTACGAGGGTTTAAACAATGGAATTTCTTTGTTCGGCTAGATTTATGTTCTGCGTGAATGTTGAAATTCAAAAACAAAAGTTTGGACCCCAAACAACACATTGACGCCCGCGTAAAACATCTCAATCTGTCAAGAGACCGCGTGGAACTACTTGTACGATCTGCGGACCCCGGGAACACGAGAAAAATCCAAAGCCTTATGCATTATTAATTTTCCAAAGTAAAGACCTCCGGGGCGAGGGTATAATAACATCACAGTTTTCTTTTCAAACAAGAAGCCAAACAGTATAAAGTAAGCATATTATATTGAAAGATATTTTGTTTCATTTTATGTATTATGTATTACGCATAATCATCTATTATCATCATCAACCATCATATCTTTTTTATCATATTGGTTCTTGTCTCATCATATGTCAGCTCTTTCTCTCGTAGCTCTACCGAGTAAATTATTTGTATAGTTGTCAACGGCCCTCCAGAACGGCGTGAGCCCGAAAAAAAAGGTAAGAAAGAAAAAAGTTTATGCTCTCATGCGGCATCCGAAGTAAATATACAAACCTTTTTCTCTTGACTTACCGTAATTTGGAAGGCTGCCTTGTCCATTTCCTCACCTTGTCATTCCTCACAAAGTTAAGCCTTATATACGCCTCACCAAAAGCATTTGAAGCTGTATCATATGTTTTGAATAAAGATTCTAGATTCTTCTTTAAATGATGACGAAATAAGGATATGGCAGTCTTACACCCAACATTTAGTCTAAAAGATTATGTGAATTTGGCTGAGATATGTAAGGATACTGCAGGAAAGCATAGACACGGCTGCTTTTCTGCAAGCCTTCGGGTTCCATATTTCTGGAAAACCATCGGATATTAAATATATTATATTTCTTTCGGCGAAGCTCCGAGAGGAGTGTCCGTGGCAATTGACATAACTCTGTGACGGTTGTTAAAAGAATGATGCTGTTGATAATAAATACGTGTACATTATAGGTGTCCCAGGCTATGTATGGGAAAATTATTTTTTTTGAAACGAAATCGGTTCACTCTCTATTTTTATGTGGTTTGGTCCTAGTAACTCACATAATAAATTTGATTGCTATCGGACAATGTTTTCTGATAGCGACTTGATGTTGAAGTTTTAATATAAATTTTTGTATGAAGGCCAAAAGGAGCTTTTGAAAACTTATTGTTCATTCAGCAAATAAAACGCTGTTTTATCTCTTTCTTACAAATATTAAGTAAATATTATGTAAATATTATTATCTATTACAGAAAATAAATATTAATTTTTATAATCAAGGTTTAGCTTTCGCGCGCCTGAGAATTCTAGTATTAACATGTTTCGATGCAAGTCGCTATCTTTTCCCGTGGTTTTAATGGCGTGAAACTTTTTTTAAAATTATTTGAACACCATTCACACAAAACAAGGGGGTGAGCCTTGAAAAAAAAAAAC
Organism: Glossosoma conforme; assembly: GCA_022606575.1. NCBI lineage: Eukaryota > Metazoa > Arthropoda > Insecta > Trichoptera > Glossosomatidae > Glossosoma > Glossosoma conforme. Next base: position 464,085 of record JAGTXR010000151.1, read on the forward strand.
GAAAAAAAATTTTTTGGGACACCCTAGTGTACAACATATAATCATTTATAATTTTTTTAAATTGATATTTATAATGTATTAAAAGAAGTATTCATAAAATTTATGAATAATAAACGGGATATAAATAAAATTGTTAATTGTAATTAAAATTCAAAAGCTTATTAATGACATATAACATTGAAATAATAGCCAATCAGCGACTCATTACAAACGGAAGTACTAATGAAAATAATTTATGAATCCATTTTCTAATAATACTTTAATAAACTTTTAATTAAAACAATTTTCATTATGTAAAAGAGCACATGTATTTTTAAAAATAATCGCAAAATGCAAATGAAATGTATATTTTTTATTTAGTGAATAAAACTCGTCTAACTAAATATAAAATAATTACCCTATTAATTATGATTAACGGTAAGTGTTATTGATATGCAATGAGATGAATATATTACATTAGTAATGTCTTTTAATCACGACTGTAATATTGCTTCATAAATTTGAAATTGTAAAGAAATATCGTTTTTACTGAAACATATTACTCGCATACAAGCAGATCTTGCTTTGCATAAAATTTATAATAAACTCCTTTATAAAAGTTGTGTTTTTAATTTTTTAATAAAATAAGAAATCATTTTTTAGACTGCTAAGTTTCTAATTTTTATAGCTGAAATAATATAAAAAAGTGAATATGTCTTATGTTTACCACGACCACTTAACAAAAAAAAAGGGTTTCGCCGAAGTTTATACTCAAATGAACAAGATCCCAAAAAAGTCAATCTTACCTCTTTAATAAAGCTCATTTAAAAATTATTACCATCAAATACTATGGCAAGATTTAATCTTCTAAACTTTCAACTTAAAAGTTTGAAAAGAATCTGTACATAGTTTGTACTTAGTTTAAGCTTTGACATAAATATTATAGGATGAGGCAAGAATTATGACAGCTAATAGAATCTATACAGTGGCAATTCGTGGTCACTATAGACTCTAAATAAGAACTGTATAATTGTAATACACTATTATCATTAATTCAACGAATAACACTTGTTTTAAAATATTCTTAAAACGAATTTTTCGAAATGGGTAACATAATTTATATGAAATATATAATGTTAGATTAGAATATTTCTAAATATATTCTCTTATAAATGATTATTTAAAAAAAAATAAGGTTTGAAGGTGCTAAAAGTAAACTAAAGTGATGGAATTATAAAACGTATATAATATTCCCGCCGAAGGGAAGCAGTACGTTTTTAAGTTAGAGATTTTCTTATTGGCTTTCCCAGGAAGAGGAAAAAAGCTCCCAAGCTATAATACGTGCGTGTAGAGCTCCGTCCCGGGCTCACGTATTTGGGAAGATTGGCGGTATTAAGGCGGTTCAATAGGATTCCTGGATACCGTAGACATGCGGCGTAGCGTCGTCGACCCGTAGCAGCGTAGATCCGTGCTTTGCGACCTCTCTTTGCTTCGCGGAGATCGACGGCCGGCTTTGGGCCTCATGCAGAGGACGGGAAAGCACTAAGCTCGTCGCCATAAATAAATATTTGAAAGAAGCAGAAATAAAAAAAAATACATATTCCGTCTGAAAAAACAACATCACCGAGTACGTCAATAATTATGAAAACTTACAATGAGCGTTTAATAAAAATATGAGTTTTTAAAACTGTATTTCAACTTTAAAAAAATGTTGGAATTCTAATTATGACAAAATGACGCAGGCCTCGATAGTGAAATACCTTACCAATGTGATTAAAATGTTTAAGACATGTCTTGCACATTACATTTACATTTTTTATGTCTGTGAAGTGAAGTTAGGGCAATAGTGCAAGGGCATCGAAAACTTAATGGCGAAAATTTGCAATAAACACATGCTCCTGCTAAGCTTAAAATAGGATACTTTTTTTATTACAATTCTCGGATATTGATATTAATGAAAATTTCTATGTTTTTTTTTTTACATTTTGCAATTTAGAATATTTTTACTATTGCACTTGTGAAATTAAACAAACTCATATTGCCAGTGGATAATTTTAAATTTATTTTCATTAAATAAAGTTATGAACTCGAGAAATATCATTTTCATTCAAGATACTCGTAATTACATTTTTATTTTTCTAAATTTAAGTTAAATTATACTTAGTAACATAAAATAATTATTCGTTGAATTGCAATGTGCTACAAACCTAGATAACTATTTGTAAAATGAAACTAGTATTTGAAGCATAAATGTACTTATCTGGTCTATTTTCATATATCACATTGGTTCTTGTATCTTTGAACTATCAGATGATGCATAAAAGACTATTCAAAGCAAAAAGCAAAACGATATATCACGGCTACCAATATCAAAGGTAGGGAAATCTTAAACAGCATATATCGGTTACCGATGTGAACAGGTAAAGAATTATATGAAATTTAATTTTTTAATTTTTATTAGAATATTATTTTATTATTTCAATATTCTAATCTACTTTTATAGATCATTGACTATATTACAATATTATTATTACTTAAATATACATATACTAAACATAAAATTCTTTATAGTGTTTAGTATTAAGAGTAAGTAAGAGAGAAACTTAGAGTGGTACTTACTAAAAAAATAAATAGACTGCCGGAAAGTAATAATATTAAGCTTGTGAATAAATGAAGACTGATAGAATAATAATAAAAATATACATACTTTGAATATATACTATGGCGACATCTGTCGTACGATAATAACAATTATATAAATACTAGTTTCATCGCAAGTCAGTCTGGGCATAGCAATGGCGCGATTCGCCGAGCGGTATGAATACCTGGGCATAGTTGGTTTCCAAGGTCCGCGGTTCGCATCCCGCTTCTGCCGTTATTTTTGTGCTTGGATTGACGCGTTGAAAAAAGAATTTTATGTTTAGTATATGTATATTTAAGTAATAATTATTTGAAAATTGAAAATAGATTCTAATTCCAAAAATTTCAAAGCGACAAAATACAGTTAATGTAATTATTTAACGAAATACGATCGGTGAAATATGTTATGAAAATGTTATTTTCAAGAGATGCTCTTCCGATAAATGTGCATCTATTCTTAAGAAAGAAGTTTGTCAAGCTCTATTCAAGGATACAATGTCAACCGCAGCCATCTAAAAAATTAATCTTGCAGAGACGTTGAAAAAAACTACGATATACGAGAATATTGTACGTACAAATAACTTTAACTTACTCATGTGTAACTTCCTTATTCTTGGTATTCGGTTCCATTGATTTGTTTTGAATTCTCATGAAGTCATTCATTTTATTATTCTGTCCAAAATTTCAGCAAAAAAAAAACCTTTGAGTTTCTTTACATAAATCGTAGATGTTCTTATTTACAAAGACTTTCGTATTCGAAGCAGAAAGCATATGGTCTTTGAACTCAAAAACCAGAGGGGCTTTGACGTAAATTAACAAAAATGTAATAAGAGAACACAAAAGACGAAGAATGGACAGAAATAAACAATCAAATAATATAAAGCAAGATAATTCTTTAAGAATAACGCAAATACAGCATACTGTTAATTTGTACAAAAGATACAATTTAAAAATTATTTCAAACAAAGTAAATGAACGAAAAAATAGTTTTTAGTTTAGATTATTTACGTATAACCAAACTATTTATAAATATGTTGAGTAATCAATTTTGAATAGTATTATTATTACAAATACAATAAATTTAGAACTGATTTACTTTTAACTCATTTCATAATTCAATTTGTAGAATTGAATGTATGAGTATTTTTTCAAAAATAAGTATAATTATGTTATATATTTTTTTTATGTAAATACATACAGGAGAATTATCGACAGATGGTTATAGTAATTCTCAAGTCTTATATGTGAAATTCTATGACTCTCCCCATGCTAAATATGACTATGCGCTGCATGTGGAGTGTTGATCTGCCAACGACATAGACTACAGCCCGAGATTCACACATCATACTTATTATTGCAGGAATATAGTATAAATGGGTGGTCTTCACGGGACGACATTCGTCTACCATCAATTTTAATAAACAAGCTTTGACTGGCATTTTACGGGTGAGGGATCAAATTCACACCAACCGGAGTTTTTTTACAGTATTATAGAGCTCAGTAATCGATTAATATATATTTTTTAATCTCCATCAGGGATAGAACACACGACCTTTGACTTGCAAAACAAACGCTTTGACCATTGAGATGTTACACACTGGCAACTGCACTATGATAAATACGTTTCATGTTACTATTATTATTAAATTACATACGTGAATGAAAATGCCATTGTACTGGCCAGTTTGACACATAAAAAGTCCTAAATGTATTCGATTTTATGTATTTGAATACAATAAATAATATATTCTATAGTTTGACTAAATTTTTTGAACATTCGTATAAATTATATTAAAACGTATTTCGGGATGAACCTGTCACTTTAAATTTCACACAAATATCTACATTAAATATTTTCATTCATCGAGTATTAAAATATACATTTTTCGGGGCAATTTACATTTTCCTGTAGATACTAGTTCGGTGAGGAACGATTCTCAGCGGACGGACGCTGATTACAAACCATAAACAAAAACGGAAAGTTATATTGTAAAAGAGAATTGTAGATTAGTGCTATAGGGATTAAACAGAGCAACAGAACAATCAGCTTAATTACAGTATAGATAAATCCTTGTACAAATTGGACCTGAAATTACTCAAATTATGTGTTCATTTATAAATAATTATACATACGCAAACCTTACACAATGACGACAATACTTACACCATGTACAATCATCTATACATGGGCCAAACATAAGTTATACGATCATCTAGGGCACGGATCGTCAACCTGGTCCGTACCGTCCACTAGTGGGCGATACGGGCTTCCGTGGTGAGCGGTGGGCATTTTCAAATCTCCTACATTCCTTCTAGATTTTTTTTCACCCATATACTGAATTGAAATATAACGAGGTTGGTGGGCGGTATGGAAATTGTACCATGAAAAATAGGCAAAAGTGGGCGCTAAGCAGAAAAAGGTTGACGATCCCTGATCTAGGGAATATTAACGTTGTTTTAATATTTTTGTTGATTTGATGTTTGGTGGAGGCATATTATATTATATTTGTATTAAAAAAATGAATGGCCTGTATTTCTTTGTTCATTAACTAATTTAAGGTTTTGGCAGTTAGTTAAATCAATATGCAGTAAATAAAATTAAACAGCAATAGAATAACTGATCTGACAGTATCCACTGTGCCAGTATGAATATGGAAATTATTATTTTAAATAGCAAAAATGTATTCAGTATTGGTAACATTTAATGTAAAATGCATAAATAATTAACCCATTAAATGGAAACCTAACCTTACCTAACCTATTATTAATTACAATTAAATTATCATTTCCTGCCAATTTATTATTCTTCTACTTCCATTTGATAATTTTCTTCTGCCAAATAAATATTTTTAACCCTCCTTTTTAGGTATTTATTACTGACCGTTTGCTAAAATAATTAATTACTGCCCATCAAATGAATTAAATACTTTTAGAAAATTAGTTACTAAAATGAACTAGTTTAACTCAGTATTATCACAACAAGGAAAACAAATTAATAGATTGTTTAAAACTGTTTGTTTAGATAATTGAGAACCGTGGTTTCGGTTTCAATGAGAGCTTCTTCAGTTATGAATTTATGCGTTGATACATGTGAAAAACTGAAAAAGATTGTTATAAAAGCATATCAGCGGTCTTAAGTATGTGTAATGAATAGTTCTCAAAATGATCCATATTAAATAATCATCATTATAATTACCATATCCAATTCCCTTATTGGAGCATATGGCATTTATGAGCTTCCACCACAGTTCTTGCCTTATCCCATATTAGTTCTGCTTTCCACAGCTCCGCCGCATACACTTTACGAGGATGTATAGTTCCCGACAGCCTTCCAGGACGGCGTAACCCTGGCGGCTTGAATAAAAGGCCGCTGTACTTTATGCTTTTCTGCGGCATCCTAGTTAACCGTATGGATGCCATGAGCCCAAATATGGGTCCGCTGCGGGAAGCCCGCTAGTGCCGTGAGCACACCGGTGTGTTATAAAACTGTGTATTTTCGGTCAATGTTATAGCTTGGGTCTATAGCGACATCTATCGTCTGCCCAAAAAAAAATGTTTAAAATTTAACACAGTTTAGGGGTTCCAATCTTCCATAATCCAAGAGGCATTGCAAAGATATATTCAAGGTCATTGCATCCAAAGAGTTAAAATATATCACGTATTTAATATATTCTACAATAGTTTCAGCGGAATTTTCCTACTTACACATTATGTTATGTATAAAAATTTCTCACCCGAATATAGAAGTCATTTACTACGAAAAAGGGGTTAAGTTATTAATTTTACGGCTCGAATTATGTGTACCCTGTTAAATATTATCCTACCTATCATTCTGTATTGTGGAAAACGACAGTAACGACATATTAACCGGACGTAATACACTTTATTAAAGCGTCATTCAATCGGACGGATTTTCAATACGCGTTCCGTGGAGCAAGCGGAATTCCACCGATAAGTAACAAAGTAAATTGAAACAAAATGACGAGCGTGAAATAGAAATAACAAGAAAATTGTTACAAGCCGGTTCAACTGTATTCCCTTCGAAACTTTTGTAGCAGATAATTCAAATTGAATGTGGGGTTATACTCGTGGGACTGCTGTTATATAGAATTATGAGTTAAAGGTTTATGTTATGTTACAAATTTTCTGTATCATTGATATCCTGTTTACCTATGATTTGTCGTATTATATTGATAAGGGTGTAATGGGATACTTAGTCCAAAATAATATAATTTCATCGTGCGGTGTGTATTGATTAATGTAACTTTTTATGTGTTTTATTTTATTATAATTTTAAATAAAAATTTGATTTAGAATATGTATTGTCGTACGGTCATGCAAAATGAAAAAAGAGTAATTTTTAAGCGTTTTTACGCATTCAATCGATTGTGTGCGTTTAATGTTGTATTCGAAATATTATAAGGCTCGTATTTTTCCGTCAGATTTTTTTATTTTTATGTAAATACATACTGGAGAATACCGACAGATGGTGTTAGTGATACTGAATTCTATGACGCTTACCATATAAGATATGGTTGGATATGGAGTGTTGATCCGCCAACGTCAAATAACGACATTCATGCTCAACCTAATTATTACAGGAATTTACTATGAATGGTCTTTACGGGACGACTTTCGTCTAGCTAACGTAACCTATGCTAACTAACTTTATTTTTTAACTTGTCATATATTAAAAAAAACTGACCATGTTAAAAATACTGACCAAAATATGATTTAAATTATAACCATTTATTTTGTTGTCATATTATAAGTCTCTTTAAACATATTATTTGTATTATATGAAGTTAAAGTGCTGAGCATGAAATTTAGATAAGTGAATTCATTAATCTAGTATCTTTAGTTGAAACACATATTTACTCGTATAATACTTGTACTTTGAAGACTCTCTTGATTTTCAAGCTTCCGAAGAGAGCTTCAGTGTTTACTGGTAATCAACATGGAAGCAGCACATTTTATGACTAAGACGATGTGTCTCTTCGTACCGTGTACCTGTTCCAGTTTGTGTAACATTTATGATAATGGCGTCACTTAAACCCTTCATTGGCCAACTAAGCGATACTTATGTTACGGAACGAACGAGAATATTTCTCTGTATATTATAATATGTAATACAGAATAATCCAGTAACGATATAAGATACGATCTGATTATGCTCGGGTAAATACGTGATGAAAATTTAAGATAAATGTACGTTGAAACGAAAATTGGAAATTTTGAATATTCTCAAGTGACAAGTATTTATTAAGTGTAACGATTTTGTTTTGAAGGACAGTAATGAGGTATTGCGTTCCTGAAAGTTTGTGCTTTCACGGTTGGTTGTTGTTTTAAGTTTGCAACTGCAGGCGCGTGCAGGTTGAAGATAAACTTGATTCTCATTATTATCGGTACGTGTTCTGACCTTGGTTGATGGCGTGGCTGGCGAGCTCACGGAAGCCTACCCTGGATATCATAAATCCAAATAAAAACCTTGTCCGTGTGGTATTTGACTTGAAATTTATGGTCCCGCTGATAATAGCTGGTGTACTATTCTATGTATGCACATTAATACTCATCTTTCTTTTGTGCCGGGAGTGCGGAGTACGCACGAGGCTATTATGAAAGAATCCGCGTTGCTTAAAATTTTATTTATCGCTATCGTTTTACTTCCCATTACTTATGCTCCTGTAAAAATCCTCACAGTGTAAAAAGTTTTTTTTCGGTGTACGCTCTTTCGAAGATGTACAACATCACGAGGATTTTTTTTTATCAAAATATAAAGGAAACAAAAAATAATGTATGTTTATGAGAACAAGGGAACTTTTTCGATCGATTTATTAACAAAAAAAATATATTATTTTTAATGAATCCCTGTTACTATTTTTATTAATTTATAAAAAGTGTAGAAAAATGATTCAGATTGACTGAAAATTACTTTTCAGATTTTTGGCTGAAAATGAATGCATTGATGTCGTCGATTAACACAATTAATAGTAACTAAAGATTTTTGGCCATAAGATGACCCAGTTTTCTATAGAAATTATTAATGAATAACCTCAGTCAATGGTCATATAAATGTCTTGGTGAAATTAATTTCTCGTATTGTAATTATTTGAAATTTTGTAAAAGTCTTTTTTTTTAACTATTTCTCACTTCTAAATACAAGAATAATGTTTAATTATGAATCAAATAATTTTGTTGAATTGTTGTGAATTTTTTTTTTGAAAAATACAAAATTAACAAAATAATTAATACTGTATATATCAATATAACATTGGCCTGCATGCTCGTATTTGAATAGATGATAAAAAGTTATTATAGTAGCATATTTGTTAAGTGATTAAAATTGTCTAGATTGATAATACACGTAACAAGATTCGCCAGGGCCTTTGAAATTTAATTTTGACTTTTCATGACTAAGTGGGTGCTAGTCGGGTGTCTTTATCTTTCTACTGTAACCGTGCTGTTAAATAAAAATATATTACGTATTTCTCACTGTATTGATTTTTCTTTAATTTGTTTGACCGTGATCTACAAAGTTTATAAAGTTTCAAGCTATCGTGGGAGTTTTCATTATATTTATTTAGCACACGATGAGTATTCACGTACACCTCATTTACCAATACGTAATTACAAGCAACGTAATCAAATTATGTGCCTTTACTTGTACACTGAGTCTGAAAACTTTAATTAGACATTTCTTGCAAAAATAAATGTAACAAAGAAAGATTTTTTTTTAATAAATTGAAAAAAACTGAGTTTATTTGCACGACCATAAGATAAAAAATCTTTCATAAACATCAAAGTAACGTTGATTCAATTTAAAAACGCAAGATAGAAAAGAAAGTATGCTTTAAGAATAATTAATTTTTGGACGTCGAGCGAGTCAAGTTTTGAACAATAAATGTTATAAATAGTATATGTCAAAGAAATTCGAATTATCTTTGATATAAATTTTATTCCCGGATACTCGGCATCAAACGGCCCAGAAGCTGAAAGTTTTCCTATCGGGCAAATTCAATTCATTTTTCCTTCGACCACGACGGTAGGAAAATTTTAGTGAAGTTCACCAATCATTCGTTCAATACAATTCCCTCTTTTCTCCGTGACGGAGGGAACTTTTACAGAACGCGAGGCCATTTCCACGCCCGTTATATAGGAATGCAATTTTCCTAAAAGCTCGATATAAGAACCAATTTAACGCTCGTATGATATTTGAGAATAAAAATGTTTTTGCCTATTTTTGGTATTGTGACCTTCTTTCATGCTAACAAACAACTTATTAGCTTTGTATAAATTATGAACATGGTTCAGAACTTACCTTTAAACATGTCATTTATGAGGGTATTCAATAAAAGGAATTCTGCGACTGTATTTTTTGTGTGGTTATATTCAATTATTGTATGATTTTTTCTTTGATCTACCGCGGAATTATATATTTAACGAACATTTAATGATATCAATCATTTATTTTACTGCGAAATTAATCACTCAATTTTAATTGAATAACCATTACACCACCAAAAACAATTGAATAATTGGTATGTGTTAAATATAGCAGACTTAGTGATGCAAGTAATTAAATCCAAATTTTAAATTACAAAATTTTAATTTAAAAAGCACTCACGTTGTCGATTAAAGACCACTTATTAGATCAACTATTACATACTGAACTGTATTTTTATTTTAAATTCTAGCTGATTCGATCATAGATTTTTTTGAATAATGTTTTTTATAAATAATTACACAACTCTTTTTATATACTAGACTATGTCGTGTGTGATCTATCGGATTGCTTTCCACTATTGGTTTATCGGTTTATTTTATTACTGCGATTCTCAAGAAAGCTTTTAAAACATGACAGTCCAAAGATATACCGACATGATTTATGCGGCGCGGGAGTCATAAAATCTTTTATCGCCTGCAATTGGATAATCGAATTTTCTATGAGCGTCGTCCCCGCGAGTGCTGATGCTGCGGCGCCCTAACCCTCGCCACTTCCTCCAGAGGTTCAGAGCCAGGTGGGCCCAGGGCGGCCTGGGTGTAGGATAGGCAAGACCCCTTCCTAAGGGGCCTCAATATCCAGGACTACCGTAAAGAAGGCATAAAAAACCTGCACGTGCAAGATTATTTTTATTAATATTACCCACTTCAGAAAACATATTTTAATTAATTTTATCGTGGCCATCTTACCAACCATCATATAGTTACAACACTATATTTTTTTACTATAGAGTTTTTGACTATTTTCATTAATCAGTCCCTTCTACAGTATACATTTTACGTTGTACCTTTCTCAGGACCATGGAATACAGATCTCAGGAGCGTCAGGCTGATTTTGATATTATTGAAATGCTTTATTGTTGATATACTGAAGTCATCACAAACTGAACTTAATGAATGTAATAATAAATTTAAAAAATTTAATAACGATAAACTTATTCAAGCTGGAGTATATGCTTACGACAAAACATCGCCACATAACTGTGAACTGCTTTCAATTCATCTATGTATATTCCTGAAGTACGAAGAAGGCACGTATAGTAACCGACGTATCTTTGGGCATTCGTAAGTATTTTTTTAAAGATATCTGATAAATTGTATTTTTTTTTATGATTTGATTGTTTTGGTCTTAAGGTACATCTTAATTTATAAGAATATACTTAAGTGAAATGATGTAGGAGTTTTTAAAAATTAAATAAATGACATTTTGCTTTGGGTATTTGATGTGAAGTATGAATGTTTTTCCTTGCATATATAAATTGCAACGTAAAATAATTACTACAGGGTCCGCCATCTAACGTTTTTTTTTCAACTAGTGCTTATTTCGTAAATGGTAACGCTTAGCTCATGTCTGATTAAACAGATAATTAGTTTTATCCTTCCGCTAAACGAATATGGTTGTGTATACGCTTGAACAACGATGGGAAGTATTGCGACATTACTTTGAAAATCATGGTAATGTTGCAGGATGTGTGCGAAAATTGCGTACGGATTTTGGAAGAAGAGAATCACCGTCAGCTCCGTATGTTTGTTATCTTGTGAAAAAAGTGAAAGAAAATGGTATCCTCATCGATAAACCAAAGCGCGAAAAGCCAAAAACAGTGCGTACACCCGAGAATATTGCTGCTGTGGCAGAAAGTGTGCGTGAAGCGCCATGAATGGCGCTTCCATGCGGCGCGGCCATGGTGAACAAATTTTTGTTCACAAAAATTGAAGAGGAGGATATTGGCAACATTTGGTTTCAACAGGACGGCGCTATGTGCCACACAGCCGAAGCTACACTCGATGTTTTGCGCCCTGTTTAAAAAAAAAAATATATATTTGGCGGACCCTTTAGATATTGAAAAATTTCAAAGGTAATTCATTATACCCATTTGTATAATAACAGACATATATGTTGAGAACATTTTGTATTTATATCAGAAGCAAAAAACTCGTGGAATTAAAGATTTTTAAATTTCACATGACATCTATATATATGTAAAATTACGTATCAATAGAATTGCAAGAAACTTAACCAAGTAAGGGTTCTCATGGAATACAATAGCGCGATTTTCGCAGGTTTAAGACTAGTTTAAGGCAAAAATGATGTATTATCACAACATATTGTTTCGCAAATTTTTGAATATTTATCTACATATTTCAATGAGTAAATTTACAAAAAAATATATATTTTACGAACAATACCTTAGAATATAATAAACACGGAAATGTTTATAAAAGCAGAGACCTCTATTTCCATAAAATATAGTATTAAAGAGTCGTTCGTATATGCAAGATCTCATGGCGATCGAAACATTAAATTTATTCATACTAACGTGACCAAAGGGTATGAACTTTATTTATTACATGAATCATTTAAAATAGAGGCTTGCCAAATTGTAAATTTCCATCAGATTATTTTATGATATATACTAATAGTACGTACACAATAAGTTCGTTCGATTTGCTATTTTTTATTTAACTTATTATTGAAAAGTAGTTTAGATTTTTTCCAATAATTAACTCATTTGTAATTTTTCACGGATCGCACAGAAGCCGCATAATTATAATATGTTTTGACAGCTCATAAAGCAAAGCTTACTTGTAAAATTTTTCGATTAAATTATACAATGAAGTTTTTGATTGGTTCCCTTTCAAATATGAAATATATTGTTTATAAAAGAAAATAAATATCCGATGTGTGTAAAGAAGATGTATTAAAGAAAGCCTGACCCAAAACTTAAAAAAAAAATGCTTACAATTTTCATGTTGAAGATGCACCACGTTTGGGATGGCTAGTTGAAGGTGATGATGACACGATAAAAATATTAATTGATCCGAATTAAGATCAGTTAGAGGTTTAGATTATCGAAATCGACCGTTCATGATCATTAGAAATGTTTAGGATCAAAATATTTATTTTTTCAAAGTACCTTATATTATTCTCTTTAAACTAATGGATGTTATTGAAAAATTCTTATATTTACTGTATAATAAACTATAACAGTCACGCTGTTATCATTTAAGTTATCTTAAGAAACAAGAAAACGTATGTTAAATAAAAACGAAAGTTTTTCGGAAAAAAGTGTAAGGGTATGTATGGGCTTATAAAAAACTTTTATTAAATTCGGGTTAACTTTTGCGGAAACTCTTTTTTAATGAAATAATTTACGATTCGCTCCAGTTTTCCTGTTGAAAATGTATAAAGTTTTTCGGGCTTCCGAAACGTCATAACTAGTAACTTTAAAAAGTGAGGGAATGCCAAAAGTTAAAATTGAAGTCCTCGTTGGACTAAGATAATTAATATACAAGAATTTAACCCGAAAAGTTTTCGTATCAGATTTTTTTACAAACATAACTTCATAGATATAAAATTTATGAACTCACACCAAAACACTTATTTTTAAAGAAATTATATAAATGAAAATATTTGCATAATTACTATGACAATTATTAGTTCAATAATTAATATGTATGATCATAAATAATTATATTAACAAGTAAAAACTTGTAGGAGTAGAATAAATAGGAGGCATGAAAATAAAAAAGGCTGGTGACGTCAAAGATGTTCAATATGTTATATATATAATCGTATCGGAAACAACAGTCTGCCCAGTAGTGGGCGACGTCGATGGTGTTACTCCCGGCCATCATCAGGTCTTCCTGGGTGCAGCTACTCGGACACAGCGCACAATCCAGAAGGTGGGACAGAGTCTGCTCTACGCCACATTTACATTCAGTCGGTCCGCTGTAAGACTGTCAGGCTTTCAGTTGTGTCTTCGTCTTGCATACTCCGATCCAAAGTCTGTTAAAGGACCTCTATATGTTGTGCAATGGGGACAGTAAAAAATATTGCCTTGGAAGAATATGTTCTGAAAGAGTGGCTAGTATAGTAGCTGTCGAGAAACCACTGGGCATCTGACTTCCAGACAGACCACAGAAAAGATGGAGCCACAGCTGAAAATCTGTGTCGTAATAAAAGGCTTCAAAAAATAACTGGACGCAGTTTTTGAGAAAACAGACGAAAAACAGAAGAAAAAATACTATATCTAAGTGAATTTAAATACTAACGTTACAATTTTGTGGTTTCATCAAAATTGTCATTTAATCAATTTAACTTTAATGTATATTACAATGTTAATTTAAGTGTCGACCTCAAAGATTAAGAACTGTTAACAGACAAAAATACTAGTATGAATTAATCTAGATTAATATTTTCTATTTAATAAAAAATGGTAGTTTTTATTGAAATTCATAATGAATTTAATATTGTAACGAAAATGATTTTATATATTAACAAATTAAATTTAAACAGAAAACTCTAATCATCTTAAAATTTCAATTTGTTTTTGACTTGGGGTTTTCAAGTATTAATTGAAATTAATATTGATTTATGTTTGTAAACTCAATATGTGATGAATTACAACAACCACAAGTAATTTAGTACAAGTTTCATCAAATTGAAAGTACGGATGTATTGTTATTTATATAATTAATTTTCATTTTATGATCCATTTTAATTTTATTAGATAAATATGTGAAACCATAATTAAAGGGTAAATTGTGGTTTCTTGACAAATAATTAAAGAGTACTCAGCGTGATCCATGATATTTTTTTTTACATTTTTTCACATTTGCAACATATGGACACCACGAATTGTTTGTTCACAGTTCTGTCAGGTCAGGTTGTCTATGTCTCGTCACAGAACATCTGTATACCTGGAGGTCCACATGGGAACATAGATAGTTCTCGGGAGCCTCCAGGGCAAGAGCACGCTAACTGTCTCGCGAGTCTGGGGGTGTAGTACCAGAAAAATATTTCGGTGTTTAATATTCAGCGTTCTTAAGGAAATCGGATGATCAACTTGAAACTCCCGAAGCCTGTTTTTTTCTTCTTTTTTTCTTTGAGGGGTGGCTAAACCCTTACCTGGGACATGTAAAGAGCTTAGATTTAATTAAATCGGTTTAATAAAATCAATTTTTGTCGGAATCCCGACCAATGTTACAATTACGTAAGAACTATTTATCTTTTTTATAGGTATTAAAGTCACTGTCAATAAATAAACAAGTATTGTACTCGACGAAGATGAAAATCAAAATTTTCCATTAACGTAATCCGATAAAACGTTGCCTTATAAAAGTATTTTAATTATTAAAAAGTTTCAGTTTGATAAGGCCTCTCCAGCTGAAATTCTTTTGGAAACACACATACCTGAAGTCCATGCTGACAGGGCGCAGCTCAAGCGTGTAGCAATTAGGAGAGCTTTCAACTCCAAGAAATGTGAAATTTCAGGACCCAAAAGATCTCGTCTAATGAGACTATCCCGGGCCAGAAAGTTTAAAATTCCTTCGGCGGTTGTCTATTAATTACTAATTGTTATTAAACGTTGAAGACTCTGTGGAGGCTCTCATCTAAAGCATTGTGCATGGATTCAACCAACCGAATGAAATGCGATAGGGACCATAAGCCGGTATACCTACATTTACACTGATGCCTTCTATAACAGAAATCCCCGGAGATTTGAAACAAAATTCAGATCGTCGTGTACTTTGTTTCCCAAAAATGTTGTAATATTTGTACAAAAGCCTGTATTTCTTTGTTCAGTAAACAATTCAAGGTTTTTTTCAAGATCAATTAAACGTAAATCAAATATTTAATAAATTAGAAGTATCCACTGTCTCAACATGAATGTGGTCAGTTATAAAATTATAATGGCAGTAATATATTCAATATTGGTGAAAATAATGTACAACCAATGAATAATTATCTAAAAAAATGGAAACCAAACCAAACCTAACCTATTATTCATTACCATTCATTAATTATTTCTTTAAAATATTTATTACTGACCGTTCGCTAAATATATAATGCCCATTAACTAAATTAAATACTGCCAAAAAAATAGATGCCTTCTACAAATAAATGTTTGTATGTATTTTATGCGATGCCACGAAGCTCATCCGATAGCGATATAACAATTATTTCATGTACGTCCTTGATGGCTTTTGGAAAAAAACTTCCGAAAACGGAAACGGAACTGGAATAAGAGGCATTGCAACGTACGCGTTAATGTTTGCATGTTCATTCGTCGACAGTGCATTATTAAAAGTTATTTACCAGTATATCCATAACTGAGTAAGTAAAAAAAAGTCTTCTCTTTTATGGTGTATTGCATAAAGATAGTCAAGCCACTTTACCGATTGTAATAAAATTTTAACGATATATTGTAAAAATTAATGCGATTGTTCGTGTAAAAAATCAATACACTTTTTTTGATAGTGTATTTTGTGACGCTTTGCAATACGTGAAGTTAAAGGCGAGTTCTGCATATCTTCTTAATGCGATTATAATATCTTATATGCTAAAAAAAATATAACTGCTTAGATGTATTCGGTAAGCAGATATTATATTAAGAAATACTTACAATATATATAAAATATAATAAATCAATTTATATATTATGGAATACTTTATAGCGTTTGAATTTAAATTTCATGGATTTTTGTGTACTCGTGTACGAGTATGTTATTAAATGAAAATGCTTGAAATAGGCATCGCTTAATACTTTAATGTAGTGTGGCAAACGAAATAAGCTCTTGAATACAAGGAAAATTTTTTATTCATCATCGTGGTAATAAAATTGCTATTTTTTGCGAGGTAGATTTACTCGAGAGGCTGATATAAGTGAAAAATCGTGAAATTTAATATTAAGTATGTGAGTCGAGAAATTTTTATATAAACACAAATAAAGATTATAATTTGATAAGAGTTACATTATTTGAAAAACGTTTGGAGGAAAACATTAATAAAAGTATATAATGGATTTATTAACACTTAAAAAAGTTGATTTTAATCAAGATGTGAACGGTTTATTTTTAGTTTTCCCTTAAAAATGAAAAATCAGTGTTGTACTATTTTGTAGAAAAATGAAAAATTAAATGTGAAATAAGAGCTTTAGTTGATTCAGCAGATTAGATTACACTGTATTTAATGCAAATAAGAATGCAGAGAGTAGTACTACTTATAAGAAAACATATACAAAAATTTGTATAATTTGAATGCGTTCTACTTTTATAGTATTTCTATTTTATTGAATAATTTCAAAACACTTAAAAAATTACATTTACATGTTTTAAGGACTTGTATTTCAGGATTGTGTCAGTATGACGCTAAGAAAAAAATACTTTAAACCTTTTAGTTCTTTTTTATAACCGTATGTCGTGAATCTATTAATTCATATGAGTATATACTGCTCGTTTGTTTTGTAGGCGTTTTTTTTAAATCATATAGTATAATGATTTGTCATCGATGGGCAAAATTTCAGCTTGATTAGAGGATAAAATATGTGACGGATGATGATTCCTGTAACTGTTGTTAATATATCAGAGAAAAAATGCAAAATAAAATATTGTTGTCGACATTAAGTCAAGGTGCCAAATAATTGCTCGACTAGATGAAGAAAAGTGTATTTATTCCCACTACGTAAAAGAGTACTAAGTAAACGAGGAATAGACAGGCCAAAAAGCGTGCTTATAATACGTATAAAATACGTGAATTTGGACAGTATTATTCTTTGTGTGGACGTGATATTTCAGATCTTTAACTCTAATAGTCAATCAATTTGGATTCAGAAAAAGAATGGGAACCAGAGAAGCAATCTTATCCCTGCGTATGATCTTGGAGAAGAGGATAAAAGTGGACCAAGATACATATATTGCCTTCGTGGACATTGAAAAAGAATTTGATAAAGTAGATTGGGAGAGGTTCTTCGATATTATGAAAGAAATTGGAGTCAAATACAAGGAATGAAGACTCATATTTTCACTTTACAAAGAAGAAGCTGCCATAATATCACTTGGAAATGTCCAAAAGGAAGCAAAAATACGCCAAGGGGTGAGACAAGGATGCTCTCTGTCGCCTGTACTCTTCAACGTATACATACAAAATGCAATTAATAACATCAGGGAAAAAATGGGTCATAGAGAGGGGGTTAAAATACATGGCCAAAAGATTGATATGATAAGGTTAGCTGACGACATTGCTCTGATTGCTGAAACTGAAGATGAACTCACGGAAGCGCTGACATCCATGGAAAATATATTTAATTCCAACTACAATATGAAGATAAACAGCACAAAAACCAAAGTCATGAGAGTAAGCCGCAATGAGCAGCAGAAAATTAACATATCAATGCTAGGAGTACCCCTAAAAGATGCAAAAGAATTTGTATATTGGATTGATACTACGAAGAAGAACTGTAATATAACTTACAGGGATAATTATTAAGTAGCTTGTTGAAAACCATATATTCTGTTTTACAGCAGTTAGTTAACAGTCTGGATGAAATAAAAGTGTTATTTCGTTGTTTTTATTAAAGTATGTGGTTATCTACTAAGTACTTTAAAATTATGTTCTCGTTTCATAACGAAAACTTTCCTCGCTAGCTTAGTAAAATGCACGGTGTAATACTTTCTGAAGTTGTGGCTTAAATTTCATAAACTGGAGTAGTGTTTAAAGAATGAATGCGGAAATTTTGCAAGTCTTCGTTCACAATCAAACTGAGGCCAAGTTTCACGCAAGCTGAACAAGTTTTCGAGAAGCTCTCACTTCTCAAAGAAAGCTGCGAGCTTGCAGCCGACTTATTATTTAAGTTTCAATTACGAAATTTCTTCGGCCGTTCGTCTCAAGCAAGTGAGTCTCTAATTAGCCCAACTTTCTGTATTAATCCAAGAATACTCTGTAGTGAACAGAAGAAAGGTTCGATGGATTTGATTATACTTGAACATTCACCACCGCGCCATCTCGATTAAGAAACCAAAATCGAGGCATAAAAAATCAGACTTTTGAAGTTTATGAAGATGTAATTAATTTAATTTATTTTAATATTTCAATAATTTATAATAGTTATATTGTATTACCCTTCGTGATAAATAGTATTTTTGGATATATATTTAAAAATATGCAAGACTTTCAGTTTAATCGTAATCGTGAAGAATACACTTTTATTTTTACCGTATCCATTCCACATTGAAGTATATGTATGTTTAAAACGAATTGCCGCAACAAAGTTCTATCAGCTGTTTCTGTCCATGCTTTTTTGTCCATATTAAGACAGCTCAACAACAATTAAAATTGTTCAACAAAACAAAACGAACTTATTACAATTTGGGACAATTAACGATTGTTAACTTAGGTTACTCAATAAATTGTTGTAAGTTTGACATTTAAATTAAATGCTGTTAATCCTATTCAACTAATATTACAACTATTTGACGTAATATTGTATTCAGGAAAATCTAGGGCCTAAATATAACAAATCACAATAGTTGGGTAAAATGCCGGCGTTGCAATAGAATTCGCAAGTTGTGGAACTCCAAGATTTTGCTCCGCGGAATTCATATCTCCTGGCTTGTATTTGTGCGCCGAGACGAATGTCTTGTTTTATTTGAAATTCTATAAATCTGACTTAATGAATTTTCGCTGGAGTTATTTAAATTTGAAAATATATGTGAGATATCCACTTCCCAAAAGTATTTTTATAGAATTCTGTACAAAAAATGTTGCGTTTCATATTAACTAGATTACTAGATTACAAGTATTTTAGAGTGTTAAATATTCAAATTGAATTTACTTTAATAGTCATTTGTTACATGTTTGGGTAAGTAGTTATTCTGTTGCTTTTTCTTAAATTTAAGATTTTTAAAAAGTTTTTTTTATTAGATACTAAAAGAATTTTGTTTATGTATTCATTTCGCAATCAAATACAGCACATAAAAAAACGATGTTATAAAATAATTGTCTAAATAAATTTTAAAGCAAAGTAATAAATATTTAATTTAAAATTAAAAGTAAATTAAATAAAAACACCAAGACAATACATTATTTTTGTAATATTAGGTTTTGACAATTATTTAATTAAATAAAAAATAAACTTAAAGTGTTTTTTAGAGTATTTATTGTTTTTTCTTTACTTATTTCCAATATTTACTTGTATATAAAAATGTGACTTCAGATTGAATAAATAATTTAATTAAAAAAAATGTTAACCCTTGTATATTTACAGTGAAGGCTCTAACATTGTAAACCTTATTTATATTACCACAAGGGTCGCGTATAATGTTGTGCTCTGCAAATTGACATCAAACGGTGCGGCATGTTTCGCGAAATAAGTGTAGTGGAGTAGCTTCCGAGTTTTAAGTAAATATTTAATTAAAAGCATGCGTTTTCTAAAACAAACATTAATATTTGCTCCTCGTGTTTGATTTTGTAGGTATGATACATTAAAATATAGATATGCCGCTTTCTGAGATGGATTATATTTCGCATTTAGTGTCTCGATGTTTTGTTGCGCGTGTGGGTACAGGGGCTCGGTGGTACTCAGCCAACCGAATACTTTATTAATTACGTTGTACATTTCACAATTACCTTATCCGGTGGAGCGCCGATTGCTATTGGCAGACCTCGGCAAGGATTCAATGTTATTGCGTTCACTGAAACTTGTTCATACGTATTTAACATCCTGGAATTAGATTACGACGTAAGCCGTAGTAAATAGTAAATGTAACACAAATTTAACAAATCATAAATATATATAATATTTAATTATGTATCATTATCAAGAGTTATTCTTCTTCTGCTTTCTCTAGGCCTGTGTCATCTTATTTATCCATTTCAATATAAAATAGATAATCATTTATTTTCGTTAAATTGATTTTATATTATTTAGAATAATATTAAATATTCTTATACTTGATAGATAATTGAAAATCAATATCAATAATTTTAAATAAATACATACATATAAATCTACAGCAAATATCATTCTTAATGATATTTCTCTCGTTACAAATGATCATTGCTGTAGATTTGTGTGTATCTTCATCGTAGTATCAATCCGGTGGATTGGTTTGCAGCAACAGAATCTTGCATCTCGATCTCCATTCCTCTCGGTCCTCCGCAACCCTTTTCAGCACAGCATAAGCGCTACAATTCATGTCCTCGAATACTTGCTGCAAATACTCCCATCTAGGGCGCCCTCTACAGTTTCTATCCTCAACCATCCCCTCCACAATATCGTGAAGAAGACCATCGTGGCGCATGATGTGACCAATCCGTCGGGCTCGCCTCTCTGAGATGGTTCTTATTAGGTGCCTATCTTCCTTGATTATCCTGATAACCTGATTGTTCGTGAAGTGGTCTCTCCAGGAAATTCCGAGAATTCTTCTGTACGACCACATCTCAAAGGCCTCTAGTCTTTTTTTATCACTTTCAGATAAGCACCATGTCTCACAGCCGTACATTAAGATGCTCCAAGCAAATGTTTTGGCAAGTTGCTTGCGGAGACCTGTATATATCAATTGTGTATATCAATTTGTTAAAAAAAGATAAATATTTCATACATTTGTTTTCACATGGATCAAACTAAGCTCACTAAGCACTGCTTAATTATTCGCAGGAAGACTGCAGTTTTGCCTTCAATAGAAGACTTCATCAGTTCCCAACGTGTAAAAGTATACTAGTACTAGACTTAAATTAATAATGCAAAAAACATATCTTTATCAAATATTTTTTTCTATTAAGATATAATTCTCTTTAGTATTTTAAAATTGTTTTCATAAAATTATTAAATCGATTGTAAATATTCGCTTACTTTTAATTTAATAATAATATAATCCGTAAGTTATTAAATATGACAGATATTTTTTATCACTAGATAATTTTTCAATGAGTAATTAATCAAAGCATGGTACTCGTTATGAATGTCACAAAAGAATCTTCATCACAATTAAATATAAAAAATCTGTCCTCCTTGACGAGAATCTTGTAAATTTGCAGCGTCGAAGTCTAATTCTAGAGGGTTCTTTTTCAATCTGAAGAGCAGAAGCAAAGAACTCTTCACTTTAAAAGATGAATATTAATTCTGGAGTACAACAATGGCTTTTTGAAATTTTCGTATAATTATGACGTTAAAAGAATATTGCCGCTTATCAAAGAAAACGACAATAGCGCGTTGTAAGCGCGGTTCTCGATCCATCACCGAAGTTAAGCAACATTGCACGGAGATTAAAAGATGGATTATTATAGCTTGTCATTTCATTGCGACCAATTAAGACCAAAAATATTTGCGGCGATGTAAGCCAATTCAAGTCTTTTTTTATCAATGTAGATAATATACTCGTTTAATCAAATATAGGAATTATACCATTGAGATAAATAAATATGCGTTAATTTTTTTATTAGTAGCTGATATACTCAAACTAGAATATATGACATATATTAAAAACTTGTAAGAAATTTTAATTGGTTACAGATCACATATTTTTGGAACAACGAGAGAGATTTTGTGGTTTGTCATATTAAAGAATTAAATATTACTATAAACTTTGTACAACCATTTATTTATTTTTCCATGTCCGCCCTCAAGAGCAGCATATGGACATCACGAGTTATCGCTACAAAGCTCTGACAGCCGTCTTGGAACTTTCCTCGTTCCATGTCAGCTCCACCTTCCGCAGATCCGCCGAGTACATTGTATATATAGTTCCCAAAGGCTTACAAGGGCAGCGAGAGCCCGGAGGTTCGAGGTTAAATTAAAAAAGTGGTTTTACGTGTTGTTAAACCAAAACCAATGAATGAAACAAATCACTTGTTTTGTTTAATTTATTGGTTTGATATGAATTAACACGTACTAAGAATGTCTTAATGTAGCAGAATCTTTACAATGGTAAATATTGTTAATTAGGTATTAACGGTTAAATCTAAAACGCAATGTGTTGCAGGTGTTATATAATATTTGTACGGAAACATATTGCTTAGCAGTTAAACTGTAACGCGGAAGTTAATTACTATTTGTCACTAAGTACATAAAGTAGTTGCGAAAGCATATTGCCATAGTTAAGTGCTGGAAGCCCTTTACTTGGAGGAGGTTGCCCCTCCGAGGGTACGCGTATTATGGGAACTCGTACAACATACATATGCGGCAGGGGTTGTTATGGGAAATCATACAGTATACATATTCATGATAATATTATAATAAATTTGAGCATTCTGCGTAAATCAACTGTCCGTTCTGCGTATAAGGGATAACACGCGGTAGAAACGTTGGCGTTATTTTTGCATCACTATCAACAAATTACGAATATGTGAAGATAAAATAGGAGTATAAAATATTGAAAGATAAGAAACATTTAATTATGTTATTAAGAACGGGTATCATCATCATCATCATCATCAGCCTGAGTCCGTCCACTGTTGAACGTAGGCCTCCCGCATGAGTCTCCATCCTCTTCGATCCTCCGCCTTCCGCATCCAGGTCACTCCCGCTATTCTTCTTAAGAACGGGTATGTCACATTGAAATTGTTGAGATTGTCATTATTTATGAATTATAATCATTGAAATTATACAAATATACAAACGTCATAATAAAAAAATGTCAGACAGCACATTTTTAAATGAAAATAATGCTTCTTATAAAGGACAGTATGATAAAAGATTTAAAAAATGTTTCATTGTATATAAATATACTACTTGCTCTTTACTTCTAAATAATATGAAAAAATGAAAGCATTAAATTGTAATGTTGTCGATGATTGAAAAATTGGTAATCTTGTGGAAAAAAATATATTTACTAAGGATAAAGTAATGACCTTAATGCTTAAACACAAAAATGAAAATGACTCCTTCTTACTTATGTGGTGAAGACTAAATTTAAACCATTTACATTTATGGGTTGAGGAGTATGCGTTTAGAGGTTGTTTTTTCTTTAATGTTTTCTGATCTACGACAATACCTGTATATCCTTATTAACTTGTGTATAATATATCATATTATATTATGGCAGCCACTTATAGTCACCTAAATTTTCATTTATTGAAAATATTGGAATAAATAGTAATAAAATGCATGACTGTTTTGAGACACAATAAAAACATGAAGTTTGTATTTATTGTTAGAAGCTATGGAAAGAAAGGCAACGATTATAAATAATATAAATAAATATCAAGGTTATACTAAATACATACTTATATACATACGATTACATCAGATACTTATAAATATTTTATTAAATCTCTGGAATGAAAATAATATTTTTTTCATGATAAATTTCAAAGGATAATGTTGCAAAAGATTAAAATGATTACAATAACGTTTACAAATGTTGAGCTTTAAATGCAGCATTGTACCTTTTTGAAACTGCTTATTGAATGAAGTCCCCTTTGCTCTGCTATCTCTATTTCTGCCTTTTCTATAGACACAAACACAAATCTCTCTCAAAGCTATGTTAGGCCTTTTGAACTTTTGGTGCTTAAAAGCTTCCTACCATCGAAGTGTTCTGTATAAACGCGATGTAACAACAACGATATTAAGTATCAAACAAGGAAACTTTTAAAAATAAAAGCGTTTATCAAATATTTCATCACGCGGGAAGTTCATCTACATTGAAAATAGTTTAGTTGCTAAAATATATATATATTTTTTTATATAGCTTAATATTTGGAACATATGGTTGACACAAATAACAACAATGTTTTTATCTGCCATGATCCTCACCTAGTCCTAAGCTATCATGTCTGAACTTAAAAATTCAGCTGAGTACATTATATAAATATATTTCAAGGCTTTTTATGGATGATGATATCCCGGAACTTGATACATATGCTGTGGAGATTGAGAGATTTTGTATCCTTCTTAAAAAATTTTGTAAGCAGTTATTATTTTCCGATACGTAGCAATGCAAGTCATGTAACTTTAATTGGTACTTGCTCATTTAAAATACCACAAAACCTATCGAAGCTTATTCACACTATACAAAATGAAACAAGTAAAATATGCGAAACAACGTTTATCGATCTGCTAATAAATATATAATGAAAAAGTTTGCAATCATTTTAAATGATGAATTTATTAGTTTTATTGATTATTTATTATATTTTGTAGTAAAATTTTAATCACAATATGTATTAAAAGGTATAAAAGCATTTATTTTAGCAATGCAAGCAGTTTCAATTCAAATTGTAAAAATTTAAACTAGTCAATTAGTTTTCTAAATTTATGGTACGAGTATATCAAAGTTTTTTCTTAATCATTGTTCCATTTGGATGTTGATATTATTTTCGCTTTGTATCGTATATCGATTTTTTTAGATTTGTATCGACTATCATACCATAAAAGGTTCAGAAGAATTTCACTCAAATGATTTTTTTTAAATAAACGAATTCTTCAAAGGAACACAAACAGATTATTAAATTAGTAAATGCCTCCTAAGCGTTAACGCAATAAAATGAAAAATTAAATTGAATTTTCCGAAGTTGTTCAAATATCGAAGACTAAACAAGCAAATTCTTTCAAGTTAATCGACGCGATAAATTTAACTGCTGAACCATTAAAAAGGTAGCTCGTAATTTATCATTAGCGTTTGTGAAAAGCCCTATAATTAATTCGCACAATGTCGTATGATAATATTTAGCCAGCTTTCGGGGAACTAACCAGAAGAGTAAATGTTGTTTTGCTTCATTATGTGATGTTTGATTGAAAGCTTTGATTATGTGGTGAAAAATAATTATACAATACATAAAAAAAACAAATGGACAACTATACTTTTATAATAACAGAAAGAACTTTGCATAATGCAGCGTTGATAGTCGAAAAGAATATGTTTGTAAATAAATATGAAGTTTACCGACTTATTCGAATAAGAACATATTAAAGAAAAGTTAAAAGTGAAATATAAATAATTTCAGAGCAAAGATATTTTCATTTAAAAATTCTATATCATTTCAATACATAGAATGATTGATATTTAATGACGAATATTAATATGGCAGTTGTTTTCACATTAATTTTGTCAATATTAAGCATAAAATTTGACCGTTTTGAGTGTATGTAAAAACAATAATTTAATTTGTTCGAACTTTTCGATTCATGGGGGAAATTTATAATTTTGATGTTGTATGTTACAGAAGATTTTGTTTAAAATTCACAATTTAATATTGACCACATGTTTCAGCTTTTTGGGAAGCTAATATTTAAGTGATTTTTAGACGAAGCTAAAACATGTCTAAAATAAAGTTGTTGAATTTAAGCCAAAAATATTCATATATAAAATAAAATTCTTTACTATAAATTGATTTCGTGACAATGAAGTAAGAAGTAATTAATTGAATATGCTTAATGTATTATATTATGAGATAACCTTTATTTTTAATAATAATACAACTCAAATTTTAACTCAAATTCACATTCAAAAATCTACTTTAAAGATACTTATTTTGTTAGCTTGGCATTCACATATCTTTAACAAAAACAAGTCTTACTATTAAGTGAAGAATATTTTGAGAACTAAGTGAAGTATGTGACTGAGACAAAGATAAATATTTGCTCACAAATACACTAGAGTTCGTTGTGAGTGTACAAGGTAGATCATCA
Organism: Glossosoma conforme; assembly: GCA_022606575.1. NCBI lineage: Eukaryota > Metazoa > Arthropoda > Insecta > Trichoptera > Glossosomatidae > Glossosoma > Glossosoma conforme. Next base: position 490,613 of record JAGTXR010000151.1, read on the forward strand.
GGCTTTAAAACGTCCTCGGAAAAATAGTGAAGATTTTCATTTTTTTTTAGTTCTTAAGAAAAGGCAATCTCACACCAAAAATTAAAAGTAATCAAGTGTTAATTTTTGTACGAAAAATGAAATGTTATGAATGTATGGACGTCGTTACGCTTGGCTTGGATTCAAACTCAAGATTACTAGTAAGACAGTCAAGCGCTTCACTACTGCGCGCATAACTAGGATATTGGTAGTAGGAAAGTATGGCAACTTCCGGTGACAAGCAGGGGCAGCTACAGCCTCCTTCTGCCGAGTAAGTACGAGCCAGTATCGCTTTATATGGCATATAAATTACGCACTACACGTTTCTTGCGTGGGAATAGGAGACTCTCAAAATGTATGGCCGAGGAAATGGCGAATAACCTGTCTGAGCTTAAACCACGTCATTATGATGAAGCACCTCCAGAGTGTTTCGGGGAAGATAAATATTTATACGGTCCTTTTTTTCTTTGTTTTAGCGCACTCACTTTTATTATTTAAAAAAAATCAACGACAAAAACCAGTACACTTTTAATAAAATTCAAGCAATATAATCAACTATTAATTTATTTGCAAAAATTTCAAACAAAAATCACATGAAAAAGTAATATGTTATAAAATTAGAATAATTTACGCACACAACAGCTATAAACACTTTCCATACGCAGCATCTAACCGACTCTATAAGCGAAAGTGCAAATGGCCGAGGTGGCTAGCGACGGGTAATGAAATGAACACGGTTGCAAAGGTTCGTGGTTAGAATTGCAGTGTCTGCCATCTATAAGAGTAACAACCCTCTTTGAATGCTCTTCTGTGTGTATACAAATACAAAAACCGAAAGTGAACGCTCGTACCGGTGCGTGCGCGAGCGTAACGACGTGGACAATTTACCCGCATCGGGATGAGCCCGAGCATGAAGTGGTTTTAATCCCTCACCCGTAAAAAAACAGTCATAGCTTATTGGTGGTAGATGAAAGTCGTCCCGTAAAGACCACCCATTCATAGTAAATTCCTGTAATAATAAGGATGATGTGTGAATCTCGGGCTGTAGTCTATGACGTTGGCGGATCAACTCTCCACATGTAGCGCTTACCCATAAGCACCATGGTAAGCGTCATAGGCTTACTTTCACCATCTGTCGGTATTTTCTTGTATGTATATACATAAAAAAACGATCCATGATTTTTCGAGATAAAGGCATATCAACTACAATAGTAGTCGCCACCTTCAGCTTTTACGAGAAGGAGATGAAGAGATGCTGTAATTATGCCTGTTATGTGGCGTCTTTTCTAAAGAAGTTTCATTGAATACCCCATAACTGTTAGCCCTGCACTGAGCAATCTGTGTACGTTTAATATTCGTCAAGAGGTTACATTCACGCCTTTAATGCCACCCTTGTGGAAGGAATGCTGTGAAACACTCTCACTATCAGTGTTTTCATCTTAATAATGTTATCTAAAGTCATTAAGTAGTGAAATAATTGACACATAGAACCTCTTAAATGTACAAAACGAGCAGCGTTGTTTTATAGAGTACTCGTAAATGATATGAGAATACATATCCCCTTGAAATATATGAAAATATAAACCATCCTTTTTTCTTAGGCAATCAAGATGCACAACACCCAAGGACAATTAATAATAAATACGCTACCTTACTCGGAAAAACGACGCATACTACCTGTCTATTTAAGTAAGTAAATAATGTTTTCCGAATTTCAAGCTTATACTCGTAAATAAGTTAAAATACTTAAGATCACTGAAAGTATTGTCTGTTAGTTAATTGAGATAAACATTTGAAACTTAAAAAATACAATAAATATCAATCACATAAGTAAATACAAAGGGATCATGTTATATTTTATACAAACATAGTAAAATTGAGTCTATTACGTATCTTCTTCGTAGTATCAATCCGGTGAATTGGTTTGCAGTAACAGAATCTTGCATCTCGATCTCCATTTCTCTCGGTCCTCCGCAACCCTTTTCAGCTCAGCATAAGCGCTACAATTCATGTCCTCGAATACTTGCTGCAAATACTCCCGTCTAGGGCGCCCTCTACAGTTTCTACCCTCAACCATCCCCTCCACAATATCGTGAAGAAGACCATCGTGTCGCATCATGTGACCAATCCATCGGGCTCGCCTCTCTGAGATGGTTCTTATTAGGTGCCTATCTTCCTTGATTATCCAGAGAACCTCATTGTTCGTGACGTGGTCTCTCCAGGAAATTCCGAGATTTCTTCTGTACGACCACATCTCAAAGGCCTCTAGTCTTTTTTTATCACTTTCAGATAAGCACCATGTCTCACAGCCGTACATTAAGATGCTCCAAACAAGTGTTTTGGCAAGTTGCTTGCGGAGCCCTAAAGAAATATTCTTTGACTCAAGAATTTTGGCTTTTTTATTGAAAGCTAGCCTTGCTTGATGTATTCGACTGTTGACTTCTCTTTTTGTCCTGCCATCCCAGGTGATCGTACTTCCAAGGTAAGCAAATTCTTTTGCATCTTTTAGGGGTACTCCTAGCATTGATATGTTAATTTTTTGCTGCTCATTGCCGCTTACTCTCATGACTTTGGTTTTTGTGCTGTTTATCTTCATATTGTAGTTGGAATTAAATATGTTTTCCATGGATGTCAGCGCTTCCGTGAGGTTATCTTCAGTTTCAGCAATCAGAGCAATGTCGTCAGCAAACTTTATCATATCAATCTTTTGGCCATGTATTTTAACCCCCTCTCTATGGCCCATTTTTTCCCTGATGTTATTAATTGCATTTTGTATGTATACGTTGAAGAGTACAGGCAACAGAGAGCATCCTTGTCTCACCCCTTGGCGTATTTTTGCTTCCTTTTGGACATTTCCAAGTGATATTATGGCAGCTTCTTCTTTGTAAAGTGAAAATATGAGTCTTCGTTCCTTGTATTTGACTCCAATTTCTTTCATAACATCGAAGAGCCTCTCTCAATCAACTTTATCAAATGCTTTTTCAATGTCCACGAAGGCAATATATGTATCTTGGTCCACTTTTATCCTCTTCTCCAAGATCATACGCAGGGATAAGATTGCTTCTCTGGTTCCCATTCTTTTTCTGAATCCAAATTGATCGCTAGTGGGAGTTTTTTCTATTTTTGGTTCAATTCTATGTAGGATTATGTTGGTCAGTATTTTAGATGCATGTTTATTTTTTACATTTATTACGTATAAAATTATTTAAATAGATGAAAAAATATTTTTTACTTAGAATCATAAGTCAAAACGAAATGTTTATTTCGGATTGACAAAAATATAAAAGTAGAAAAAACCACCAATTTCGAAACAACAATTTACAACTTGTAAATTTTGCAAGTTTAAAATGTGCCTGACTTAAATGCAAGTTTTTGTTATAAATATCACAATAAACGTTTAATACATTAAAATTTTTGTTTATTAATTAATTTCATTTCGTTAAAACGTTATGAATTTACTTCGATTCACAATGTTTTTTATGGGCCAGGTCATCATACAGAGCTTTTTAAATCCGTCAAGAGATTACTTCAATTAGCCCCGAAACGCAAAGTATGGTAAAAATAGTTAATAATAAGTAAATTTTAATGTGTAATTTAAGAACATCACCTGACGTTTACCCCCTAAACAAATTATTCATAGAAAGTACTCGCATTGTTTGCGAAATGAATAAATAACAAGTGCCCATGGGAATCCAAGACGAGGCGACACATCGGCAAAACCACACCTACAATCTAAGTAATAATATACATACATTCAGCGCATATTTATTCAATAATAGTGCTTTACTGAATTTTCTTATGCCTACGATGTATGAAATATTCACATGTTAGCATTAAAAACACATTCCGTTCGCATTTGATATTATATTATTGACGTCATAGCTCGAAGACGAAAGATAGATGTTTTTATAATATGTCCTGAAAGTAAGCATTATTATTTCAGGAATTAGATTTGATCATATAGCCATTTGTAAAAGTCAGGTATTTACGTCGGAGTGATACTTACACATAAAATATTCTCAAAGACTTTGGGTTAAAATAATGTTTTATCGCATTATTAGATCATTAGAACGTTTTATATTAAAAAAAAATATAGATACTACAAAAAAAGCACAGCCAGAACAATATTGATTTCACTTATGTCTCGCATTTTTCAGATAATATTAAGATGTTGATGTTGAAAATTGGGTTTGGGTAACTTATGAGATTTGATTGATCGTGAATGTTCGAACAAGACTTAAGCCATCAACGATATAATGACTTGCCTCCTTTATTGTGTCTTCACCAGCTTCAACTGGACTTCTAGAATGTAGTATGTCTTCAACATAAAAATTGTCTGATGAAAATTTTGCAAAGCAGTTTTTGCACTAGCGTTTATTCAATACGTCTCCTCCATAAACATTTTTTTCTTGATAGCATTTTTATTTATTTGATAGTTAAAAAAAAAATATGCTGAAAATGCTGATTTTTATATTTCATATTTAAAAGTGCCAAAAACATCAGCGATAATCAATCGAATTTTTTCACAGGCAATTTTGATATATCAGCTGTAATTTATATGGTAATAATAAAAGTCTGAAATGGTCTGAGAAAAAAATATGTTATTATCCGAACAAAAATAATATATAAATTGAGTGTAGTTTTTGAAATAGACTGACATTTCACGCCCACATTTGAGAAGTGTGTAGCGAGCTTTAAAAGGTGCTGGTTTTAATATTGCGTGGCAGAAGGGTATTCTCGAAGTTTTACGAGTGGAAAATTTCATACAATTCTTTAGTTCGCAGAATTCTTGAAAGCGGTGCACTTATTTAGGTACCGCATCACTTGAGGGATGAGATCGTACTCATGTTGGAGAGTGTTCAGAAGAAATCTTAAAAGGTTGTTCATGTAAGATGTTATGGATATTATCCAACGATCCAACTAACTTAGTTTCAAGATTATTCTCTTATATTTGCTAAAGTAAAAAAATGTTTTATTTTTATATAGGAACAATATCCCTATTTATATACTTTGCGAACGATATGATATTCATTTTAAATATTTATATACTTATTAACTTTGTTTAATTATGGACCATTTTGAGCACTGTTTACAAGGATTGTACAAAAAGTTCCAATAGACGATAATGGAACAAAACCGTATGTGGTTTATATGACACTTACTAGGTATATTTATAGATTATAAATAAATGAAATAAATATTTTATTTAATGTTTCGTCAGAAATGAAACCTTCAATCTCTGATATGGTAAGCAATAATTTATAACTATGTCAAGCAGCCAAAAATATATATTTCACTACGATTTTAATCACATGAAAAATTCAATGATTATGTAAACGTTATTAAATATTTTTATGCGCTCTCATTTTTTCGGTCAGAATGTTAATGCAGTTTACAGTCATAATTATGAAAAAAATTGTCAAAATTTATGTAACATTGGTGAGAATTTATATTAAGTGGTAAAAATGTATCGGTCAGAATAACAGAGGGCAACAAAAATTTATTGCCAAAATTTATATTAAATGTTCACATTTGAAATGACACGAAAGTCGTATTTTACATTATTTACTAAACTTACCCTGATTTGAATCATTGAATAATTTTATCCTTATAGTTAATATTTTTTTTGGAGAAGATTTCGATTTAAAATTTGACCATTACTACTACATTAGTATTGAAACATTTCCGTTATTACTGTTTAGTTAGTTACATACAACTGAGATCATGATTTTTTTTCAATATCCTTGGTACACATATCTGAAACAAATGGTCACTAGAAATTACCGCCACCCAGTTGTCAGTTGCCATTATATATGCCTTGTTTTAAGACATATTGGCTCCCGAAGATTCACTTGAACCTGTTATGTTTCCGTCATGACTTTTGCCAAGAGAAAATGATTATTTTAATGGTGTCGAGTTACATACCTAGATGGTAATATTTTTGTACAATTTAATGTAAAATAAAAATGAAATATTAAATAAATTTATTTATTTTAAGTAATAAATGAGGAACTTGATGATATACATAACATTATTTTACGTTTAATCTGAAATCTCGTTACGTCTCATTTTTTCTCGACGGTTTCATCATTGAGGATAGAAATATATTATGAAGAGTGGTTTTTTTCGATAAATGTCAAGTGACGCCCTCTACCTTCCTTGGGAAACAGGTCAAACATATTTTATCCTTAGGCTTTTCGCCTTAAGGTTTGGTAATAGATTACAGAAGATTACAAAAGAGATGAAAACAACTTTAGTGCGTAAAATACCAAACTTATCCGAAAAAAATCAATGAGTAAAAATTACAGTAGCCATTTTCATACACATTTTAGACATATAACTTTGAATTCAACGATAGACAACATTTTTTAAATTATTTGAAGTGTGTTTAAGTAATTGTTTAATTTGAAAAACAGATATTCTAATAAATATAACCATTTGAAATCTATGAAGCTAATTATGAAGGAATTAAATATGTTGTGATAAGGTAGGCAATTTTCAGCTCTAAGCACGAAAAGAGCTACTCGTATATATACCATCAACATTCGGTCACGAGAAAAAAATGTACCTGGTATGGACATGTTATTTAGATGTTGCAGGAGAACATAAATTGCCTTTTTCTAGGCCTCCGGGCTCTCGCTATTCAGTTAACGCGACAAGAGTTTTACAAACGAGTATAGTAAGCGCGGTTCTATTGCGATCAACGAAACATATTGTACGCGGACAAAAACTTGGATAGGTTACCGCCTGTTGCTAATCACGTGTCTTTAATCGGGTTATGCCCCTCATCATCTGACGAACCACACGAGCTTTTTAAAAAAATCCAATTAACAAATCGACCGAAAATTGTCTTAGATACTATAGCTTTTCTTCACGTTCCAAGGCTTCTGCCTTGAAGGAAGCATATACGAGTATGTCGGGTGGACTTTCATGCGCAAATATGTCTGAGAATGAAGCATGGATGTTATTAAGTAACATAACTGAGTGGTGGCAATGAATGGTCAAATGGCTCAGATATACAAAGTTAATAATATACTAGTATAATTTACCCGGCGGAGCATTTCTTGTATTTGATGTTCATAATATCCTACTAGCTGAGTTTAAAAAATACGAGGCGAAGATCATGGCTGCTGACAGAACCTAATGATGACGGCAGCTTGTGACGATCATATGCTCCAAATATTTGTGGATAGGGAATGTAAATGATTTTTTAGTTAGATTTACAATTTCAAGATATTAAGCATGTAGTGTGAAGGAAGGAAAGAAAATACATACATACTTAGGAAAATATTCGAATTACATTTTTTAACTATAGTACGGTGATAAAATATTTTTTTACTCTCATATAGAATATATACTTGTTCATATGTTTGAGTATACTTGATAACACCGACACGTTTTACACTCGAACGGACAAAATGTTAAATTGAGATGATTTTATTTAATTGAAGCGAAAAAGGATACGAGCTGTTGATATTCACCCAGCCAGATCAACCAATATTTCGACGATATATAAAATTAATCAGCCTCATCCTGGGGGAGGTTTTTCCTTTGATGTTTGATTGTGAGGCAATAAATTACACACGAATGTTTGTGCTAATAAGCCGAAAATAAAGTAGAGGTAAATATTTACTTCATTAATTTTCGTAAAGGATGAACCGTGAACCTTTTAAGGGTCCCACCCCCTCAAGGGTGATAGCAGGAATGGAATCGTCCCTAATGGCATCCACTTACACATCCTGCTTGAGATCCCATCTCGTGATACGAGAAGTTTATCAGTGGAGGTCTACACTACGTCCGCAGTTAAGACAAATGCTTATTTCATACGCATTATAATTATTATCCGTAAAGGTTTAGCGATTACTCTGGAACATTCTGGAATACAAGTAAACACACACCGCGGGTCACGTCAGCCAACTCTTATAATTATTCGCTTCATTTTAATTTTCCGCGAAATTCATGATATTTCCATTTACTTTATGAAATATTTAGAACCATGCAACTTTTGAGCCGCACACGTATTTATTAAATAAACGAACAAAAATATACAAAAACAATTCAAAATTAAAAACTTTAAGAATTTAGCACTAAGAATAATATATTGTACCTTGTGGTACGGAATATATGTAAATGGAAATATTTAATTACTTGCTGTAAGGCCGCAGTCTCACCTTCAATAAAGGTTTCATCAGCTTGCAACGTATATAAGCTTAATGATAATAAAGTATACATAAGTAAATATATTTTAAAATAAGGGTGTGCAGGAGTGTAGGAAGAGAAGATGACTGTAGCTAAAGGGAGTTAAGGGATATCAATCAATAATACGTAAATATTAAACAAAACGTGTTAATTTCCAGCGACGGGGAATACAATAAACATGTTTGTAAAGGATTGTGGTTCAAATCCTAACGTCTCCTGATTATTTAACTACAATTTGTTGCTGAGGAGAGAGATGCCATATAATATAAGATGATGTTTGCTATGAATATGTATGTGTATCAGTTTTAAAGGTATTGTTTATGATCGTACAAAATCGATCGAAAATTCTATTATCAGTCTTTAAATCAGTCACATCTATGTATTTATTAAATTAATAAATTTTTAATTTATTTTAAATGAACTTATACAATAACAACTTGTTGAGTATATTATTTAAGATTTAATTTTTGGGTGCCTCGATTTGGTTTTATATCTGGTTATGCCTTGTCATTCCTACCCTCGTAGTCTCTAGTTACGTTGGTCGGGCCGCCGCGGAATGACACCGCCAGTACATTTGTCACCGATCTCCTCGCAATGTGACCTGCCCATTACTATGATTACATCGCAGACCTTCGTTTGGCTTCCTAGGAGCAGACCACTTACTTCTTCTGACCTTTTGCATGGAAACTTCGTCATATTTCCTGGGCTTGGATTCAAATGCGGCTTTTGATTGATGCGCAAAGGATTCACGTCAAATGTGGTTATTATATTAATAAGGAATTTGTCCTGTTTAGGTAATTATTTTAACTGTCAGATATAATGAAAGCCTTAACATTTATTCGTATTATTAACACTAAATATTACGTTTTATTAGGTTGAACCTCCTAAACTTGACACACTTCGGTAATATTCATAATATAGGCAACTGATTTTATACTATTACAAATAATAAACATATGGATGAAATAATAAAAGACTTTTCGATTCATGAAACATACAACACCCTCATAATAAATATCATTGTAACTCTAGTTTTTTTTACAACAATGTTTTATTTTTAAAATCATATGTTAAATTATTTGATTGTTTCAACATTGAAATCATACTTTTTTTTTTAAATTTAATTTAAATAATGTATATATCTAATTCATTTAGTATTTTTGTAGCATATTTTTTTGTTATTAATTTTTTTATTTGAATTATAAAACCCCATATAAGGCCTCGGAAACATCAGACATTTGAATCGTCCGAAAATGATAGCAAAAACACATATATGGAAGGCCAATTAAATAATACATAATGTAATATTATAAAATATAATACTATATTGGCCTTATCTTCAATCCCCATGGAACTCGTCTTATCACACCATCGGCTAATATTCATAAAATGACATAAAGTATTCAAATAATCATGCACTAGATGGAGTTTTAAGTTTAAATATGAAGAGGCAAGATTTCACATCACAGAACATTGTGGTGTTAATTAATGGTGGCCATAAACTCCAACTGAAATAAATGTATACAAAATTGATTTTATTTTGAATATTTTACATATTTATCAATGAAAATGGCAGCCGCTTTGGTACGTAAGTGACAAATGTTTGTACATTATTGTTTCAATTTATTGTGTAATGCTCTAAAAGAGAGAAAATAATGTTTCGTAAATTTTGCAAGAAAGTTGTGTTGATAGAGTTTTTATAATATTACTAGCAGCCCATTGTTTAAATTTTAGCTTTTAAAGTTATGTGCATAAACTGTTTCGACGTGAAAAAATGCTTCCCGAAAATATTGGTATTTATTTAAAGAATCACGTCGAATGTTAAAATATGTTTGATAATTGATGAAAATTTAAAACAAAATATATAAGGAGTAATGAATATGGTGATTATAAAGATATATATATATATATAATATATATATATATATATACTCGTATTAGTTGCCAAGATGTTTTAGAGACATTATCGATGTGGATTTAGGCTGTTTTTGGTCGAGTATTTGAATTGAAAGTATAATATTAATATGTTTGAAGTATTGCTCATCCCTTGTGGGTAATACCACCGACTTATCCCTTATCAAGGATATCGGGGTGGCCGAGGCGTGAAATTGAATCTTCCACTTTTCTGTCATTGGATAACTTCTTGAATCATTTACATAAAAGCCATATTATTTTTTATCAGTTGACTCGTCCTCTGCATAGCAAGTCGGTCAAATTTCACCGAACTTCTTATTTAATCTTTGCCTTATTTTAATGTTTATTTACTTTTAAAGTAAGTGACTATTAGGTTTTTATTTTTTGTCTAGATGATAGTATTTTGTACATAAATTAACGTAAGTTAAAAAATTAAGTTTATTTAAGGTTGTATCCTTATCGTCAAAGTACTTTTTGTCAAATAAACACAAAAGAGAAGACGGATAATTGGGCAGAAAAACGTTACCGAAGTGTTGACTGAACTTCTGTAAGATAGATAGACGACATCAGAAAAAAACGAAAAAAAAAATGGATGCATGAAAATAGATCATCGAGTGGGATTGAGTAATAACGATGAAACATCGTCAAATCGTTACAAGGGATTCGTTCCATTATGCTGTGAGAAAAATGATTTTCTTTCACCTTTTGTATCAAGTAATAGTTAAAAGTATAACTTTTAAAGCTACAATATTCGGACATTTAATAAATACGAATTTTGACTGAAATAGCGCCAAACTATACTAAAACAAAAACATTGGGATCACCAATTAAAACTATGCTATAAATTTGTGAATATGGCTTCAATATTGTTTGTAGTTTCTTTGATTAACAAATATTGACAAATATAAGTTCATTTATATTTAGAGTAATTAAAAAAGAATTATAAATGATTCAAATAAATAATTATTTGTGTCATAAGTGAGTCACGTTAATCAAACATATAATTGTTTCATACAATAGAAAATAAAAGTAATTGTTAGTAATTAGTAAAACTAAAGCGTTCGCATTTACTAGTAATTTTGTCAAGTTACAATCAATACGATAAATTATATACCTACAGAGGTTTTTCTAGGCAAGTCACGCTTCTAGGGAAAAATAGATTTAAATGTGCTTATTAACTTATTACAGAGTATTGAAATAATGTTATCGTGCCGAGGCACTCACGTGATCACTGGGCGCCCAAGTTTCAAATCAAGTCGAACGTTTTTTTTAATATTGTGAGCATTTTCCGTTTGGCAACGTAAAATAAGCAGTTATACGGATTAATCAAAAGAATAACATTATAATGTTATTGTAGCAGTAACAGGCATATCGTGCTTTCTATCAGGTCTAAAAATAATAAAAATAAACAGCCTGTAATACAGTACATATTTATTGAGAAAATACTGATATTAAAGTATTTTAAAATAACTAGCAGCTACACGACTACTACGACTTTTATCGTACTATAAATATTTAAATGAGAAGAAAATTTTACAGAAATTACCTTTATTATTATTTTTCAAATATTGTGTATAAATATGATATATTTTAGGCATGAACTAATTGATATCTTAAGTAATAAGGTCATAACTCCCGGCTTGCTTACGAATTGTTACAATCGTAAAATTATTATTCAAATGAGAAAACACATAAATTTAACTAATTATAATAAATATCAAAAAATATTTTCACACTTTAATATTATTTTTATATAATTATTAATTTTATGTATTCATAGTAGTAGTAAATAAAATGGAAGTGTTAATAATATTATTCTATAGTTTAAGAACGATAGGTATTTATTGATCGCGAAAAGTAGCAAAGAAGCGCTCTTCTAATTAAAAATACCAAGTGTTAATTTTTAATACTGAAAATTTTCACTTAAAGATTTTCAAAATTATTAATAAAACGTTTTTTAATATCGGAATAATCTTATATTTCCCCGATAATAATATTCATCTTAAGACGATCATTATTTTAATTGAATTTTACGCCGTAATAAAAGCTTCACAGAATTAAAAGGAGTCCTCGAGAGCGAGGTGCATGTTAAGCGGGCTAATAAATTTTAATGAATATTTCCCCTTTTCGCTGGGATATTATTAAAAAAATCTTCAGTTCGAATGAAATCATTAAGGAGATGGCAATTGTCGTTAGTGACTTACCTCTGCTGAACTGGTTGTAGTTCCGGATCACGTTCTCAGCGTTCTTCCTCGCGATGTAAAACCACTCGGAAGTGTTGCTCAAGTACTTGTACTCCACGGCTAAGTCCTTCACGAGGATGGGTCCCTCGGGCAGTCTGTAGGCGAACGGACAAAACAGCTGGTAGTCCTTGTATTGGTACTGATCGTAGCAGTTGCCCGCTGCGAAGATGTCATCGTCGAATTCCACCATTGAAAAGACGCTGGCGTGCAGAAGATACTCGGAGTGCATCACATAGGCATCAGCGTACTTCCACAGACGAGTGAGCATGTTAGCGCGGTTCACGGCCACATCAGCTTCTACACGAAAACGCTCTTGTGCATACCGGTCCACAACACCTTCTCCCAAGTTCATGTCGGTGCCTGCCGTGCAGTTCTCTCCTAATAAGTGTTGCGACTCCACGATGCGCAGGAAGCGCGTCACAACATCCGCGTGACCTTGGATCTTAATGACACCATCGTCCATTATTTCATTAGTGGCCTCTTCCTCTGGATATATAACATTGTCGTTATCTTCTTCCGGACTGTTGGTTCCAGGAGATTCTATTTCACTATCGTATTTGATTTCGTCTTTTTTCTTCGATCTGTTTTTGTAGTTTATGAACGTGGGGACACTCTCCAGTGAAGACTTAGGCACAGGCCTCTCTAAAATATTGGTTTCTTTGTAGGCGTCGACGCTGAATTTTTCTTTCAATATGAGACTATCATTCATTTCTCGTGTCGGGAGAGGTTCATTTGATGAATGAGGCATTATTTCTTTGCTCTTCCCTTGGCGTTCTGCGGTGGTTATATTCTCTGCGTGTTGCAATGCTAATTTGTCATTATCTCCCTCGTCGCTCTTCGCCAGCGGTTCGCCAGTTGTATGGTCCGCGGGAATGGCCTCGCTTCCTTGGGGACTATTTGGGAAGCCGAAGAAAGATCCGAAGTCATATTTGTCTTCCTTTACGTTCGGTCCGAGGATGTTCGCCTTTGATTGCGCGGGGGCAGAAGTCGGGTCAGAGAAGCTGCTGCTGTTGCTTTTAGTTTCTGATTTCTGACCACTGGAGACAGGAATAAATTTCGCGTCTTGACCTGAAGAAGAAAAACAAATTGCTATAAATATCAATCAAATAAAGTTATCGTTAAGGAAAATCAATCGAAAGAAATTAGTAATTCAATCAAATTTAATGCGATACATTCTAAAATCAAATCGATTTCGTTTATTCGTTCCAGTTCATTTCGGATCAGCGATTGTAATAACATAATGTCACAACAGATTTTGAAGGAAAAATAGCGATCGAAATTGTTATTTGAATACGGTTTAATTGAAATGGTAAAATGGGCGGATCGATGGGACCGAACAAATGCCTAGACATTCGATTATTCGCGAGCCGAGAATTCACGTTCGTTCAACTTTTCTCCGACCGAACGAATTAAGATTTTTAAATGAGATAGACCGAGGGGAAAATAATTAAAGGAGTATAAAAGACATCTTACCACTCTTGTTAAAATATGTACGCACAGTACTGAATGCTGGTAAAGTGAAATGGGAGAAATGGTAAATGCGAGTTGCTAAAATGTGTCCATTTATCAAATAATATCTGAAGTTGTTCATATTTTTTACACGAAGAATAAGAAATATATATCTAAAAAATACAAAGGTTTTATATTTATAATATGGATGCTGAAAATGAAATCAAAATCTCCTTTTATATTAAAGGCTTATTCGCAGTTTGGAAACGTTCGTTTGCCTTAAAACATTATCAATTATCTATTCGCTTGGATAACTTCATCACAAAATTTTCATAATTCAATTTTCATTAGAGTAAGTCTCATTTACATGCTTTGATAGATTCCAATATAAATTAATGTAGTTCACCGAAGACATAAAATTCCATCTATTTTCCAATATCAGACACATTGTATCCGACGTGTTGAGTCATTGATTACCAAAAACATTACAAATTGAAATAACATCAGTATATTAATTTCATGATTAAAATTTCATCGTGAACGAAAATATGAATGAATATAATTGAAATCGTTATTTAATAATGAAATTCAGGTTACTATTAGAGAAAAAATGATATATTTTCAGTTGACAACAAAACAAATTTTCGAGAAATTATTCAACCAATGGTTTATTAAAATGTATTTGAGAATCATTTATTTAAATATTTTCTTGCAGAAAAGTTTTGCAATCTCCATCGTCTTTTTAGGATATTGAAAATAAAATTAACATTCTTTTGAAATTCCATTTGTTGTTTGAAAATTGTACGATTTTAAAATCATTGTTTTTTTTTTTACCGTGGAAGATGATTTTCATATAATAATATTTATAATATATTATAAGTACGTTGAGATATTGCGTCGCCGATAAAAGTCTTTAGGTCGATTGGTAAAATTACAAAAAAGTTTCAAAACAGAAGTGTCAAATTACCCAATTGAACTGGGGGTGATTCATCGCTGAAGTAATTTTGATCGATGAGGCGGCTGAAATCGTTGACTTTTTTTGCCCTGCCGAAGTGATATCTGGAGCGGGCGTGTCGTATGGGCTGCGTCCCGCCCTCCAGAGACCCTCGCGGAGGCTCTTCATCATCACCATGAGGGATTCCTCCACCACCTCTACCGGTAGGCGGGTCTTCGCCAAAGTCTGAGAGCGTTTCGTAGTAGTGATTCGATTTGACCGACAAGTCTCGTCCTATATCTTGACACACGATCTTCGCGGGAGGACACATCAAGCACATGCTGATAACAAGTGACCACACCATTTTAAATGCGTTAAACTGTTTTTTTTTTAATTTGAAAAAAAAAATCACAAAAATAAAAATTAAGTCATATTTTAAATGAATTACTAAAAAACACTTTTTAAGAAGTATTAAAATAATATTTATCGATTCACAGATGATCTTCTTCGATCGCGTAATTTTTTATTCTTGCTGTAGTTTTTCGGTATTAGATTTGGGTCGGATGGCCGGCCATGTTAGGGTCCTCCCGGAGGTTCCCCGGTCCTCATTGCGGACTCTCGGGGTTCCTCGAAGTCCGTGATGATGAAGAATGTCGCGGTGCGCGCTGTGGGCGGACGCGACTCGGGCGGGCGCGAGCGCGGCCGGCGCTGAACTGAGGCAAGCGAGCCTCTGGCATCGCCTCCCGCCCACCTCGCCCGCCCACCTATCCCGCCCTCACTCCAGATTCACTCCCGTTCACGTGGAACGACTCTATACGGTATTCAGCATACACCCCGACGGGGGCGGATGCCACTTTTTTGGAGGGATGTTGCTAATAGTTGTTGCACAAGCTTTTAGAGCCCACCGCTACCCGACGGGTGATTTAAATATATTCCCACTCCTTGACGTCAACGTCATATAGAAGCAAACTAACTTTAATACATTTTTTTAACCAACACATGCAAGCTGTGAAAACATTGTTCGTGAAATATACTAATGAATAAATAATAACTTTTAAAAAAATCCGCATATATTGATCTTCGAACTAAAAACAGAGGCTTCAAAGGCTCAATACTCACCTTTTTGCCAAGGGAAGCAAAAAAGCGCTTATGGAATTACAATTTGGTCGTAAAAAGTGCTCTATAAATGCTGATATATAATATGGGTATTAAAAAAATTCTAACATTTTTTTTCATTGTTATTAACATTCCATTTCTGGAGCATAAAGTCGTAACAAAATAACGTTTTTATGTTCATTCGCCATAGAAGTTGCTTCATCACATGTTAAATCTGCCTCCTAGAGCTACGCCGAGTATTGGGATGGGAAGAACATATTGGTTTTTGAAAAATACTGGATTATTTAGTCCGATGGATAAACAAAATCAGAATAAAGATAGCAGAGACCTGTTGCCTGGTCTAAAGCCATGGATCGTTTATCTGTTTTTGGATTTGAATGACTCAAATCGTAAATAATACGGAGTAAATAATACTTTATACAGGTATGGCTTAAATATGATTGGAATAATATTCTTATGAATATTAATTTATTATATTCACTAATCTGTATTATTCAAGATAGAGAGAAATAATACAAATACGCACTTAATTATCAAATACAGTGTATGAAGTATATTTTACTCATGTTTTAAAGCACGTTCGTCGATTGATTTATTTCTTATTTTAAAATTTGCAAGCCCAATTATTTTTTTTTTTGTAATATTATAGATTTAAAATATAAACAATAAACTTCATTGCAGATCTTAATCTTGGATTAAGGTCTGCAATGAAGTTCATCTGTCTTTAAAACTAAATCAACGTTTATATATAGAAGCATTAAAAAACATGTATTTCTTTTATTTTTGCCACTGACCTTTATAAAAGACGAAAACTTCATAAAAACCTTGTTTATTCTATAAATACTATTTTTGAATGTTTTACTTTCTTAAAATGACAATGAATTCTAGTGACACTCTGACAATTTCCAAGAATGTTTTGCATGAGCATGAAAAGAGACTGCGGCAAAGGTAAGCTCATAACTTTTATGAAATGGCAGTTTTAACGACCAGATACGCTATTAAATCAACATTTTGTACATGAGGAATGTATTTCAACATTATAGATCACCAATATTAGATATTTAATATTGTGAGTGATTTTTGTTTCACCTCTTAAATAAAAAACAGATTTTTTTAAAGGGGCGCGGCTGAATCAAACAATTTAGTTACTTGATAAATTTTAACACACAATGTATAAGATAAAATATTTGCTGAAAATAAGGTGGTTTGTAAAATAAATGAAACTCTTGAAAGTTAGATTTGAATGACCTTCATTTAGTATAAGAAAAACTTCTGTGCAGTGGCCACAACTGTTCAGAGGGGACTCCCACTGAACTTATCAGTTGTAAACTAATTATAATCTAAATGAGCGCATCATCAAGAAGACTTAACCGTCCATCGGTGTAATGCGAGTGTGTGGCGGGTGAAGTCCAGTCCATTATAAGAAAAAAAGTTTAAAACACATAGCAATTTAGTAAAGTTATATGCCATGAAATCTCAGTTATCATACATACATTGAATTAGTATTCATTTTGTTAGATAAGTAGATACATGGTATCTGGTTGTATTCATAACATTGTTTTATGACCACGTGATATTTTCTCGTTACTCGTGCTTTATATATAATTAGAGTATATCTGAATAGCTGTTTTCATTAAGTTAAAGTACAACGCCGATGTATTAAAAATCATTTTGTTCTAGAGTTGACACCTCCGCAGTTCCGTCGACTTCAAATTATGGAGATAATTAATTAATATCTAACGACCTCGTTTGTATATTTAGGATATAAAATGTTCAGCCTACTTTTAGGCGAAATGAAAAATTCTTAGAAAACCAATGGTATACGTAAGACTTCCATTTGTGATTTCAACACGATTTTCTTTGGAAAAACATTTTCAAAACAGTACCGAATACTTGTTTTCACGTAATAAGGTAAACGGTGGTATGTATTATTCGGAACACAAAGTATTTCTGAACCGAACAAAAAAATGAAAATGTTTTTTATTGTGAATTATAAAAGTTTGCTAAATTGGCAAATGAGTTTTATATTGTACAAAAAATAAGTAATACGTCAGACTTTGTTTTACAAAGTAATAATACATTTTTCCTAATGGCACTGCCTCAAATAAGACTTAATTAAAAATAATATCAACACATTTTTTTATATTGTTAAAATACTACACAATTATGTCAATATAGGATACTAGTTTATAAAATTGAACATTCCATCGTCACATACAAGTAATTAATCGATTGATAAATATTGAAATATTTTTTTTTTAGTTTATTAAATACAAACATACGGTTCTACATAAAATAAATTTTTACGCTTCAATTCATTCAGAAAAATTATCGGTAGACGCAGGATTCGAATTTCAAGCATTGCACCTTTGCTCTATCCTACACACCGCATTGTCCACAAGACCATTCTCTACCCGGACAGATACGCGAAACTAGATGTATTTGTTTTTATATTCACTATGAATAAAATTTGCAAGGTTACTAAATATCCACCGATTTATATATATTTATCTATTTCTAACATTTTCTTGTTATATTTTTCCGCTCCAATCACTCAAACTGCATAGAGTTTCTCTATGGTGTGATATATCTCCATTAAGTTTTTCTCTCTCAATTTAAATTGTGCTTTTTTTAATATTAAGAGAAATATGTTGTGACAATCCACTAAATTTAAATGGAAAAGAACAATGTCGTTTATTTTATTATGTGTTTTACAGTTTGTGTAGAAAAGGTAAAACTTTACTTTAATAGGTACTTTTAAAGTAGAATATGGTATATATATTATGCCATTATAGTGTCATAACTTTGGATCATCAAAACTAATACCTACATTATAATTAGCGCCAGAGCTAAGACAAAAGATCTTTGTCAACAATTATATGTTGCCTTAAGATAATTCCTTTACCCACTGATCTTTCAAGCAGTCGAGAGGAGGCGGAATACATAATGAGATTGTTGTATTGCAAATAACTTCCCTAAAGTATTTTTAGCGTCCATTCAAATTTTGAAAAAATAAAAAACCTCTTAAATCAACATCGCCGAAAATAAATAATTCATATTTTCACTTTAATACTCAGTTTTTTTCCAACATTTATTTTTATTTTTACATAATGTTTGGATGACAATTTAAGAACGTTATACTTATTTGAGGCGTTGTGTAGTTGCTCAAATATTTGTAAAAATCACAGCTTTATAAAATATTCATAACGAATTGTATGCAAATTTTTGCGAAGTGTTAATTGTCGTAATGACAGCACTATTTTTAAAAAAAATACCATTTTTCTTTTCATGCGCCCTTTTGAAAATCATCGCTTACATAACTGTAAAAATATTATCACAATGAAACTAGAATTTTCTCTTTAGTCTGTAATGAAAATGATTTGCAGCTTGCATTTAAAAATCGATAACATTAAAAATTTATCATTAAATAAAAAAATACAATTTGTACAAATATATGTACTTTTGATTGAGTTCTAAGAACAAAGCAATAAAGACAAGCAACAGAAGGTCCCAATGTTCATCAGACAGACGACTCCAAAAATATATTTCTCAGAAGAAACTCGTGGAGTTCATGTCTGAATTGGGCCTCTCTTACGTGAAATATATCAACATCCGATGCGATTTGGTTAAACATTCTGATCAATCTCCTAAGCGGCAAAGTCTCTGGCAGGTTTAAAGCATTCATTAAATAAATCGTACACGTCATTTATCGATCAACCCGCTTGTACACGAAAGCGAAGACCACCGGACAATTCTGAGGGATTGAAGCAATATATTTATTAATTTCCAGTATTATTGTTGTACTGAAGCCTTCCTTCTGTTATCACAAACATTTCCAATAATGTTCATAGGGTATCTATCACATGAGGAGCATATCTACGCGTAATTATAATGTACCCTGTATCGAAGGGTCTGACGTAATCTAATCTTAGTATAAATAGCTTAGCCGCCTATTTACATATACACCGTTGGGTTCAAATTATTCTGTATGCCTCTAGTTTAATCGAATTGTTTCAATTACTTTAAGAAGTATCATACAAGAAGAAAATATTTATTTCAACTTTTTCACCTTGATCGGTCCTCTAGTTGGTGCATATGACCGTCACAAATGCCACCACAAAGCTCTATCAGCCGATATAGTCTTCGTCTCATTTCATTTTAACTTTGCTTCCCGTATATCCGCTGTGTAAATTTATATGTATAGTAATCAACGGCCTTATAGAACACCGCGACCCGGAGATCCTGCTATTGCAGTTGTAAGTATTTCAATTATTATTTTACTTATTTAATAACTGAAATATTTATAAAAAAAAAATTTAATGTAATTTTTCTCACAATATGACAAATTTTAAGATTGTCATCAGAAATTTTATATTATAATTGAGTCGTAAAGAGGGCAAAACAGTTGTGAAAAATGAATTAAATGCAAAATTTAAAAAAAAAAAAATGAAAGTAAATGCACTGGTGGAAGAATTGGTTCCGGTGGACCGCGCTGTATAGAACAGAACTGAGGTGCAAAGTTCCTGGTTCGAATCCCAGCGTCTGCCATTTCTTTTTCTCCACAAATTGATGCGAGAAATTTGATGAATAATTGTATGTATGTGACAAATCGATGCGAGTAAAGAAAATAATATTCTAATAAAATAAAATAATTCGAATTCATAAAATGTTTTTCTATTACTCTTTTTACTCTTTATTTTGTGTAATATTTGATTCATAATTGTGTATGTAATGGTAAAATATTACTAACTACATGAATTGTCTGTTTTAAAATTAAAACAATGTTTAAGGAAACATGAAGAAATGTTAGGTATTTGTGTTCATAATTAAATTATACTTTTTTTTCTGTATCGTGAAAATATTTAATAAATATGTAGTTATGTGTGTTCCGTCCAACTACAAGATAATTACTAAAAATATTTGTATAAAAATGTTGATGTTGACCTGATGATGGAGTAGCGCCATCGACGTCGCCCACTTCTGGGCAGACAATGTTGTTTCCAAGACGATTATATATATCATCATCATCGTGATTATATATATATTTGATTATATATATAGCGAACTAATTATATTTTTTTGTCAATATTGACAATTTTGCATCAACAATTTATTGAAAAAGAGAAGTTTCGTAATGTGAACCGATGAAAACACAATCTAAGAGAAGTAGGCATCTAATAGATAATATATATAAAATATACGTCTAACCATATTCTGTATTACATATACATGAAATGTTTAACTTATTCAAATATTTAATTCCATTGAAATTTTTAACGAAAACATGTAATAAGCGATGTAAAAAATATGGAAAATGTTATTAATTTCAAAAGTTCAAAAGGCTACGTTTTTAATTTGTTAAAAAACACAAAAACAAAAACATCCCGGGCAAAAGTGACCTACTTTTTTTACATGCTCTCTGATGTTAAATTTAATAGCATTAAATTGGGAGAACACGAAGGAGATTAATTTAATGACCATTTAATATATTTTCCATGGAAACTGAGTCTGAGAGAAGTTACTCTGAAGTGTAACGCTGCACACATGTTAAAGTTTGACCATTTAATGTGCAAGTTAAACAAACTGAATAATCCTGTTATAATATTGTAATTTTGATATTTGCTATCTGAAATTCGAGCAATTCATTTTGTCTACTTATGTAGCTTATAAAAAAATGTTTATAAGGAATATAAGTTGTCTAACTTGAAAACAACAGTATTCAAGTTACAGTATATTAAACAGTATTAGTAGTATATGTTAGTATCTATTCATTGTAAAAGTAATTTTCAGAGTTACAAAAATATAACAATATATTTTTATTTGATCGTTTTGTATTAATGGTTAATAATTTATATTTATACCGGCGGGTATAGCTCAGTGGTTAAAGCGTTTGCTTGGCAAGCTGAAGGTGGTGGGTTCGATCCCCGACGGAGATTTTTTAACGATTTCTGAGCTCTAAAATACCCCCGGTTGGCGTGAATTTGATCCTTCACCCGTAAAATGCCAGTCATAGCCTATCAATCGAAATTGGTGCTACGAAAATCATCCCATTCATAGTAAATTCCTGTTATAATAAGGATGATGCGTGAATGTCGGGCTGTGGTTTATGACGTTGGCGGATCAACACTCCACATGCAGCGCTATCCATATGTAGTTTGTTAAGCGTCATAGAATCCACAGATGAAAATTTCAGAATCACTAGCACCATCTGTCGGTATTCTCCTGTATGTGATTACATAAAAAAACATATCAACGGCCAGCATATCTTAACAGCATTCAATGAAGCAATATCTTTTACGAAATAAAACATGTTTTTATTATTTAATAGATAGATTTATGTATTATCAATTATATTTAAAATGTAATTTCAACAAATTTTAACCGATAATTTGATCATACAATTCATAACATTTTGGTACCCATTAAATAAAATAGTATTTTTCAGTACATAAAATGGAAAGATAATTATTTATAATTAAATAAAAAATGTTTAAAGCTGCATATTTTTATGTTGGCAAGAATTAATAACCGAGAGAGGTATTCGGGTGGAAGTATCAAATTAAGTTTTATGTGGTGATAAAATATTTTGTCAATTTCAATAGCGCGTTGTTGCAACATCGAGTGGTGACACTTTATGATACGTTTACACACAAGGCCTCGCACTTTGCCGAATTGGCGTTCGGTGATATTGCCTTGTTTATGTCAAGATAGTTTTATGTTAACACGACCAGGAGAATGCCCACAGATAAATAATATCACATATTTTGTTTTTTTCTTATGCATACCAAGATAATATTGAAAGTGAACGTTTTACGATTCAATATTATTATTGTAAAAATATGACACATTTTTATGACAATTAGATACATTTTAAGAGTCAATCACTATGCGACTGATTGTGAAAAATGAGAGATACCATTTTTTGATTACTTTAAATAAAATATATATTACTAATTTTACATATTACTTAATCACGCTCACTGAAAAAAAATCTACGACATAATCTACTAATACCAAAATTTAACACACAACATGCAAAGAATGGTTACAAATACAACGGAATAGTGAATTTCAACAATCTTCCTCCGGAAATAAAAGCGATCAGTGACATGAAAATAATGAATAAAAAGGTAAAACGGTTCTTCAAAATTATAAAAATCAGATCTGACGTAATTGTACAAAAATGAGAAATAAATGATATATATATATATATATATATATATATATATATATATATATATATATATATATTTATTACATTAAATGTTACTATTATTAAAATGATACTAATGTAAACCTCTCTGTATATGATTCAAGCTAGGTACTAAGTAGTAGTTGTTTGTATATGATCCAAGCATAATAAGTATAGAATTTATATAAATTGTATAAAATATTTATATTGTTAAAAAGGTATTGATTATATTAAGTTCATTAAAAGGTGTCTGGTGGAAATTGAGACTTAGATGGGTCGAGGCTATTATAGAATCGAAATATATATGTAAATGATGCTGAAATTGTCACTCCGACTATAAAAAATTTATAAATTTTAATGATTTTATTTTATATTCTAAAAAAAAATATGTTATTATGTACAAAATGTGAAAAAATAATAATATAAATTATGCAACACTTAAATCAAAGATGAATCCCACGCCACACACAAGATCTACCTTTAAGTGGCGTGGAAAAAAAAAAAAAAAAACAGTAAAAAAAAAAATTAACGTAATACTGTCAATAAAATCTTAAATGTATCCTATTATATTTGATTAAAAAAAAAAAAAAATTCATTGATGTCAGTGCATTAACTCACAACACTTCACTATATATGTGATCGTTTTGGAAAAAACAGGTTCAGATCCTGTCTACCCAGAAGTGGGCAACGTCGATGACGTTACTCCCAACCATCATTAGATATTCCTGGGTGCAGCTACACGGACACACCACACATTCCAGAAGGTGCGACAGGGTCTGCTCCACGCCGCAATCACATTCAGTCGGTCAGCTGTAAAACTGCTAAGCTTTCATGTGTGTCCTCATCTTGAATAATCCGGTCCGAAGTCTGTTAAGGGACCTCCATATATTCCACCCCTGATCGTGTCCAGAGGTTAGGTCCTCTTTTGGAGCAATCCAAGTATTACCCTCAGTTGTGCTTCTCCACATTTTCAGCCGCAGAGTGGCCTCAAGTATCACCAGCTCCATTGTCGATTGTATTAAACTTTTTCTTGATTTGAGTCCTGTGGTTATCTTTTGATACCCAATCAAAGGGTTGAGTGTGTCGCGGGTAGCTTTGGAGAACTCTTTCTTAGTGATAACACTTCACTGTTAAATAGCCACTGGAAAAAAAGGACCATAATAACATTCCCAAATGAAAACATCTTCCCAACATCTAGAAATATTGTCCATTTTCTACCTTTATGAAATAAAAAAAACGACTACTGACCCTGATGTAGCAACCTGACAGTAACCTCGACAATGGTCAAAATATCAAAGAAATATAATAATTTTATGCACAAAGTTCGGAACCTAAATTTTTTTTTTGTGCATTTTATAGAGAACACTTACATACAACAAACAAAAATCAACCTAAATACGCGCTACCTTAAAAGCACTTGAAGGTACGCTCATATACAAAGTGATTTTCTATATTGAGGCAGCAGGATCAGAGAAAGTGGCTTTCTCAGTTTATCCTTTGCAGGGCTGATAAGCCGCCCTTGCCAAAGATTCGTTACTAGGCTATATCAACAGTTGCTTAGTTACCTTGAAAATTGAGTTTTAAGACTGTATTAAAGGTGTACGCATTTTTCATTGTACGTGTAGACAATTCATTTTTCCTTTATTTTGCCATTTCTAATGCTTCTTATTATATTTTATAATTGTTTTTTTGGCTAAGTGACTTTTGAAAGATCTTAATAATTTATAATAGTATAAGCTTTATATTGTACAATATAAAATATTTTTTCTATTCATATCGAAATTAATTAAATAAAAAGAATAATCATATAAAACCAAGTTAAAAGGTGGGACTCGAGATGGTCACAAAGCCATTTCATATAGGTTTAATTATCTACCCACAACCAAAGTCATTCAAAGCCTGCGAAAAAATATGTCATTGTGAGTATTATTGACGTGTTTTTTTTTCTTTTTATGTTACGTGCAATAGATTCATACCAGACGATCTATTATTTAACACAACATTTTTTTCTAAGAAAAATTTCCTTCCCATAGGCCTTACACTTATATTTCGAAGAGGTAATCCAGTTTTCAATTTATTACTGTCCGGGATTGAGCCATACAACGATGATAAGTGAAACCTTTAATACTTTATAATATTTCGTAAATCAATTATAAATATATGAATTGACTAAGTTAAGGTAATGATGTAAATAAAGTTGCCTACAACACGGCGTATAAGGCTGTATGTGCCGCTGGTAACCGGCTTGATTATAATGCCAATCAATAAAATGGAATTATTAGGTTATTAGTATTAAATGTTATATTAATAAGTCTCATAAAACACCACACACTCATTATAAATCCTCGTAAAAATGAACGACGTTGGAATGTCACGGTTTGAAGTCTAAAATAGTCTAATAAAGAACTAATTCCTCCTGCACCCACACACAACCGACAAACTCATCTTACACGTGCCAAACATCCATACACGGTTAATATGTGTTGACCAAGAACTGGCTGTTTCCAAAGATCCTTCCTTTATGACACCGGTAAGCTATGGAATGCTCTTCCAGCGTCTGTGTTTCCTCCTTCCTACAATCTGGATCTCTTCAAGAAACAGATAAATATATACTTGCAATCTTCCCAACCCACACACAAACACGAACACAACACACGTTTCCCGTATGCAGCGTCCAGCCTCCCTGGCTGAGAGTCATAGAGTGCACTGGTCTTGACCGGGTGTAATCTCCTGCATACATTTATATAAAAAAAACGCTGTCGAATCGATGAATCACATCCTTGAAAATGGCACGTGTTATTAAATTCTTATTACATGTATAAAGACAGTCAGTATTCTCCTGTGCACGTATTTAAAATAATATTTAAAATATTTGATGAAAAACGTCACATTTCTTCGTTAGTATTTTATTAATATGTTTTAATTATGTTTTATTTGTGGCAGAAAGTAAGCAGCACATGTTAAGGCCAAGAGAAAAGAAAGGAGCATGATAGTCTTTTTCTAATCGTTTTAGATAAAGAAAGTTAAATACGTTTCTTGATCGATGCAGTCGACTCACATTAAATGTGGTAAATCATATGTTTCATATGTAACGTAACAAACAACATAAAAAAATACTTTCTAATGATTCCTGACAATAGACTGCTTTTTTTTGTAATTATAACAGCAATTATTCTTTGAAATTGAGAGTTTTATTTTGGAAACGTTTTTCTAGGAAAAGGTGCCGCAATGGAAAAAATAATAATTAAGGTTCTTTCACTTCTGAAATTTAATTATTAAAGGGTGTTTAACATTATGCTTATACATTTTTGGTGAATATTTAAATATTGATTGCCAAGATAATCATATTTTTCAGAATAAATTAATATTGTCGCATTAATGTAATATATTTAATGTAATTATTATTTCATTTGATCCATTTTTATACTTTTAACTATGTAAATAAAATAATTAAATTGTTTACATAAAAGACCTTCTATTGAATTGTGAACGGATTCTGACAATAACTTCGATATATATTTTTTTATTAAAATAAGCTTCAGATATACAAGTCAAGACTGTGATAGAATTAAATGGTGTCTTTTAGAGCTTCATGAGTTGATCTAATCATAAGAAGAAAATAATTAAGACTAATCAGCTTTATCGGATCAATCGTCCGATCTATTTGAAAAACTGCTATAAAATGAAGCACCAAAATATTCCTTGGATACTACAGTTCCGTCTCATCGAGACCCCAAGCTCCTGTACTTGAGGTCTTTGGGAGCCATATATATTCCCAGGTGGACTTGCGGGTGCGGAGATATCTTGAAACTATGCATGGATAGTGGTAACTGGCAGAACTAAGTGGCGATAATTTGTGATGACTGTACTCGTATGTTACAGATTTAAAACGGGTATACAAGTAAATAAATGCTCATGTTAAAAAATCCACAAAAACATTCATATTTATTTAACTTCTTGTAAGTCCTACGCGGACATTACAACCAATCATTTACCTGTGCTACTGATGAACCATATTACCTTCAAGTGTCATTATTACATGGATATGATGCGTATAAAATAATTGATGTATAATTGTATGTGTGTATTTAATTCCTAATAATATTGACATATATTCAACGATCTACAAAAGAAGATTAGAGTATTGAAAAATTATTTTAATAAAAATTTAAATCCACGATTAAAAGGAATTTGTTATTCCGATGTTATGTCCGACTCTCACATATCTGAAACTTATAGTATGATGAAACAGAATGTTGATATAAATATATGTTTTTATTAAATCGTTTTTGATGAAAAATAGTATTAGGAGATAGGGATGGTTAAGAAGAATGAAAAAAAAACGAACGATTTATTATGCCAGCTTAATTAGGCATCTAAAGTATCAGAAATATTCGTAGCTAACATATTTCGAGAGGATTATTACCTAAAAAAGTATTCTGATAAATGGCAGTATGGGTGCCCATAAGTATCATTGGAGCAGTCCTCACGATAACTTCGGCAGAGGGAGTTCCCGAGAAGGCGATTGTTTCGTGCTTCGCAATTGATCAGCGTTGAGAATCACTAGACTAGTAACAATTCATTTGGTAAAGGGCACTGCGAGGTGATGTGTTGATATGTGGTTAATTGTAATATTGAGAACGGTCCAAATTTCTCATTTAATTTGCCTCGCGGCTGTCAGTGACTCAGCAAATGTTTACAAACTTAATTGATAAACAGCGCAAGAAAAACTTGATACCTAGATTGTGTACTTCACGGGGCAGTATTGTGTATTTCAGACGTATACTTATAGCTCAAAGGCTGGCATCGGTTGACTTGTTTATGGATTTAATTAAGTGAAAAGCGTAATTTGGGATTATTAATTATTTGTTTAAACTTTTCAATGCTAACGAGTGCGTAATTATAAATACATTAAGAGGTACAGTATAATTAAAATTAATATATTATTTTAATAGATTTTAAATAGCTAAGACGTATTTGTTTTCTTATAAATAAAGTTTTAAAAATACATTAAAAGTTCGTGCAATTAAGCAAAATAAAAGGTTGAGGCTTCAGTTACCATTTTTTATATTTTACAAATAAATAATACACAAAGAATAAAGTAATTATTTTTACGTTCTAAATTATATTTTCTATGCTTTCTCTGTTCATCAGCATATCAAATTATCTCTTTTCGAATAATTATTTAATAAACGTATTTCATAGTTTAGTCTTAGTTCACTGATTTGTAATTTTATATTACCTTACACATAATGATAATTAATAAAAAAGAACAAACCTAAAGTTCTTCTGTTGTAATATAAATATTTTTCGTTTTCATGTAACCCACTTATCACTAGATATTTAATGAATAGGCTTACTTCTCTTGAATCAGATATATTTACCGTTATTATAAAAATGCTATTCGTGATTACATGTAAAGCGGTTATTTTTTAAATATATGTATATATTTTTATATTTTTATCAAATTTAATTTTTAGTTAATGTTTAACTTACAAATCTTGTTATTTAATTAAGTGTCGTGCTGTCGAAGTATGATTATAAAATTAACAATAAATTGTTCGGGTCATTTAAAATATTATTTTTGCCAACGTATATATTTAACTCTACAACAAATCTCTAATAAGCGCGTGCCAAGTTTATTAATAAATAAGCGGATTTGATTTAACGTCTCATATAATACGTCTTCGACTAAAGAGAATTTCGCAAGACTCGTAATCAGGAAGCCGGCATTAGTAATACTGTGTACTCGTATAAAATATGTACGCATGAATTCGCAGGATAAATTTCAATTATTCTGCGGTAAAAAACGTCCAACACTTTGTGGAAGTTCAGGCTATTAATTTGCCTCGAGCTCGGAAGGAAAGTTTTCAGTTTTCAGGTGAGACGCGGTGGAGGTCAGCTGAACTTTACCCGGGGCGCGAGAGTAGTTCATTCCGTTCGACTGAGCATTAGTTTGTCGAATCCGAGTCACGTGAGGGACACCTGAGAGTGCCCGGTCGTGTGATCGGCCGCGAACGTTCCGGTTAGGGTCGATATTCGGTTATCGCGGGTCGGTTATTGCAAACCATTGCAATACATGACCCGCGACGTCACAATTGAGGTGATCTCGTCGAGGGCGGCCATCCATTTCTGCTAATGCCCGTCGCTGATCCGGAGCAGATTTAATCCGCAACATTAAGTCGGCGGTTAAGGAAGGCTTGACCGGGTCACCGGGCAGGATCTAGCGCGCTTTGTACTCGTACATTGTAAGTCACGGAACATTCGCTAACATTATTTCGGATACAATGTTTTCATTTATTTACATCAGAAAAACATTACATTATGTCATTCATATATAATGAGTGAATTTTTTTGAGAAGTATTGATATGCACACAATGTACAACAAAGACTATCCGTATTGAATAATTATTCTTAAACAAAGAGGGGAAAAAAAATAGCCAGACGTGATAGTTATTCGCTATTTATTTTGTTTTACTCAACACATACAGAAGAATACTGACAAATAATAGTAATGATGCAGAAATTTCATCTGTGGATACTGTGTGGCTAACCATGTAACAAATGGCTAAAACGCTTCATGTGGAGTGTTGATTGCCATCGACTACACCCCCAAGTTCACGAATCATAAATTTATTACAGTAATTCACCATGAATAGGTGATGTTCACGGGACGACTTTCGTCTACCACCAGTTCTAATATATAGGAATTTTACGTGTAAAGGATGAAATCACACCGACCGCGGTGCATTGTTGTACCTATTTATAGAGCTTCGAATCGATATTTTTTTAAATCTCCGTTGAGGATCAAACCCATGATCTTCGGTTTGGTAAGTAAGCGCTTCATCTCTAAGCATTAGCCCGTTGGCATTAGGTATACCTGGTGGCAAAAAATGATTGCGTTAAATTACAAGTTCAAATTTCAAGTTCGATGTTATTTTATTTTACGTGTTTTAATTGAAAATATGAACAACTATCCAAAATTTTGATATTTATTGTATTTTGTGTAAAGATTTTTTTTTAATCGATCAAGTTTAAATCTAAAGATATGCTAATATTATAACAATTATGTATTTCGGGTTGAGACGTCTTTTAGAACCAATTTATTAAGAGCACTGACGCATCAAATTGGTCATTCAATCGCTATAAAAAAACTGATTAACATACTCGTACATCCAAATAAGATGTTTATTATGTCGAAAAATATTATTTTATATTCTTATAGTAATCTAAATTATTTTAGATTTTTCGATTGTTGTTCTACATTTATTGAAATGCTTTTGTACATTAACCAATATAATATGCACAACGGTGTAAAATATATTTAAAATTAAATATAACAGAAACAGAAAATAAATTTCTTCTCTCTACTTAAGATGAACAAAAAGTTACTTGTATTTTTGTTTCCTTCAATCTTCTCTTGAGTGATGACCTGTAGCACTTTATATTTGTTGTTCTTCATAATGACCCAAGTACTCCAATTTCCGTCCCTTTATATCGGTAATTATTTTCGTTTTTTTTCTCTACGATTACAATAGAGTACTTATTATTTCTGTGCGGGTCGTTTTTAATATTCTTCACCATATCCACATTTCACAAACATGCTGCTTCTTTTAGAAGTACAATTTGCTACCGGATATAACAGCTACATAATACTACAAGAATATACTCGATATAATTATATTGAGCGTTAATATTCTAGATACATATTTTATGTATGCAACCATCGTAGACAATTCACGTTTGTCAAATGTAAAACTTAGGCTTTTAACATGAGTCCCCGTTTCTTTCTATTCTCCATGTCGCTTATTTATCCTCATACTGTTAAATATATTATATATCTCTCTCTCTCGTCTCGCATCTGTGTTATTTATATTTTTAAAGCTTTTCTAAAAATACATGACACGTGCTTTGAAATTTGTTCGAGCAACTCTTTTAAATGATGTGCTTTGAAAAAATAAATATAAAAAAACACTCGCAATTAGCCGAGTAACATTTAAAAAGTTCAAAAGTCTTCTCGAGACGTTATTTGAATAAAGTTTATTTTAAAAGGTATCCGTTTAAAATTAAGCAGAACCTTCGCCACGATGAGTTATCGCCTTATAAAAAGATTCTCTACGGGAAGGAGGGGACAAAGAGGGTGGCTCAGTGCTGGCGTTCAAGACCCGTGTTTGCCCTAATTATGGAAGCATGATAAATGAAAAGCGTATTACGCTCACTCGATTATGAACATCAAACAAGAGGCTTAAGTTGAAAATATAAATTAGCGCGGTTAGCACTGGCGGTGATGCGTTATCTTGGGAGCTCGTGGGGCACGCCATCAGTCAAGAAGGGGGTCTGGAGGGCGGCAAATGGGACCCCTAGCAGTGTCTGGTCTAGGAAGGGCCAATGTGACAATTAATTATTACGGCCAACAGTGGAAACTCATATGATAATTAGTGGTGGATTAACAACGTCGGAGTGTAGCTTTACCATCGGTCGCACGTATAGCTAGTGGCACGCACTAATGCGCAAAGGATATCCAATCAAATCTAATTGACTAATTTTACAAGATAGTCACCGTTTGGTTAACATTGAATTTTTGCACTCTGTGATGTTTTATATGATCCCACCAATAAGCAGTGAAATTTGAAATACGTTAACCATATTTGCTCACCTAACTGGAGCATAGGGGAACACATATGGTGATATATTTGTTCTATATATTTGTTCAGATAGTGTACGAAGAGTTTGTCAATTAATTTAATGAAGTCAAAAAGACCAACGGCCTTAGTAACAATGATTGAAAAGACTAAGTGAACCAATCTATCCTGTGTGTTCCAGAAATTGCAGGTTAGACGTAATTGTGAACCTGGATTTCTGCACAGAATTTACTATATGTGATTTCCAATAGTCTTCAAAACAAATATTCCAGGGGTTGCAAGATAAAGCAGTTGCTGTATTCGTTGAATATTTGAGAAATATTTATTGTTCACAAAGGAGATCGAATAATTATCACGACGTTTCCAAAACTTAACATATTTGTTCTTAAAATGCAGATAAACATAATATAATAATTATTTCCTTATTAAATATCAAAAAAGAAGTAATATGTAAATACACACATGTTAATTTATAAATACCGATAGTAATTTACAAAATATATATCCTTTCAACTGAATGTCACCTCGCGAGGTACTTCTCGAGTATTAAGTTTTCCGCCTAGGTTATGGCAATCTAATAAAACTTGTGTTTCAGGTGTGAAATGCAATAACTGTTAGTCTCCGCACACCGTATGCAATTGCGATTGCATACAGAATGCGAGTAATTCTCTTTTGCCGCTGACGTAAAGAATGCAGAATATACGTAACAGAGGTTTATTTCATAAGCTCTTGATTGCTTTTGTTGTCAGATTCTAACGAAGCATGATTAACGTCAACATTAACTCAGTAACCATACAGTGATATGTCAGCAATATACGGCATAAAAAATAAATAGACAAAACAAAAGTATAACCAGAAAATAAAATGTATCTAGATTTTTCAGAATGTACAGGACATAAATTTAATTTTCTGCTGAAGCTAAAAAAAATGATAGAAAGTGAAATAAAAATAGGTTATGATAAAAATTTAGCACATGTCAACAAAGTGTATGTCAATACGATGCTTAATAAACTAGTAGATTAAAACATAACATTATATTCCATTTCGTAATATAATTATTCTCTTTGGCACCTTAAATGCTATTCTCCAATGCACGGAAATCGTATATAATATAATTTAAGTAAGTTAAGTAAGTTAATTTAACCTCTATTATCATAGACAATAATTGTACAAACCTTATCAACGGATCGCTTATGCACTTATTCATCAATATCAAGCACGTGGAATCTTTCCTTTGAATCAAAACTCGGAACAAACAGTTTCTCGAGCTCCTTTTTAAATATTACAAATATACTTTATGATGCTCTCCTATTATCTGTATTTCTTCCAAATACAATATAAATAATTGAAGAAACAAATTAATAAACACTTGCAATACTTATCAGTATAAAGAATTAAAATATTTAGTTTTGATTCACATTTACTATAAACGATTACATGTTTCGGCCTCCCTGGAGACCATCTTCAATAATGATTAAATTAAAATCTGGCTGTGGCTTATACAAGTATGCATAAGTATTAGTTTCAACGTTAGAACACCAATATTTACAGATTGTAAATGTATGCAAAATGTGTATAGAAACTAATACTTATATATACACATATAAGCCATTGTCAGTTTTTAATTTAATCATTATTGAAGATGGTCTTCAGGGATGCCGAAACACGTAATCGTTTAATACAAATGTGAATCAAAACTAAACATTTTTAATTTGTTATTTTTTTAATTAAAATTAATTTAAAATTATAATTACGCAAAATGCAGTTTCACCAAGTATTGTCAGTTGATAACCTTAGAGTTACTTGCAATACTATCAACTTTTTTCGTAGGTAGCGTACAGCCAACTTGCTTTAGTACGCATAACACCGACAGACTAAGACTTAGCTAGTACATGCATGCGTTTACAAACAAACAAAGCATTTCGAAAGATAACGTACATAATGTAATGAATAAATTAGTATTTTTGAAAAGTAAAAAAATAATAAAATTTCAATTTCAATTTATTTTCTTTCAGAAACATTACAAATATAAATATTTAATACGATTCTGAAACAGGATAAACTAACAATTTATTAATAACACAATAATAATACAATCATTTAAAAAGTTTCGGAGCCCGCTAAACAGAAGACTCCACGAAATTACTTTGATAAATAAATTCGTGGAGCTCATGTCGAAACTGGGCTTCTCTCAAGTGGAATATATCAATATTCGAGACGATATCGTTGAACAGTCTGATCACTCTCCCAAGAGGCATAGTCCCTGGTAGGTTAGTTAGGCCTCTAGGAAGAACAAACAATCTTTGCCTCCTTATCCTTAAATAATTGTCAGGGACAAACAAACCAATTTCACACAAAATATCAGGATTTTTGAACACGCCGTGCACTAGGCGAAAGAAATGGATACTCAAGCACACATCTCTTCTAGTTCTCAACTCATTGTATCCCAACATACCCCGTATAAAGTTAGATGGGTACAGCCACGGATAATATCCATACATCCTCATGTAAAGAAACCTCAAAAAAAATCTGAACTCTCTCCAACATGAGGCCATATTTATACTCGTAGGGAGCCCAAATAATAGACCCACTCTCAAGTATGCTACGAAACAATGAATTGTACAGTACGACCAGTACTTTAGTGCTCGAGAAAGTCTTGGCAATAGGCAGAAAAAATCCTAACATCTTTAGTGCCTTTCCACACAGCTTCAATGTGAGCATGAAACGTAAGCTTGCTTTCAAAGAATATGCCAAGGTCTCTGATGGATGATACTCGCTGGATGCCAATACCATCCATACTGTACCTATGGTGTATCATCTTATAATTACAAGCTTACGATAAGACGCTACACTTAGCAATATTAAATATCAGTTTGTTACGCGCACTCCAGTCAGATATATTATCAATATCCGCCTGGAGAAGTCTGCAGTCGTCCAGGGTAACTACATCCAAGAAAAGCTTAATAAAAAAGATCAGTCAGCTTAAGCGGGTAACTGTGATATTTGTGGCAAAAAAATAGTAGCTGAAAATTTAGCGAATTATCCGAGGCGGTGTATGCATGAATACGACCTGGCATGAATATTTTACTCTCAATAAAACGCAGCGCGCTGTGTTATTTACGAAACTGCACACCGGTATCGTTTCAGCTAGGAAGAGTTTCAGTACTAATGCACAATACTTATGCAAATTTTTCCGTCGTTTGCGACTAGAGCCGGTAGTTTAATCGTTTGTGTTATACCGGCAGTTTGCACATCGAGTGAGCTCAGGATGCAAACGAATATTGAAGTATTGAAGTTTGACTGAAGCACCTTCAGTGTTTTTCAGGAGAAGATTGGATGTTCTTTTTTCAGCGCACGCGAAGCAAAATCACACTGAAAGTGTTGAGAATTACAGCTTGTTGAAAGTGTTTGTTGTCAATATTCGTGACCGAGTGGTCCGATTATTCCGATAATTGCTAGAGCCACGTTATTTTTGCAACACAATGAAGATATTTTTGCAACATGGCAGCTGAGTTTTCACAACATAAAAAAATACCGCGAACAATTACGTAGAAAAATATGGGTCACACAAAGCCTTTTTAAATAGTACACTTAATACATTTGTACCTCAAAATAAAACAGTCCACTGCTGCTAATGTACGAGTAAATAGTTTTTCTGTAAAATCAGAAGTGATTTTTATAATGTTACATTAAGAAATCGACAACATGTTACAGCTTCGTCGAAAAATCATATTTTTTTTTTATTTTTATCAAATTAGGAAAAGAAAACCTCTTTAAGTTAACATATAAAATATGCTCTTAATAAAAAAAATGCTTTCGTACTTCATACATAATTTTTGTAGTTTAATTTTATTTCCGTCTATTTTTTTCACCAAGGTTATCTTCCTAGGCGCGAAGTTTCAAGATTTATTTCTTCTGAGAAACTGTGACATCGATATTGATGTTGTACAAATTTCTTATTACCTGTCTGTGACGTTGTTAAACAGGAAACAAAATAAAAAACATAGAAAACAAACAAAAATCCAGAAACGATAAATGTACATATTTTTTAAAACATTTATTACTTAATATATTAAAAAATATATGATTAGTTTATAAAGAAAAACAAGTCATTTTTTATCCTTCATTTAAATAATATGAATTACGCTGAGTAATTTGAATTTAATGGGTTAATCACTTATCGGAACACCGCAGTTTCATTTTCAATGAAGGTTTCATCAGTTCATAATGTGTATAAGCACACATTTCTCCTCAAACTCTACTTCACTGATGGCGAAACTGAAGTTTTCCAGCATAAAATATGTAATAAACATATTAAAACAAGAAACGAAATATTTATCAATTAAAAATTGAAATGGATCTCAAAGTGAGTGCTGAAAATATAAATAACAATTATTATAGTTGTCAACCATTCAATACAACACTATTGCCTCACTGACGAAGTTTCTATAGAACGTTATCAATATATACCGATTCCTACGTTTCAGAATATTACGTATATAAGTTTTATTAGTAGTTAAAATATTTATTTTCCTTTGATGAATATGTAAATGTACGATTATTTTGTTTACAGTAAATTGTTTAGATGAAACCAATTTGAAAACGAAACATGTTATTATTACTATTAAATAAATATTCATGAAAATATGCATCGTTAATTGATTCATACGTTTTTTCACTACAAAGCTTTATTCCTGTATTGGTTTCACAAAATTTTAATTTTGAAATACAAATTGAAATATGGTTCAGATGTTAAAACAAAATGCTTTTATTGTTATTTTTAAAGTGTATTTTATAATTAAAATATTCAGAACTGGGAAGAAAATTGCATTTTTATTTATTTATCTACATATATCTGTTGATGCGATTCCAACATGGCTGTGTACGTTCATATCAAAAGCAATTTCGCCAACTTCCTGTTTCGTTCAGTACATTTGCGAACATTTATTGACATTCAGTGCAGGAAATGCGATATTATCGTTATCATTTTTCATAAGGATTATTGCATGTAGCAGATTTCATGTTTGCAAATAGCATAAAGCCATCAAAAATAAATATTTGTCCCGTAAATTCAAAAATACGTGCAAAACGTAATAAAAGACTAACAATATGATGAAATATGTTGACATATTTTTTTAAATATTTTACAAAGGAATATAGGCTTTGTAGTTTTATTTGAATAACAACCAACTGCAAGTTTTTTAAACTAAACGTGTACTGGAAAATACCAACTGATAGTGATAGTATTTCAAAAGATTCTATAATGTTTTTAGACAATAGAAGCTCGTATGAGATAAATTTGTTGTGATTATATTCCTCAGATAAATAAAGGACATACAAAAAAAGATTCATAAATATCCTTTTTATACAATGTCTTTTAGTAACTATTAACCATGGAAAGAAAGACTAGGGCTTCGCACTCATTATGTCATTGTCTGTCTTTCGTTTGCAATCAATAACTTTTAAGTGCAAACCAGCGGCTTTAATTTGTTGTGATAAACAGTTGCTTATTGAAATTCATAATGAAAAACAGCTAAAAAATATAAATTTAATATAATATATAATAATTGGATATTCTATTTTATTTTAAATGGTCTTAAAGTTTGATTTAATTTGAAATTGATGTACAATATTAGGTAATCTAAAGCGATATATTTTACATGAATTATTATACGAGTATATCACCCGTAGAATACTGAAATCATTCATATTACTTTATGTAGTTGTGCCGTGTACATTGTTTATCTAAGTTAGCCGTTGTAAGCAGGGTGATGCTGTATAGTGATTGGTAGCACCCTCATTAATATTGGAAGCAAATAATGTTGTATCTTAACCGTGGACCGTTATTAAATGTATGAAGCGTATACCAAGGGCTGATAATGTACTGCCAAAA
Organism: Glossosoma conforme; assembly: GCA_022606575.1. Classification (NCBI taxonomy): domain Eukaryota; kingdom Metazoa; phylum Arthropoda; class Insecta; order Trichoptera; family Glossosomatidae; genus Glossosoma; species Glossosoma conforme. The sequence continues at coordinate 528,214 of JAGTXR010000151.1, forward strand.
TAATAGAGCCCCAGCACCAAGGCACTAACTTATATTTTTGTGGTGATCCGCCCTAGGCATAAAAAGAGTGAATATAAATATTAAAATAGATAATTAATAAAATATTTATTGGTCTACCGCTTTTGGTGACATCTCACCTCCTTCAGGATAGGTTTAGAACTAATCGTAAAAACAGTACAATTAATCATTGGTTGCGACAGAAAATGAGAGGAAAAAGCGTCGACATCGTACATAAAAATAAAAAAAGTACGAGACTTGATAATTTAGAATCCATATAAATATAAAAATTTATTAGTCATAACAGTAAAATCCTTAACAATCGATTACTTTCAATGTATAGCCCAATAATACGCTGACAATACTTGGTGAAACTGTATAATTATATATTTTATTAATTTTAATTTATCGAAGATGGAGTCCTGGAAGACCGAAACATGTAATCAAATAAAACTAAATGTGAAATCAAAAATAAATATTGTTATTTTTTTAAGTTTTCAATTAAATTAAATTAAATATAATATTATATGGCCCAATACTTAATAAATTATCTATAATTTTTCTCTGTTCAACCAGCTCGTCCATAGATGTCTTTGACCCTTCTCCTCTAGTGTTTTTATAATTTAATTCCTTAAATTGTCAATCCACAAAGTTATTTCGTTCTATGATTATATTTATTATTGTATTTATTTCAGTTAGTGTGTTGTTAGCATACTACTCTGTTTTCAGTTAATGTGCTATTACCATATCAGTGAGTGAGTGCTTACGTGTAACATTTTAAACTACCTTACTTGAAATAATCTAAAAGCATTTTCCACTAACCGCTTCCCACTAGCGCGATCCGACACGAGCGTGTGGTTTACTGTGTTGTGATCGTGCATCTTGAAACTAAGAAAACCGACGTCTCTCCGGAAAACTGAGCTTATGCGATTATTGTGGGAAATAAAACGTTGATGTGGAAATTTGATGCCTCTGTTTATATCGCATTATGCGAGGATTTGAAACGAGGGCATAAAAACACACGATAAGAAAGCCTTCGAATTCGGATGCATGAAATTTATTTCTACACCTAAAAAACGTGTCCGTCTATATTAAAGTCTTCTTTAATTATGTTTATTATACAATAAATAAAAAACCCAAATTAATAAAGTATATAATTATTCAATTTTAGTACAAAAACATATTATTTAATAATGTAGTATTGTTATTATTATTTTTTTATATATTATAGCACGAGTACGACGAGAATACAATTGCAATTTTATGTGTCGGATATTACGTATATATTTTGTTGGCATGGATACTTAAAGTTTGAATGAGTTGGCACCAAGTATAACACTTATTATTAATAAAGGTAATTTAACTAAAAAGTTATACAGTGGAACTTCTCATAACGAGCATCTCTCATAACGAGTAATTCGCATAACGAGAAAAAAAATGCTCCCTTAGCGAGCGACATTTCGGATAACGAGTGACGCAGAAAGGGGAAGTCACATAACGTATGACGCATTTGTGAGCTGGGACTTCCGCGTCTTTGTATCAGTCTGTGTTTAGCACTCGTACCTTTAACACGTTAGTGTCGCATGTTATCACACATTTTTCTAAGCTTATGTTCAGACATTAAATGTATATATTTTTTTGGTGAGTTTGGAGGAAGAGTAGTAAAGCAAAAAAAATTCTGACGCAATTAGAGAAATGCTTGTATAAGGTGGTGGCTATGCGTACCACAAACTTATTCAATGATTACACTGGGTCTTATTTTCCCCAAATTTTAAAGAGTCGGCTAAAAAAAATGTCGTTAGGCAGCTTTCTAGTAAAAAATAATTAATTATTTGTCATAAATTTACATATAATAAGCTAGTTTCGATTGTTAAGACTGTTTTCACCCAGGTTGTTACGATATTCAACAATCTATCAGCATGTAGTTTTATTTGAATAAACATTACAAAATACATATTTTGCATGAAACGCATTATCGTGTTTTATATTGATTTATTTGGGAAAATTCGTTTCGCTTAACGAGTGTTTTACATAACGAGCAACATTCTGGAACGAATTATGCTCGTTATGAGAGGTCCCACTGTATTTATAAATGCATATATATGATGTTATTATATACACAGTAAAAAATATTTATTTAATTGAAAATATTTAAATTATGTTTATGTATTTAACGCCATAAATAATTATTTATTTGTTTTTATAAAAATATGAGCAATAAGTAAAAATAAATAAACAATCATGGAATGAACATACACAGGCAAAGTTATGTGTTTATAAGATTTTTTAAGAAAAATATTATATCTGGTTAGACTCCCTGGCTGCCGAGTGGAAAACGCTCCATAAGAAATTCCGATTTAAAAATGTTCATCAATATTCTAGCAGATGGTGTTTTTTTACACTTACGTTTTCGTTAAGTAAATGGTCAATCAGAAATTTTTGTATAAAGCCATCGCCTCAAGCGCCTCATTTTATAAATTGAATTTTTGTTCAGCGTAACATTTGGAGTTTACACAACAACACTGATCGAGGGTCGAAGAGAAGTATTCCAGCATCTCTCAAGGGAAATCTATTGGTCACTGCATAATGTGACTGAGATGTATTAAAACTGAAACAAGATACAATTTCATGGAGAGGCGCCGGCCAGCTGAATCCCTTAAGGTTATTGCGGATTTTGTTCAACGTAATTAATTTAGGCAGTTTACAAGGTTTATTAATAGTGCAATAAAAAAAAACACCCTTAATTAATTCTGGAAATAAATTATTATTATTATATTAGTATTTGTATAGCGCTCTTTTATGACCGAATGATCATTCCAAAGGCGCTTCTTTACCTCTCTGAGTAAAAAAGTGGGTCTTGAGTCTGCTTCTGAAGAAGGCCTCCGCTTTAGGCTCTCATATGCTTTCCGGTGGCGAGTTCCAGGCCATTGGTGCCGCGTAGCTGAAAGCCCGATTGCCAAAAACCGTGCTAGGACTACCTCCCGTCAGCTGCAGGGTGCTTCTATTTGCTCTAGCCGATCTGAGTGTCCCTCCACGCATCAAACTATGCAGAATATGAAGGATTTAATAAATTATTTAAGTTAAATATAAAATAAGCACAGGAAAACTCTTAGTGTTATGAGTGCTTGAATTTCTATTTGGATATTTGCCATTTTAATAAAGAAAATTGAAGAACGATATTGATCAAAATACAAAGTAAATAATTGTATTGTGTATTTAATTTATCACTTTCAGTCTTTTCCTGTAATTACTTCAATATCACCAGTACGTCTTGCAAAAAATTGACTAATATTCCGTTGACAAGAAATTGGGTGCTACTACAACTCTTCTCCTCAATCAGCCCTCTTAGATGTGTAACGTCCATTGATACTCGAATGTGCCTATTTTTTCATTCTTTCTCTGACATCTTGATTTCGTATTCTATCTTTAAGAAACACTCCTCTCACGAATCTCTCCATGACACATTGATTATATGGATAAGAACTACTATTACACGTCTCTACTACATAATTTAATACTGAGAGTATGTAATGGTTAAGCGTTTAAGTTTTAAGATAAAGGTTTTGAGTGAAAAATTGGTTTTTAAGTAACATATCCTTTGTTATTTCACATTACTATATCTTATGATATTTGTTTTTTTTTTTACATGTAACAAAATATATATTTTTTTACTAGGTTAAGTATTATATTTTAATAATAAGGAAGCCTCATTATTAAATCACTTAACTATGAGTAATAGATAAATGACTATTATAATTAATGTGATATCTCTTTTAAAAGGTCCTGTAATATTTTTTGTCTTGTGTATCTATTTCTCAGTGCGACTTCAAAGTTAAATGTGCGGTTTATCTCATGGAAAGGCTTTGTAGTAATACATGTAGGGTAATAAAGTAACTCACTGAAAGCATAGATAAGGTTTTGTGGTTATTGTGGTAATATTTGATGCTAAATAACAAAACTTCATATTTATATGAACTCATAAACCCAACTATACAAACCAAATATTAAATTTAAACCTGATTTACTTTCTGTATCACGAAAAATAAAAAATGCGACAGCAGTAGATAAATTTTTATGACGAAAAATCAGTTATAAATATGTTTAATTTCATATAATATTATCTTTTAACATATTAATAGTACATTTTGTTTAAAATTAGACAAAAATAATTATATACCAATGAATCAAAACTTGTTTATTTTCATTATGTTATCGGTATTTTTAATATAAGTTTCGGCAAAGAAAGAAATATTTTAAAATTAATATAATTACATAAAAAATAAGAATTCAAGCTACAACTATTTAAAGTATTACTTTTCATTATTTATTTTTCATGTATATAATGAATATTGAATAACATATGGGAAAAGTTATCGATAATATTAATAAAGGCAGTGTATTTAGTATGTGACGTCGAACAAAATATTTCATTATTTTTGCATATATGAGTATTTAAGAATCGCGTATGTAGGATATACTTTGAAAAATAAAATCACAAATAAATTATTCACTTCAAACGTCTTATACAAGATATAAAAATGATCGTTGACTTTCATCTCGACATAAAAATATTTTGGTTCTGTTAAAAATGTTTTTTTTTCAGAATATTTTATTGTAAGAGTCATATTACAAATTATATCGACATGATATTTTCATTTTTATATTTTGTATACATAATTTAGTGTTATTTTTATACATTCGCGTTTTTTCACGAATACCAACCGATTGTGATGGAGAAATCTCATTTTTGGGCATTAAGGCGCATGTCATTTTTTACAATGGGTGGTATTCGTGAGACGAACGTTAATAAGGATTATAAAATATTTGAAATATTATATTTTTAAATTTTCATCGGGAATCAAAGCCTTGAACTTTGGCATGATATAACTAAGAAAACGCTTAATCTCTAATCTATATGCCCCAGCAATTTAAAATATGGATTTTTTAAAAGAACAAAATACAAACACGTTATATTTCTAATAGATAATTTTTCAATTATTTTATTTAATATTTCTATAGTTGGCCATACACTCGTACAACCTTGATCGACAGATATAAAATATGTAAATTGTAGAGTACGGATTAACGACAATGCAAATTTTGTAAAATATTTTTTATTTATATTTGATACTACAGAATATTCTTGTCGATAATAAAAATAAGTTGTCAAGTCATTTCTGTGTTCTTTACAAATTTAGGAACATTTAGTAATTTTCCATTTTTCTGTGGCCTTCGTTAGAAAAAGATTAAAATGCGTTTGGATAAGACAAAAATGAATTACTTCATTTTATAAGGAATTCCAAAAAAGTACTCACAGGTTTTTCAAGAACTTTACATTATGACGGGATTTTTTTTAAAGATGTAGCAAAATTATATTAAAACAAAAAAGATGTATTAAAACATTATGAAATGTTACGCAAAAAATCTGACATAATAAGAACAAGAAAAAATAACGAATATAATTGAAAGAGGCTGAATATTTTTTAATGAGATGATATATGGATCGTGTATAATATAATTGGATTTATTTTGTTACATACTTTGTTCCTATCATTATTTCATATAAATTTTTCACGCATTTTGACATTATAGTCTATTTCCAATTTGGGGCAAATGACTACCGAAATTAATTGCACGACAGATCTGTCAGCTGCCAAATTAATGTCTTTACCCAAAGTATGCGGAACTGTAACTGCCCCTAGTCATAGCGTTGGGTCATTTAAATTCTGATTAAATATCTCTAATGGAAAAAAAATCTGTTTGTCTTTGCATAGACTATAAAATCAACCCAGCTTTCTCTATTTAAGTATATATAAGGTAAAAATGAAATTATATCGTTGAAATTATGACTTATTTTATTACAGTATATTTGAAAATATACAGTTAAAAACTAAATTTAATGTTTTTTTATTTTAGCTCTATGAAAAATTTAAGTTAAAAAGTACATAAAAAAAATTAAACTGACCATTTATAATTCGAAAAAAAAACATTTCCATAAATATGATTAAACTTATTTCACTACCTTGCGTAAGGAGTTGGTAAGTTTGTTCGCTGAGTAATGTGTGGTGTTAGCTTTTCGCAATGTTAAATCCAGCTTCAGCTTAGTTTTGTTTCGTGAGATTTGTAACTCTAACTTTAAAAGATTACGTTATATATCGCTTTGTCCGCCATTTACCGAGAGGTATATTCAAAAGTATATGATCTTAACCGTCATGCGAGAGAATGCGGGTACGATTCCTGTATACAATTATCAAATTCAATAAATCTATAAGCATGATATTTGAACAATGAAAATAGCATATTGTAAACGCGGCTATCGTTAGATCACCGAGGTTAAGTATTATAATATTTTACACGGACTACAGACTATACCGCTTATTGCTTGCTGCAAGTTGTAGGTTAGTTTGAGCCCCTTAGTATTCCCAAATAGACCAGGCCTCAAGAACGTTGAGCTAATTATCTGATGTCCGTATATCATTTATATTATTGAATCACTCAAATAAGCCTCGAAGTATATATGCTTAGATATATTGTAGAACAGATATATGAAGAAAATAATATCTTTTAACATTTTGGTTGGTGTGAGACTGATCATTTGCCTTTGATATGAACATTTTCTTGTATATGAACGTGAAATATATGAGTATAGAACTCACAGTGTAGAGCTGTAAAATATATTTTTATTTTGATGGTTATTAAAGATAACACCGACGCCATCTTGTATGATTATCCAGTACTCCCCTGAATATGAAATAACAGTTATTGAAATATTTTCAAAATATCTAGCCTCAAAATATTACACAATATATAAATGAATGATGGAAAAAAGCCCTTGTTCACCCAGTTCCAAAAAAAGGAGACCGAAGTGACCCCACGAACTATCGCCCAATAGCCATCACATCACTACTTTCCATAGTGATGGAACGTTTAATTAACAGCCAACTACTAAACTACTTAAAGACCTACGATCTTCTGTGCGATCGGCAATATGGCTTCTGCCGTAGTCGGTCATGCGGCGATCTCTTGGCATATGTCACACATGTTTGGGGGAAATCCGTCGAATGCTTTGAAGAGACGCAAGCTGTTGCTCTGAATATCTCCAAGGCGTTCGATAGAGTCTGGCATTGCGGTCTGGTGAATAAATTACCATCTTATGGACTAACTCTCTCCCTGTGCTACTGGATTGAAAAATTCCTGAGCGATCGAAGCATTATCACTGTCGTAGATGGCTTTTCTTCTTCCTGCCATAAAATCAACTAGGGGAGTTCCACAGGGTTCCGTGCTGTCGCCCACTTTTTTCCTTCTGCGTGTGAATGATTTGCTTTAATTCACAAACATTCACTGCTACGCCGACGACAGCACTGTCTACGAGAGTATAATCTTCCATAAACCTCCGAAACATTCGGAACTATCTGCTGCTAGGGAATTTCTGGTGAATGGGTTTCACGATGGGGTGACTTTAACCTCGTCAGTTTCAATATTTCCACAACCCAATCATGTACTTTCTCCACCAAGAAGACTGCTATGGATCCTGTATCTTTCAACGGTTGTTCTCTTCCGAAAGCAAGCTCCATCAACATTCTTGGATTATCAATCTCGAATAATGTCAAATATAACGAGTCAAATAAGTAAAAAGTTGGTCTCGCTTCCAAAAAACTAGGTGTTTTATATAGATCACGTCGGTATTTTAACGATAAACAACTTCTTCTTCCTATATAAAGGACAAATCCGACCTATCTTTGAATACGGCAGTCACCTTTGGATTGGAGCCCCAAAATACCTTGCAAACTTAATTGACTCAGTTCAAAGAAGAGCAATTCGTTTGATAAACAATGACACTCTTACGTCTAACCTGCAATCAATGGAATACAGGCGTAAGATTGGTTCTCTTAGTCATTTCTACCGTTATTACCACGGGGGCTGCTCTTCGGAACTTAAAGAACTAATTCCTCCTGCCCCCATTCACTACCGACAAACTCATCTTACACTTGCCGAACATCCATACATGGTTAATATATGTCAACCAAGAACTGGCAGCTTCCAAAGCTCCTTCTTTAATGCCACCGGTAATCTATGGAATGCTCCTCCAGCGTCTGTGTTTCCTCCTTCCTACAATCTGAATCTCTTCAAGAAACAGATAAATATACACTTACAATCTACCCAACTCACACACAAACACGACCACAACACACCTTTCCCGCATGCAGCGTCCAGCCTACCTGGCTGAGCGTCATAGAGTGCACTGGTCTTGACCGAGTGTGCTCTCCTGTTTGAGTTTACATAAAAAAAATATCTGAAAAAACAGCTTAAAAATATGTCCTTTTTCGTGTCAATCCGGTGGATTGGTTTGTAGCAATAAAATCTTGCATCTTGATCTCCTCTTTTCTCGATCCTCTGCAACCCTCTTTAGCTCAGCATAAGAGCTACAACTCATGTCCTTGAAAACCTGCTGCAAATACTCCCGTCTAGGACGCCTTCTACAGTTTCTACCCTCAACCATCCCTTCCACAATGTCGTGAAGAAGACCATCGTGGCGCATGATGTGACCGATCCATCGGGCTTGCCTCTCTGAGATGGTTCTTACTTGGTGCCTATCTTCGTTGATTATGTTGAGAACCTCATTTTTCGCGACGTGGTCTCTCCAGTTAATTCCGAGAATTCTTCTGTACGACCGACCACATCTCAAAGGACTCTAGTCTTATTTCACTAACGAAACTTATATTAATCCGGACGGAGAAAAAAAAAATTATTACATCTGACAGTCACAATACCGAATTACATTTTATTTTTTATTTTAAAAATAAAAGTACAAGTGTTTTCAATATTAACAAAAACGGAAACAGTAAAATCTGTGTTAACTGTTTCCCAGAAGTTGTTTCAGAGAAAGGTCATAGAAGAGAACTCATTTTTATTGTTGACGTCAGAGAAGAAGGACAAAGGTTTTGAAGAAGCCAAAGCAAAATCAAATATTAAAAGCCTTAAAGTTAAGAAACATTTTTGTTACATTTTCAAACATTATTTTCAAATATTTTATATTTATGTTATAAGGTTTATATTTACAGCACAATATTACCAAGCCAGTTGATACTTTATACACGAGTATGGTGTAATATCAATCGGATTGTTTTCAAAGTAATAAATTATCTATTTGTATATATAGACAGTAAACTTTTATATGTTCATATTAATATATACTCTGTATCATTCCAACATAATAGTCCTTGAAATTAAGAATGAATTTAAAAAAAATCACGTCTTGTTTTATTTGATTACCGCAGTGTACAATACTGTAGTAAATTTTTTGGGTAAAATAAATAATGTAAAATGTAAATCATTTTTTTTTTAAAATAAAAGATCACACTATTTATTTCAAGAATCATTGCATAAAATCATTATTTTTAAATATTATTGGCCGTGCATATCAAATACAGTTCAGGTTGATTTTTTCCAATTTCCGTAATCAAAAGTTATGATTTCAAGAAAAGATTTAATCGATAATTTATTTAATTCAGAATAAAAAAAACGTACAAATAGGTGACTGTCAATTAATTAACCTTCGAAAAATATATATATAATCGTGTCGGAAACAACAGGGTCAGATCCTGTCTGCCCAGAAGTGGGCGACGTCGATGGCGTTACTTCTAGCCATCATCAGGTCTTCCTGGGTGCAGCCACTCGGGCACAGCGCACACTCCAGAAGGTGTGACAGGGTCTGCTCCACGCCGCAGTCACATTCAGTCGGTCCGCTGTAAAACTGCCAGGCCTTCAACCGTCTTGCATACTCCGGTCCGAAGTCTGTTAAGGGACCTCCATATATTCGAAAAATGATTTTAATGAAATAAACAAGTGATCACATAATAGTATTGAAAGCGAAATTGAGCTTGATTTAAGGGCCTTTTTAAAAAAAATATTGTTTGTTTCTTGAGAATTAATACAATCAATATTGTATTAAGATCAATAAATAATCTGCTTAAAAATATTGTAAGTAAACTGTATGCATGTAAATAGTACAGTAACATTATAATATCTTAATGTACGGGTATAAGTACGTAAAACAATGTTCAGCATTATATTCGTACACACTAGTTCATGTATTACGTTGAACATTACAGAATTTGGAGTTGTGTGAAAACGTGTAATCATTTTAATAAAGGTTTCTGTGGCTGAGAACCTCCCTCTCATAACGAAACGCGGACAACGACTGCAATAACAATTAGGCCAACATAACAGCGTGAACTATTCGCAACCTCTTTATATAGGCCGATATTATAGTGCACATCAAGCGCTTAAATTATTTAGGACTAAAGCTTTTTACGCATCATATTTAGCATATTAATGTATTGGCTTTTAATAAAACTGCACATCCGTTTAAATGATTGAGTACGTTATTATTTTGGTCACGCCCTGCAATAATTTATTTTTATTTCATAAAATTCACGAAAAAAATGTACAAAGAAGAGATTATTGTCGGTGCCTGCGGTATAAAAAAATGTTTTATTTTTATAAATAAATTTAAAAATGGGATTTAACCAAATGAAAACGGTGGCGTAACTGGCTTTATATTCAATTGCCGTTTAGTGCTTCTAAAGATGGATTGGATGGCGGAAATTTTCTTTGAAATTTTTCTAAACGTAAAAAACTGTAAAGAAAATGTAACAGATTTCAAATCCATTTGTGCGCTAACAAGAATTTGCGGGCGAGGAGGAGTCTTTATCGCAAATGAATGTTTTTGTAACTTTTTAGAAATGACGTAAAACAGAAAGTGGTAAATGATGAATACGTTTCCGCAAACTTTATGAGATTTATCTTTATATAAAATAAAACAAACGAAACACACTGTTCCGAGATGTATCGCTATTTTTTGCAAAAGATTTATCGAGTCAGCACTTTTGTAAGTCGTATCAGGATTTAAGATTAAGCGTTTCGTCCACTTGCTTATAAATTTAAAATGACTTGTTATATCAACCTATATTAAGGTGAAATAAAATAGGACACTAATCAAAACATTTTATAACAGTCATTCGTATTTAAATATTAGCAATGCTGAAATAAACTGAAGTTTTCGTAAAAGTATTTTCATTTTTTGATAACAAAGTACGCTTTTAAAGTTTATAATCAATATAATAAGTACTTTTTTTATAAAATTTTCTTTTGTACTAATAGAACAATATTATTTCATTTATAAATTTGATTTTTTTAATCTATTACGTGTTTCATTATTTAAATTTGATTTATTTACGTTGATTAACAACAATTTTTGAAATATATATATAAATATATCAGATATAAATAAAATGAATTTTAAAATTTATCCCACAATATATTTGTAGACGACATGTTTCAGCCACGTCGAATGGCCATTTCAAGTTCAGTTAGTCATTTTCAAGTCAGTTATATATATATATGTAGAAATTTTGATTTATTATACCAAAATTTAAGTGTTTAATTACTGAAACAGTCGGAATAATGAGAAGAAATGCTTCGTCATATCTTTTCTCGTCTTCATCAAATTGATTCGATCATGGTGTAATTTAGCAATGGGATTTCAGTATTGAAATCAAGAAAAAAATATCTTCATGTTGATATCGTTAAGACAGAGCTGTATTTGAGGCAATTTGTGGTGACCATATATTCCGGAACCGAGATCGCGGTCCCGAAATTACAGCGTCAGCTAAATAGTGTCGCCGGAATACCAAGGTTTCGGCACTGAAGATAGAGTGGCAGAACATTGTGATCGTCACTGCCCTGTGTCGTACCTAACTGTGTGAATCGACAAATTCGAGCTAAGATAGAGAATTTGATTGTAATTTGACCGTTAATACTTTAAAGAATTTTGGATGTTTAATACAAAATAATTATGTTCAAATAACGTTTTTAATATCATATATTTCAGATATAAAACAGAAATAAAAATAATAATTTATGTATTTCGTAAAAATCACAAGAAATGAACGTGGGAACATAATTCATTATTCAATTAATGTTAGAGGCTTTGCTTAACTTGTCAATACGTACAACAATAATGCCTTAACAAATTACTTATTAAAGTGTAGACACATTTCTGATGTAGACATTATTAATTTAATTTAATTGAGCTATTAATCGCATAACGTTATCCAAAACTGTTCGAACATAATATTTTACAGCGAGAGACAGAAAGTGGGACTTATCACCTCGATCTCGTATCGAGCTTTCACTTCACTTATTCGAGTTGCAAACTGCCTCATCAATCATGCGAAGATTTGACACTTTTCCAATGAAACTATTTGCTGAGTATAATCAGGTAAGATCACTTATTTCAATTGATTCGGAGGCGACGAGTGCTCGCATCTCCCCCTGCGCTAATGCCCGTGGGTAGAGACGCTCTTTTAACGCTCCGACGATGTTCTTAAGAGTTCCCGCCACGGAGGAGAGTTAGCCTTAAGGTTCAGTAATCTATTCAAGTGGTTTAATGGTGACACGTTCAAAGGGGTTTCTTAAATTGACGCGATCAAACTCGCTCAGAACACGCGTCCTCTGATCTGCGTATCGAAAAACTGTCTTCGTTTATATAAGCATTTTTTTATCTTTCAGTATGTAAAGCTCAGCGGGATAAGAGATTAAGCTTTACAAATCAAGGTTGTGGAAAACAAAAAAGTTAAATTACGCAACTAATGACTGCTTACTGATGTCTGCCATTCTGCAGAATATATTTCCCAACCTTACCATTTTCTTATCCATTCCTACGTATTAAGTGGTTAGCAACGTGTTACTAAAGAAAGGAATTCAAGATTCGCTGTAATATACTTTCTTCGCAGCCTTAGAGTGATGCACCTAGAATCACGGGAAGGTATTCAGCCACTCTCTAACATATAGATTTTTGTGTGTGTCCAGTAATGGGCCATCGGAGTCTCCAAAACAGGACTGGTCAGGTTGGGAGGGTTTCACCAAGCGAATCAGTAAATTGTTGCATATATTTTATTTCATAAGCAATGATACTTATATTTCTGTATTTTATTGTATCTTTTTTTGACATTATGTAACTATTGTGTAATGTGTCCTACTTATAATTTTCATGTGTGTCTTTATTCTGTATTCTATTTTCTATTACTTTGTCTTTGTGTAACTATTTTATTAGCTCCATTGATATACTTAATGCAGTTTGTGTAAGTTGGGTACAAATAAAAGATAAAAATTACTGTCTAAAATATTTATTTGAAATAAAGAAAAAAAAAACTAGTAAAAAAATTTGATCAAACTGAATGGATTTTATCCACATATCCGTATTTCATATCTAAAATGTCTTAATGTTTTTATCTCAAGGTTAGACAATTTGGTCTGAATTCGGTAAGCATCAAGAGATAACCAATGCAAGTTTCCACCCGTGTCAAATATTGCTTTGAATCAGTGATTAACAAATAGCGCGCTTATAAATGTACTATTGTCATTGGTTATTACTATATTTCTACTGTTTTATAATGCTTGAAATATTTTTCCATTTTAAAAATTACAAAGTTACGCCATATTGAAATCATTTGGCCTAAAATTGCGACTATAGTAAAAAGTCATATTCATTATGAGTTAACATTGACTTTAGAGTTTCATATGTGGAATTGGAGAGCTGAATAAATATCACGTTTTAAAGAGTTAGCAAACCTACTGCTATTCAGAGAGAAAATTCGGTAGCATATAATTAATTCAATTATTAAGGAAAAATTAAAATAGGAATTAATATGTTTGCAAGTACATGCAAAACTAAAAAGTTAAAGTCAATTTTTTTAAATTCTAAGACAATATTGGTTAAAAGTCAAGAAATTAGTTATATTTCTTAATAATCCTATTTAAAAATCTTAGCATCTCACCAAAATTCAATGTAGCCGAATAATGGGACTTCGTTAGTAATGACGAGGTGAGAGAGCGGACAAGGCAGCCTTGCATACTACAGTATATTAGAAGGAGAAGGTGGATCTGACTGGGACATGTCCTACGAATGCCGCGGGAGATCATTAACTAAGGCAGTCTTTTCTTGAAGCTCCCACGCTCTCGCCGTCTTTGAAGGCCATCGAGAACTATATACAGAATCTTCTCGGCGGAGCTGACAGGGACCAAGACGCGCAAGACAGAGCTTTGAGGCAGCGGCTCGTGATGTCCATATGCAACAGCCATGGATAAATGAATACATTTAATAGAGAACGAATTAATGTTGGTCTAAAGACAAAGGTGGTACTTGGTTGAGGCATGTTCTCGATCGTCTTCTGATATTGTCGGTACATATTGCATAAGGGTCGGCCAAAGCTCGATTTTCCAGTTCTTAGATGCTACTCCAACACTTCTCCTTTCTTCGACAGATATGTCCTGCCCATCGATTCTTGTGCGTGTTTATTCTTTGGGTAGCCTTACTTCGTAAAGTCTTTTTCGGATTCTTAATCTTGTTTCGGATTTTATCTTTGTGAGACATTCCAACCATGGTACGTTGAATGACTTTTATTTAATACGTGTAACCTGCTGTTAGATTCCACGTCTTTGCGCCATAAGTTAATACACGGAGGATCCATTGATTAATAAGTTTTACAAATAATTATATACACAAAGTGTCCTGGACGAAATCGAAATATTTAATTTATATTACATACATCTTTTATATTATTGAGGTTAATGAATGTAAATTATTATTTTGTTTAATCGTGTTGTACCCCATCAAATAGCAGGCGATGGTAGTAATTACGGGGGATTAGAAGTAATTAAAATTTATTGTTTATGCGTCGGATTAATTACATGATATCGACATAATGACCGCTTAAACATTGATAGAACAAGAGGCAGAGCTTAAGTGCCGGACGATTTCAACGGCAATTAAACAACCCGATTAAGCTGAAAATACCTTTCACAAAGGGGAATATGATATTTGTATTGAGTTTTCGCCTTCTGACTTGAATGGAATCCGTTACGTTTGCTTTATTTACCTGGCGCTTTGTGTTAGTAAAAGTCAATATCTAAGTGACGTATTCAAGCACATTATAAGTTTTACAGTTCAGCTTATTCGGATTCAAATTGAATAAAGAACTTTTAACTGGCATTGGAAATAATATTTGATCTGATTTGATTTATTATCCTACATTAAATTGCACATATCTTGAAAATTACTTAATTACAATATTAAAACTGAAAAAAAAAACATGTAACTATACATAATCTAGCCAATTGGGTATTACCTGTTTTAATGTAGACTTAGAGGTTCAAACAAAAGACATACAAAAAGTTATGTAGTAACTAAGATTGTACAAATGAACTTTATCATAATAAATAAAATATACGTAATAATATTAGGTTCGGTAATATTATACTACTTTGTTAATACTTGTGTAAATGTATTTTGTGTACTATCAAATAGGAAGCTTGAAAATCATGTTAAAACTTGAATAAAAAGAAATATCCTATGTAAAAATTTGTTTTTATTTTATACTACCAATAATAATATAAAGTATCAACTTTAATTAATATAGTACGACATGTATTTTACGGGTATCAAGGTATCGAATTCACACTAACTGGGTGCTTAGAAATCGATAAAAAATATTTATTTTTACTATCTTCATCGGGAATCGAACACACAATCTTTGGTATGGTAATCAAGCGCTTTACCATTAAGGCATACCCGCCGGCAAAACCTCAAAACAAAATATGTCAATCACTGAAAGTACGTTCAATCTACTAGTTATTTGGAGCAAACATGTGATATATTACAAATTATAATGGATATAAATTGTTTAAATATAAATAAATACTCATGGATCTTACATTATTTGTTGACCATAACTATTTAGAAGATAATTTAAAAATGTATGTTTTTAAAATAGATTTTATGTAATTATAAGCTCGGTTACTCTTTTGAAAATGATTGCGCTGTGATTTCAGTGTTCCCTTCTTCCTTCGTGCAGTTCATTGATAAAGTACACGTGGGCTATGGGCAAAGTAAGGCCCACAGCGCGCTATTCTCTCCACTGAAGCAAAGCCTTACGTAATAGGGCCATAACTCAAGAGGCCGCCTACCGTTTAAAAGAAAAAGTAAACAATGCCGGCAGGATCTCAGAAAACGTCTTCAATGCGACGTCTAAAGAATATTCTCTACCCCGAGGAAACTAATCTCATTTTCTTTGAAATAAAGATCCCCTTCCCGATATTATTTCTAATGTAGTGGCCAAATTATAATCTAGGAAGATAGTTTAAAAGATTGCCTCCATTTATTTTTGTTTACCAGGCGTGCTTTTGACTTTAACGCGGGCATTTTTTTTAAATTACCGTGTACTATATTTCATTTTCAACGTAAAATACGATGATATATATTCTACGAGAAGTATTATGGTTGTATGGCAGAATGTACGGACCATTAACCTCATGATAAGAAAAACATTTCCATCGTGTGATAGTCAACCATGAGATTATCACTATATAGAGCCAAATGCTTTTAGAATACATTTTTAAAAATAAACTGATATATAATAAATCGAATTAAAAAAACAGTTCGTTTGATAAATGATGACACAAACGTTATAATCTTCAATACCTAAAATACAGATATAAGGTTGGTTAAATTTTTTACACTGTTATTACTATGAAAGCTGCTCTTCTGAACTCAAAGAATTAACTTCCTTAACCCACTTATAGCTGACAGACTCGTCTCAAACGTACTGAACATGCATTAACGGTTAATAAACAACTATAAATTATTTCCTTAATGTCACCAGTAAGTTATTGAATGTTTTTGTTATAAACACGTAGCTAAAGATTTAAAAAAAACTATTTAATACTCGTAAATATACACGTAAAGCGAAAATTTCGCAATGTCTTAAAACTAAGGCGTTTAACCAATGCGCAAAGACGTGGAATCTAACAGAAAGACTTTCCCACAAAATAAAGGTCACCCAGCGTGCTATAGAGAGATCCATGCTCAGAGTGTCACTCATAGATAGAATCCGAAACGAGGAAATACGCAGAAGAGCTCAAGTAGTGGATGCTACCCAACGAATAGGCACACTCAAGTGGCAATGGGCAGGACATATCTGTCGAAGAGACGACGGTCAATGGGGTAGAAAAATATTGGAATGGCGCCCAAGAACTGGCAAACGAAGCATTGGCCGACTTCCTGCAAGATGGACTGACGACATAAGAAGAATATCGGGAGTGACCTTGATGCGGAAAGCAGAGGATCGAAGAGGATGGAGACTGATGCGGGAGGCTTACGTTCAACAGTAGACGGATACAGGCTGATGATGATGATACACGTAAATTATGACTTTTACATTGTTCATCCGTTTTTTTAATGTTTTCAATAAAGCTTATATTGCGCAATACATTCAAATAACTTTATCATTTGGTTTATCGACATGATTTTCATCTTTTAAACTGAAAAACTCTTGAACGCTTAAATTGCCACTCATCGATCCTATAATTGTTTTTAAGTTTTTTTTCTTCGTTTTAGGTTTATATAGGGATAGAAAAGAAAAATCTTATTGAATTTTTAGAAAAATACTATTCAATATGTTTTTTTTAATGTCTCATAAAACGGACATTGCCAATTATGCTTACCAATATATAACACATTATAAATAGGAGATTGAATAACAAAAGTAATGTATTCATTAATAGTTGTGATCATGTTTCGTATAGCAACTGTATGCCATCAACCAAGTTGAATTAGTGACAGATCTAGGAGAACCAGTCATAATATTCCATCTTTGAGGTTTTGAATTGGTCTTCATGAGCGCAAGAGCACACTGAACCCGAAACTTTTTCAAGATTAGTTTATTTTCTTGAAGTTGAGCGCTGTCTCTTCGACTAATTGCTTCCTCGTCACAGCTTTTGATTTTCCACTGTTTTGTACCGAATATAAATTTGACATCTCAACTATGAAATCTAATAATTCATCACTAAAGTATTTTTAAAAATATTGCTTACGAGTAAGTAATTTTTAATAACGAGGTAATGAGTGACGTCTGTTCCATATGACAATAAAGCATCTAAGTCCAATTGGCAATTTTCGTTAAATAGGACTACCTAGTAACACCCTAACTTATAGTTCTAATTGGCAAGGTCCGTTTTATAGGACACTTTGAATAAACCAAGTTTAAAGTACACATAATCCAATGTATTCATTCATATTTCAACTAACTATACTAAAAAAATTACCAAAATAAACTAAATACTTACATTTTCAATCACATTTATCCGGAGCTTGAAAAGGTGTTACCGTTGCTTTTTTAAAACTCAGTTAATTCGGCGAACGGTTGTCACAGCGTAATCGCAAAATATGTGATTGTGAACAAGAGACCTTGTTCTATGGCCGGAACGTATGTACGGGACTCCGAAGTATGCATTCTTTTTTTCTATGTTCGTGTAATTGGTACGTCACATAAAACGGACTAAATCAATTTAAGGGTTAATATTAGTAGAGACCAAATATTTATTACAATTTTAAATTATAATTTAATTATTTATTTATTGACTAAGAATCCATCGTTTCATATTCAATTTTAAAGCGCAATGTATTGGTTTTTATTTTCTCCTGTGAAGCTGTGAAGCTAATAACATAAGTTAAGAGGATAATATTTTTATTCTACATGCTTTAAAACGACAATTTCGTTGAGAAAACAAAAAAGTGTTTTTAATTACATTTGCATTTTTATTGCAAGTCGTGCTTTAATTATATTTGTTCATACCGCATCGTATGAGGTTTTAATATTTGACTTTAGAAAATTCGAGTAATGTTAATATTTTATTAGTGTCCCCATAAAAATGTATATATTGTATTAAATATTTCCAGACTTTACTTTAATATTTATTTAAAATTTTATACATTTCTAGTTTGAGAATTATTTTTAACTCAAATTCTCAATACGAATAAATAGAATAACAAGTACTTATTACAAAGTGTAACAAATTTTAAGCAAAAATGGCTGTGGAAATCCACCCTGTGATTACGTATGCAAAAGTTAAGCTCGTTTTATTGCGAAGACTTCAATAAATTCTCACGGTGACTTAACACATCAAAAAGGTTTTATGACTGTGACTGTGATTTTATGATTTGAAATGTGTATAATTAATTAATAGTAGATATAGGAGAGTATTGAAAATGTGTAGTTTGTATGGAAATATTGAATTCATAACAGTCATACAGTTAGCGAAGGTTTGTATATCTACTAAATATTTAAATAATGTAATTTCGAACTTCAATTTTTTTGTTTAGAATTTGATACAGTTAATACTTTTGTTAAACAAAATCGCTCTGGAAGACTGTGTTCTGAAATTGTGGTGATAATAGAAGTTGAAGAGATACCACATGTTATCCGACTTCATAGACCACATAAAAGATGGCACGACAGCTAGAAATTCGTATCCTTGCGAACAGGCTCCACGTAATAGCAGAGCGCAGTTCTAGCAAAAGGATAACTAAAAAAACATTATAAACTTACTTAATTTATTCCTTTCAACGTCACAATTAAGTTTTGCCAACTTAGAGAAAAGTTTCTTTTACATGTCCTTTATATATAGAGTTAGGTTTTAGAATGTTTCACAAGCATGCATATTTTTTTCTTAAAATATTCTTATATGAATCATCGTAATTTTTTTTTAATTATCTAATTATATTAATATCCACGTGCAAATATATTTTACATATTTTTACACACATAGTATTATAGCCAATCAAGCTGAATATCATGATAGTGCAAAAACTGTAATAAATGTTACTCTCTTTTATGATGTATATGGATATAAAAACAATTAAAAATAATGAAAACAGAAAATCTGCATAATTATAATCGGATACTTATTACCAATACAGTGGAAGAAGGTTTTTTTACTAAAGACGAGCATACACTTTTGTAATTTGTATATATACGATAATCTCGCAAAGTTTTAAGTTGCACATATAATCATCCGTCTATAAGTATCCATCCACTGTTGAAAGTATGCCTCCCGCATGAGTTTTCATCCTCTTTGATCCTCCACCTTCCGTACCCAGGTCTCTCCTGCTATTCTTGTTATGTCGTCAGTCCATCTTGCAGGGTTTCGTCAAATGCTTCGATTGCCAGTTCTTGGGCGTCATTCCAATACTTTTCTTCCTCATCGACCGTCGTCTCTTCGACAGAAATAACCTGCCCATTTCCACTTGAGTGTGCCTATTCGTTGAGCAGCATCCACTACTTGAGTTCTTTTGCGTATTTCCTCGTTTCTGATTCTATCTTTTAGCGACACTCCAAGCATGGATCTCTCCATAGCAGGCTGGGTGTCCTTTATTTTATAACTAAGACTTGCTATTTGATTCCACGTCTCTGCGCCATAAGTACAGGGAGGATGCATTGGTTAAACCACTTAGTTTTAAGACATAGCGGAATTTTCGCTTTAAAAATGTACTTTAGTTTTCCAATTGCTGCCCATCCCAGTTGTATATGCCTGTCGGTATAAATTAATATTAATCGCATATAAAATAATAATTTTTAACAATTTTCTATAACAGAGCTTAAAGACAGTTTGTATTTGTCAAAAAAGCACAAAACCTCATAACTAATTCGTGCATCCATTAAGCTTCAGAAGTTTGTCGATCCGAGTATTAACTTAATCAGAGTATTTCTTGGAGTACCGAATTCAGGAAAAATATCCCGCGGAATCGACAAAGATTATTTTTATTTTTCCCATCTCGTTGTGATGCCACGCGAATGGGTTTCGACACGCCATTCAAAAGTTGTAAAGTGCCTTGCCCGCGAGATCTCGAGGATTCACTAAGAGGACGGGAGCCTCGCGACCTTACCCCGGACAACCCCGACCCAAACCGTCCAGCTAACGAACAAGTTATATACATTTTAAAGAAAATCTCCCGGGATTCTTTCAACATCAAGAGGCTCCGAATCAAAGGCCAAAGAAGAGGCAAATACGCTCGGTTTTTTTTTTTCGACTCAAGTATTGTTTTATCGCATACAATCGTATTCGCTGCATCTACATAGATGAATTGGGAGCGAGACAAAGATCAGCCATTGTTCTCGGGACGAAAATGTATTTTTTGTCGAAAGCTGAAATGTGCTTCAACGCCCGTACAGTCTGCGTCGAGTGACACTCGAAAATAAAGGTCGTTATCTTGTTTCTCAATTGAATTTATTTTTTGGCGGAACTCGACGATTATTAAATTGAAGAGCGATTAAATTATAAATTTTCTAATAACAGATTGATTGATATGCACTTATAAATTCAGTTACAAAATTAAAATTCAAATTCAGACTTTTTCAAGAGAGTCGCCTAGTCGTATGAAACATTTTGTTTAATGTTGATTAGTTATGAGCGATAAAATTGTATAATTACATATTTGATTGTGGTGGATAAATGCAATAACGATATGTTATTAATGGACAATATTTAAAAATGAATTAAAAAATCATAAATCACATAAAAATATTTGTGAAATGAAAGTCATTATTTTTAATTTGTAACTTCTTAATTTGAATATATTAATTAATTAATTATTAGAATATGATATTATAAAAAACTATCATATACCTTTTTCTTATTGTTTTGCCCCTCGTTTGAGTTCTATTACCTTTCTATTCACTGTCTTTCAAATACAACGTCCTCTTGTAATTTTTCTATCGTTGTTGATTAATCTAATACGGTCCAATCAATTTTAACCTGTTTTAAAATCGATTGAATCTGACACTGAGAAACTGAGTAGCATAGATTATCTTCGGTGGTATAATATAAAATATGCTCCAGTTATGGAATGGAGCTGGAAAAAAATGGTTATGGATATTTACTAAGAAAACTTTCAATCGATATTTCATCGGTACGATGTTCCGTAAACAAAAGATGTACCAAAAAGTAAACGTATTAACCAACATCTCTTCGCTCCTTTTCTTAAAAGTTTTATAAGTTGATTACTGGGGCGAATGAAGTGCTTAATGAAAAAGAAAAAATACTACCCATCGAGTCAGGCGCTACATGTACCCGGAAAGTGATCACCCATATATTTGTTCCAGATAAATGTTTTCCGATACCCAGCTTCAGTATAAGACAAATCAACAAATTTATACTTTACTACAAACGCAGAGCATTTTTTTCTTTATTTGTCAATATTGTTAAATAGAGAAATTGAGAGGGATATTTTTTTACGCAACAATACTGGATTAACTATTCCCATGCGGATGTTTCTTGAACACTTTTTAAGATTTTTTCGATTGATTATAAATCTTCGTGGTATTAAATAAGTTTGTATTTCACTCTACTGCTTATTTAATCACGATGAAATTTTGTAAGTTCATGTTAATTGAGTATCCGGAAGGTCTCTGTATCTTTAAAACCATTTTACAACTCGATCTAAAGTCTAAACCTATTTTAAGATGAAAAAAAAATTAGCGACCTTTGTTACATAAGCATTTTGAAGAATCATACTCGGTTTACATATTTAGTCAAATCGTATGGGATGACGATCTTTTGTTTAAATGAATCAAAATTACGCGCTTGTTTCAAATAAAAATATAATATTATTAAAAAATATTCGAAATTTTTTTTATTTGGTGACGAAATGTATCGGCCAAATCGAGTAGCTATTACCGAATGAATGAAAAAGTAAATTCACGAATTTAAATAATCATCATTAAATTTATCACCACCTCCTTGGATAACATAAGCTTGTATTTTTACATTAAATAAACCTACAAGACAGTGGATCTGGCTTGTATATTTGGTATATTTATATATTTTCAGATAGTGATGGCTATATGAAATATGGGAGCATAAATGTAGTTAGTGGCAACACCAAGGATTGGCAGCAATGCGAAAAGGACGCGACAACGCGCAGTGAGCTGACAAAAGTGAAACCGTAAACACGTGCAAGAGAAATGATCAAATTAGACTACCAGACCACAATAAACCCAAAATATAAATATTCTTGAATATAATACAAAATTTAACGAAACATTCGGATGAAGAACGTTGATCTTATAATATATTATAAACTGATTATTCATAATTGAGTTTTCTAGTATAATTAATATGGTAGTCCTCTGCTTTATCTTGAGAACTGATATTATAAATATCATACATACTATATAACAATCTTCGAATTAAAAAACAATTTTGTTTCTATTGCATTTAAATCCAGTCTTCGTGAATAATTTTAAAAAGTTTGTCACACGAAGTAAAGAATAAGAGGGTGAGAATGTTTCAGTTTTGTTGAAATAAAATATGAAAAAATGATGTCGTAGCTAAAGCTAAAAGTTCACGACCAAATTATACAAAAAAGTATTCGCCATATTTACCATAATTGCTTTTGTAACCAAAATGAGCGATCTTTGAAATTTATCAAATCTATATGTTTTTGTATTTTTGTAAAAAAGTTTATTTTTAGATATTTATGATATGAAACGTACTAAAAAAACTAATATTTAAAAGAAGTAACCGAATTATAAAGTACGTCTTTTAGATATTGATATTTATTTTCTTGATAGCTCAGGACATCTTATCATATTACAAATATTTAATTATTTATTTTGCTTGTATATTTACGCATATTTATATATTCATATGTATTATATACAAATTATTATGAATTATTGAGTCAATATATTCAGTATTGATAAATAGGAAGAGAAAAATCAATAATGAGTCATACAATCTGAAACAAAAAAATAAGGAACTAACATTTTTTCGATGCCTTTTCGTATCTTGCAGCGTATTACTTTGTATTATTATTTGTCTACGAAATAAACTTAATTCTTACGTCGTTTGTCTAATGATATTATCTTTCCGATCATCAATGATACAAGCAATTTATGAAATAGGAAAGTTTTTATTTTGTACGTGAAAAAGTGTATTCTTAGTTTGAGGGTTCGACCGCATTTCAGAGTCGATACAAAGTGGGTATGTATCGATAACGGATGTTGTGAAAGCCGTGTAATCTATTTTTATATATTTAGTGGCTTCTCGAAAGAAAAAAGTATTAAAAGTTACCCGGAGAACGAAACGGTAACAACGGAAAGTGCGGATTGATGAAATGATTCACTGAAAGCATTTTTACTTTGGGGAATGTGATTGAACCTTAATTGGCTGAAAGATGCTCTTCACGCCCGTCAGTGAACAAGGCTTTCTATTCATCATTGAAATCTAGATAAATTTAGAGTACATCACCGCTCTTCTCAGGTTCGCAGCTGCGATCGGCGTTAATGCCCGTGAATGACCCTTTAGCGGGGAGCAGTTAATGCCCTTCGATTAAGAAGGAGTGAAATCAATTACAACTGTTAGTATCATCAAAGCTGCTGAAGAGCTGTTAAGTCCACTTAGTTTGTGCTCATTCTCTCCTCTTCAACTATAATAAATCCGCTTACAGAGAAAAATACAAAAAATATCGAGTTTCACCTTTTAAAATTGTTCACTGATGGGCGTTTTGTACAATGTGCTTATAATTTTAAAGATGCACCAAATTGATGAAAATCTACGGACAGAATTAAAACACATAAAATGTCTATTGTCAATATTTCATTCCTTTTATTGTCTTTAATCCATGAAGATCTAAAATCACAATATAAAATTGTTCAGCCTCACAAGATATTGTTGTATCAACCTTGTCAACTTCGTCTTCAAAGTATCCGTTCGTGCGTGTAGTCGAAGGCTTAAATTACATCGTTGTTTTAATATGATTAATAATAATTATTCGATATGAAGATATTTCTAGTATATTTTATGAAAAATCAACAAATTGTTTGTTTAATTTATTACAGTACATATTCTCAAAATATCTAATGTAAAAAATGGTTTTGCCAATAAAATATGTAGTGTGATAGATTCTATAATAATTTTATTAGGTTGCATAGAAGGAAGCAAATAGGCTTATTATTTTGTATTTGAATTTTAATATGTCTCTGCATTTTAATTTATTTTACATCGTTCTGAATACACGCATTTTACTCTGTATGAGAATATTATCAAGAATACGTATAATTATTTTTTATTTGATAAAATAATCATGCATATTTAATTAATTGTAAGGTTCTAATATATATGTATATTATTAATGATGATTTACTTATTTAAATTTCTCTTTTTGTACCGGAGCCTTATTGTCTTGTATCTCTTTCGTTCTAAATTTTTATTGTAAATTTAATAAAAGCCGATCCTATTAGCGTTTTTTTTAACCATTATATTAAAAACATTTAAATATTTAATTCCATTCAATTTCAAACAATGGTCTTGCTTTCTTTCCAAGAAGTGGATGAAAATAGCAAAATCGTGAAACATTATTTCATTTGCGAGTTTTAATTTTAACGACCGTATTTTCTTACATTATTCTATTATTAAGAAAAAACAAGCAAAAGTTAGTTCATTATTTGGAAAGATTTATTGCTGTTTCAAATTAATTACTGAGTTTTAATTGTGGGGGTTTCAATGCTCAGTATTATTTTTTATAATTGCCATTATGAGACTTGTAAAACATTATCATCATCAAATAATAATTTCAAATCGTTATATCGAATATTCAAATACTTTAAGAATAATTTATTTTCCATAATATTTTGTTTAAAAATGTTTTTTATATCATTACTGTACCAAGCACAAGAAATTTGAATAACTTTGTCAACTTAGTACCGCAACAATTTTCAAATGAAAATTAAAGTAAATCATCATGAATATTATTAAAATAATAATAACCGTTTATTTAAATAACATAAATGTCATATGATATTCACTTTATTGTATGGACTTTTTTTTTTGTAAGTGATTTATAAACGTGCAACGATGAAAATCGCTTACATAAAAACAAATAAGAGTAAAGGAAATACTTTTCTAAGAGCTGCAGTTTAACTGAATTACCTTTTCATAAACTCGAAACTGCAAAATGCCATATTTTCCAATCTATTAATCAAGTTCGAAAAGAAAGTTTTCCGTAAGAACTGTACATTTTCAGCTGAAATAAAAATAGAAAAATTGCATTGTGTTGGAACGATAAATTTTGCAACCTTAATACTAACTTATTTTAACATACTAATCATTATGATAGCACAAAGATAATTATGATAACAATATAAACTCGTTTATTTTTTACAACTTAATATTTATAATGAATGTTTTATAAATAATAATTAAAAATTTACAAAACTGCTTGAGAATGAAGAGTTCTTTATTTAAACCACTAAATTTGATTGTTTTGCAAACATTTTAATAATGTACTCATATAACATAAGATGATGTACTTTCCTTATCTCTTTTTAACTTATATTCACAGTTAAGTTAAGACTAAGAATGCCATAAAACTGGAATTGAAATATGACATTTTAACTTAGTTAAAGCATTTCATCATTACACTTTTATATGGAAATTATAATTTGGTAAAAACAAGTCCGTCATTAAAATTTAATAAAATTCGGCAAACTGTTATAATATGACATTGAATTGTTGTGACCACGGGATGACATGTACACATCAACCAAGTAAAGAATTTTGCGGAATAAAATATTAACCTTAACATAAATGTTTATAAAGCGTTTTCAACGACATAAACTTATTTGATTTTAATCTGACGAAACATTTTCATTTTGTTTTTGTGTCTCAAGTAGCACTTACACTAACAGTCACTACTGTTAGTTTATCTCATTAGAAAGTGAGACTCCTTTTTATGGAATTCGATGAAAGACTCTATTGGTCATGGAGACTTTATGCATATTAAAATAAACGCATTCAAATTGTACTCGGATTGAGTGCACTCATGCAATTTTACGATTAACAGTGGAAGAACAGAGGCTGATGATGATGATAATCTTCTATTTTGAGTAACGTTATCTCTATTTTGCTGTTAATTATGATAGAACAATTAGTTGAATGCTAAATTTTTTCCAGCGTTTTATTGCTTGTTGAAGTGATCATACTACTTTAAATACAGGCTCCCCCGAAAAACTATTTTTATGAAACTACTTAATCGCTTCAGTTTTGTTCAGTTCTTAAGTTAGCTTTGTTTATCAAAACACAGGTGTGTTGTTGTCGGTACGTGGTTTTGCGGCGGAAAATCCATTCAGTTTAGTTCAGCGATGCGGTTCACGAGTGCAGTAAAGCCTTCCACGTGATGTATGTGTTTTGCTGCTTAAGCTTTATAAACTTAAATTGGAATTATTCAATGTAAGCGGCTCATGATGTCAACGAAAATTAATTGTTTATTTATATTAGCAAGAAAATATAAGACAAAATTTTATAAAAGTAATAATTCAGCAGCATTGAAGAATGAAGAAAGTCACTCATTAATTCATAAAAATATTGTAATTTTGGTAAAACTTAAAGTATATTTTTTATACCTTTACAATGCGTTTTTGACAAATAGCACAAATACATTGTTAACGTAGTTCTACTTCAATCAAGAAACTGCAGCAATATTGGATTCGTACCATAAATTGGATGGCTTATGGACTGTTATGATAATTAGTACTTTGTGAATCGACAGTAAAGTATGTATAAAACAATGTTTTCACAATTCATTAAATTAAAAAAATTAGAAACTCTACCTATTATTCTTTATGATGGCAATTGTGACGACCATATGCGGTAATTAGGGAAGCGTATATGGAATTGACAATGGGTTGTAAAAATATAATTCCAAAAATAACTTTAAATTGATATGTATTTAATACGATTGAAATCAGTTAATGTCATTTGAATTTGTTCCGTTGCTGAAACGATGCAGAATAAGGCAATATAAAACGTTATAACGTAATGAAAACTAATAAAGTTAATAAATATTAATAAAATTATAGTTTTTAAATATCGTTTAAAATTCAGAAATAAATTTCTGAAAAATGTTTTGAGTTGCTGTGTTGTATGGTAATATAAATTGCCGTGTCGTGGTTTCGTCTCGTGATTGTGATGCCCGAGCAAGAGCGCGTAGAGACGTCCAACCGCCCCGCACTCGTAGCGGTTGTCAACGCAGACAAAGACCTCTACATGCATACGAAATGCAAAGTATCATCGGCCCGGACCCAGTGCGAGCATTTTTTAAATGTTTTATTTTTTAAAGTGATTTGGTGATTAGACTGATACTCAAGAGGCCTTAGCCAATTTGTCATAAGATACTCCTCTCGCTAACCTTTGGTAATTTGAGAGGTGGATGGATTTGATGGTAGAAATGAGTTTGTTTGAGAAGCAGGTTGAGGATGAAAGAACACTGCCCGGAGGGAATATTAGATGCTAGGCAGAGATCGGATCAGGCACCTCGGAAATATTATTTTAATGAGTTGGTATTGGATGGCTCACCCTGACTGTTTCGCCTAATCGTATGATGTATGGATTTGTTATGAGTAAGTAGTATGTACGATTATGAGAAGCAGGTTGACGATAAGAGAACACTGCCTGAAGGGGATATTGGATGCTAGGTAGCTTTCGGTACAGGTACCTTGACATTACCAATCGTGACTTATTGGTTTCATAAGCCCATCAAAATACAACTGAGATGGACTGAAGCATATAATCGAACATTTATATGTATGAAAGAAATATCTTATAATATGCTATTGATAAACTTATAAATATATTGAGATTTGTAAGTGTTGCAATCGAAAATAAGATTATAAATTCTTATTATGTAATAATTTATGAAAATAATTTTAATGAAAATGTGTCCTTAAATTAGGATGTCCTGTAAGCAAATAAATATATTATTACTTAAATATACATATACTATACATAAAATTCTTTTTTCAACGCGCCAATCCAAGCACAAAAATAACGGCAGAAGCGGAATGCGAACCGTGGACCTTGGAAACCAACTATGCCCAGGTATTCATACCGCTCGGCAAACTGCGCCATTGCTATGCCTAGACTGACTCGCGTTGAAACTAGTATTTATATCATTGTTATCATCGTACGATAGATGTCGCTATAGTATATATTCAAAGTATGTATATTTTTATTATTATTCAATCAGTCTTCATTTATTCACAAGCTTAATATTATTACTTTCCGACAGTCTATTTATTTTAGTAAGTACCACTCGGGTCTCGAACCAAACTATAGACTGAATGGATGAGAAACGACTACTTATAGTTCCGACTCGGACTTTATAACCAATCATTTACCTGTGTTACTGATGGATAATTTTACCTTCTTGATATTGTCTCAAGGAGACATTATTATATGAATTTTTTAATTTTTATTAGAACATTATTTTATTATTTCAATATTCTAATCTACTTTTATAGATCATTGACTATATTACAATATTATTATTACTTAAATATACATATACTATACATAAAATTCTTTTTTCAACGCGCCAATCCAAGCACAAAAATATATAAAATAAATATATTTAAAAAATGCTGGGGTCTTATGCGGGTGAGAGCGAAACATTACTTGGCGAACCATAGCACTAGCACGGAACGTAGTTAAGCGGTTTCGTTCGGACTTCTCATAAATAACCACCTCGCTGCATCATGGTATTAAGTGTTTTGCAGAGACAAAGGCAGAGAAATGTACGTTACTTATTGTGTATGATTAGCTTTTATGGGTACAAACGTTTGCTTGACAAAAATAGTAATTTATCAAAGTCGTACAGATTTCTGATAAAAATAACAATAATCGTATGAAATTATATTTGTTATGTAAAAATACGATTTCAACGATAATCGTACCTTAAATTATAAACGATCAATTATAAAGACAATTAAAAACCATTTTAGTGAAGAATAACTCAAATAGTTACCTTTAAAATATTTTTATATACCTAAGTAGTTTTTTTAAGTATTCTTAAGTTTATGTGTTCAATATTATCAATAAAGTTTTAAAAAAACATACCAGAATGTAATCAACAATATTTTACAATAGTGGAAAATAAAACGGAAATTGGTATATTTTTCCAGAAATTCAGTTACAAAAGAAAACCTACAATGCTTACAGCTCTTGGACAGTGGTATCACTAGAAAAATTGACTTCATAATGATAATAATAAAAAATAAAAAATCAGAAACACAATTTATCATAAAATTCACATTTATTTGAAAGATGTATCTTAAAAATTTGAAGTGAAGGTGCATGATTTTTTTTTTTTTTTTTTTTTTATTTAATCAAATATAATAGGATACATTTAAGATTTTTTTGATAGTATTACATTCATTTTTTTTATTTTTTATTTTTGGAATTCGCTTTCCACGCCACTTAAAGGTAGATGGGATTCATCTTTGATTTAAGTGTTGTATAATTTATATTATTATTTTTTACATTTTTTACATAATAACATATTTTTTTTTTAGAATATAAAATAATATCGTTAAAATTTATAATTTTTTGATAATCGAAGTGACAATTTCAGCATCATTTACATATATATTTCGATTCTTTAATAGCCTCGACCCATCTAAGTCTCAATTTCCACCAGACACATTTTAATGAACTTAATATAATCAATACCTTTTTAACAATATAAATATTTTATACAATTTATATAAATTCTATACTTATTATGCTTGGATCATATACATACAATTACTACTTAGTACCTAGCTTGAATCATATACAGAGATTTATACGTCGATTTTTTCATCTTACATTTCATGTGTCTTTTCATTTACATAAATATTGTTTATAAATATCATTGATGTTTATATATAACATTTACAAAAATAAACCATTTTTTTTCAATAAAAATCATTTAACTGAATAACACTTCATCAATAACACATCATTCAAGTTATAATTTGTAAAATAAATCTTAGTCCTGAAATATATTTTATTTTTTAGTTTGTTCTTAAAAAGGTTGTATTTATCTTGAATACGAATTGAATCACTGTGCATGGTAATTCACCAAACGTAGTAAAGTCAGCTGCAAAAAATTCAAAAGCTAACTCATATTTAATCTGATTAAATCTGACCAGATCTGTCGGTGGGTTTGTTTAAGTGGTATAAACGTTTGCTTATCAAGCCGACGGTCGTGGGTTAGATGAAAAAAAAGAGTCTTTCAATCGATTTCTAAGCTCTTTAAATACTCGTGGTTGGTGTGACTTCGCTTACCCGTAAAATGCAGGTCAAAGCTTATTTATTAAAATTCGTGGTAGACGTAAGTCGTCTCGACCACCAAACCATTAAATTATGTTTGTATGGCTGTAGTTTATCATCGTAGTCGATCAACACTACACATGCAGCGCTGAAAGTCATAAGTAACATGAAACGTGTCATAGAATACAAAGATGAGATTTTTGCAACACCATCACCATCTTTCGGTAATATTTTGTAGGTCGAATGTGCTAACATAAAAAAAATATAACAGAAGTTGCTCGGTATAGAAATGTTATATTTTGACAAAAAAACAAATCTAGGTACATGAATACATAAATAAGCAATACCCAAAAATAAAATGAATTGCTCGCGTCGTTGCTTGGGACAATTGAGCTGATAGGTTTAAAATTACGGACGGCATGAAGTTTTTTTTAATCATACGAAACATTTTGTATAGCATCGATTGTAAAATTTCGAAATGCTCATCGCTCACAATGATTGTCAATTCATCTGGCAGTTTACTGTTTTACCGTTTTATATAGTAGTACGGAGATCATGGAGAATTTTAAAATTTCATAATGTGAAGTGATTTAAGCTACATATATTAAAATCAATATTTAATACATGTATATAAATTCCCAACAAACATCATTTTATATGACATATTTATCAACAATAAATCGGAACAAATATTTTTTTTAAAATGTATGCAAATATTTTTATACTATTGTTACATAAAAAATATTCAAAAAAGAAATACTATTAATTTTCATGTTTAATTTTAATAAGTATAAACATGAAAACAAAATTATCAACGATTACATATAGTTCCTTTTAGTATACTGTATTCGTGTAAAAAAACGTTGTAAAAAATAATAGTATAGATGGTTGAAAACTATTAGAGCATATTTTAAAAATGAAATAATCCTATACTTGTGCCAACGGAGAACTCATTTAAAAATCTCTTTGTGATAGTCGATGAAGTTCAAAGAAAAGTTGTATGAAAAGACTGTGCTCGCTTAAGGAAAATTGTTAAATATATAATGGACTTTGTCGGCAGAAAAGCCGCTAAAAATGATATATTCAGTCAATCATCCTATAAACGAACGATTTTTTTGATTTGTAATGGTGATTTATATTTATCCTGAGTGTTTTCATATAACAGTCATTTCTATTTTTTTTAGGTTGATCCACCTCTTAGGATTAAATGTTTACGCCCTCGAGAATTTCAGTGTAATCATTTCATATTATGAAAACGTTATAGGAGGGCCAACTGTATTCGGAAGCACTGAATAAATGATATGTCTCCATAATGTAGGCTTCTAGCTAAAATGATATTATTGTTAGTAAAATTATTTATTTAAAAATATTATAGTTAAGATTATTCAAAAGTTTTTTAAACATTGTGTAGATTAAAGAATGACATTTTTAGTTTAAGCTTTAAGCAATTGTATACACGACGACATGTTTTAATATTCATCAATAATCAATTATAAAGGCTATATTATTATTTTCTGTTTAGATACAATCATATTTTAATGTTACGTTTGTAAATATATTTCAATGAGTAATTTAATCATGAAACGTAAATTAAAACATTGCATTTCTAATATATTTTATGATTACTTAAAAAAAACTAAAAACTGAAAAGTAAAATTAGTTTCTTGACTTCAGACAGATTATCGCTGCAATATCATGCCTGCCAGCCAACAAATAAAAGGCATTCTGTAGTTTAACGTCTGGCATATTTACGTTTACCAGACTATTTGGCAAGAGCAACTCTGCCACAGTATTTTTTTCCCTCGTCGTTGAATTACTTTAAGGGAGTTCTAACTGCACTTTGCCATGTTTTGAACAAGTGCTGGCTTTATACTTTATAAGACTTTATACTTTTGAGCCTTCTTAACTTAAATAAGATTACGATATTTGGATTATTTTTTATTTTTATTAGAATATTGTACATTATTCATTTATTTTATTTTATAGATAATTGATCTATATTTCAATATTATCAGTAATTAAGTACACACATACAATTTAACATAAATAAATTCAGAAAAATATCGGCAGACGTGGGATTTGAACCTCGAGTGTTGCTCTTTGCTCCGTCTTTATACACCGCGTTGTCCACACGACCATTCTCTGCCTAGATAAGATTACAATAAACTGAAATTCACTAAAAAAAATGGAAACATTTTTTTTACTTTCAATATTCGATCCTTAGTTTTAGTTGTCAAATATTGCAGTTATATAATAATTGTAACAGCTGCCATTATTATTGCCTCATATCAAGTAAATTCTAAATTTTAAAGCTCAGTCTAGTAGATATGTACGCGTACTTGTTTTTTGCATACTTCATTACCGTCTTCAAGAAGTGAATTCAGTCGCTCATATATAGTAATATATAAGTAGGCTACTACAATTGAGGTATTATTGAACATTATTTTATTCAAATTATCCTTAAATAACTAAAACTAAATGTAACCTTTAAAGAATAATTTATTTATATATTTTTTCTACATCTTCTAAGGATTTTTTTTTAAAGTATATATTTTTTATTTATGTAGAGCTTTTAATCACTCATTTAATTTTCCTTGTTAAATAAAAATGTTCATCAATAACTACTTTTGAGTTGTTGTATATACATAAAATGAAATAGGATCTCGCAAGCTAAAAGATTATTTATAAACGCAAAAATAGGATTTAATATTTCTACTGTCCTTTCTTTAAATCTCAAGACTCTTATACTGGAAAGGAATTATAAATTATGCATAAAATATAATTACGTTAAAATTTGCGTTAAGGTATGAGTATAGTCAAACTAAATATCTAGGCAGCTGAGAATGATTTATGTTGACTATTTGAGCAGTTTTATGTCTTAGCTAAATATCGGATAGGAAAGAAGAATAAAAATTGACACAGCGGTTTTTTTTCCATATCCGTTCCACACCTGATACATATTCTCGTAGTAACTACAAAACCTGTACTGAGATATATCTCACCAGACGGTCCACCTATATGGTTCCTAACGACCTCCAGGGGAAAAGTCTGAGGACTTGGAAAATACAGAAGTTGCAGAATCGGAGACATATTTTGAATTATTTGTTATGTAAAGGGTCCGCCAAATAACTTTTTTTTTTTTAAATCAGGGCGCAAAACATCGAGTGTAGCTTCGGCTGTGTGGCACGTAGCGCCGTCCTGTTGAAAACAAATGTTGCTAATATCCTCCTCTTCAATTTTTGTGACCAAAAATTTGCTCAACATGGCCGCGCCGCATGGAAGCGCCATTGATGGCGCTTCACGCACACTTTCTGCCACAGCAGCAATATTCTCGGGTGTACGCACTGTTTTTGGCTTTTCACGCTTTGTTTTATCGATGAGGATGCTATTTTTTTCACTTTTTTCACAAGATAACAAACATACGGAGCTGACGGTGATTCTCTTCTTCTAAAATCCGTACGCAATTTTCGCACACATTCTGCAACATTGCCATGATTTTCAAAGTAATGTCGCAATATTTCCCAGCGTTGTTCAAGCGTATACACAACCATATTCGTTTAGCGGAAGGATAAAACTAATTATCTGTCAAATCAGACATGAGCTAAGTGTTACCATTCACGAAATAAGTACTAGTTGAAAAAAAAACGTTAGATGGTGGACCCTATATAACATTTAAGGCGATTGGATAATGATGCTCCCAGTATCTGGGCCATTTGATCTTAAAAGGCGGCTTATACCAAACAAATTATTACGTATCAATCAAATGAAAATGTTGTGTTTTAAAATCGTATTTATCACATGGAACGTTTTAGAGTTAGTCAATGATGTTCTAGTTGCATTGCCCGGCCTCGTAGCGCTGGTAGGTGCAGTGGACGGTCAGAGAATGTTGTGTTCTACATGACACTCGGATGCTGCATTTATTTTCAATCATTTCCATCTGCGAGTGCCATAAAACATGCAGACGCATTAAAACGTCATGTCCATCGGACAGGGATTTCAAAACCGTGCGCACGGGCATGTTACGCTCGTAATATGTCCCGCGCGTAAATTATTGATTAGGCTTAAAGTGATATTGATATTGAAAATATATTATTCGCCAATTAAATAGGTATGATAATTAATATTCTATGGCCGTCATTGTTCGGCCGTAATTCAACTAGCTCGGTTTTATTGCATAAATAATTAAATTTGGTTTTATAGTCGTTGTGATAGACCGTAAAATGATATGAGGTTTGCCAGCATTACTGAACAATGTACATGATCTATTATAAAATAATAACTTATTATTTATAAACAATACGACAAGTAAGCTTAATATATATTTTTTTGAATTCGATAAAATTTACGAAAAAAAAGAACTAAATGGTTCAGGACTCCGTAACGTTAGGATAATTGTCTGATATGCTTAAAAAATGCTTATTGATAAGACAAGTATCGTAGCAGTTGCGTAGCATCTATGTAGCTGCCATTTGTGGCCACAATACGCTCCAGCAATAAAACGTTTATAAAAGAAGGTATGACAATTCATATTTCAGAAGGTATTTCTTTGTGAGGGACTTATGAAGATCAGTTAAAGACATTTTTGTTCAAAACTAACGAAAAATATTATCAATTTAAATTAAAGAAACATTATATTTTTAGCGTTACAGTAACCAATTAAGTTTAAAAAGATAAAGAAGTGGTTTAAATATTATGTATATTAAACAAGAGAATTAAAACTGCTGACAGCATACAACTAATTCATTATACCGCCTCATGCAGTAGTGAAATTAATACATTTCATATGCTTATAATTAATATCCTTGACTTGATGAGGCGGTGATCTGGACCTGTGGTCAGTATCAAGTGAAATGTACAGAACATAGGTAAAAATCCTATTTATCTGATTAATTGATGAAAGAAATGTCATATAATCGTACATGAAGGTGTTAAATATTGTATAATTTGTTAAAGCAATATTATGCTTAAATTGTTTGCTTAGCCAAGCGATAATACCCCACGTAATGCTATAATTAATATCGGCCATACACTGTAGTAGTTAATAGAATCTCTGATAATCTATTGGTAGGAGGATTGTCACATGTAAATGCTTGCGGGTCCTGCATAATTGGTGAGCCCTGGTCTTGAAACGTACTAGATTGCGTCAGTCGGAGAGCTGCGGGCCATACGGGCGGCCGGCCCATACTCCGAGGTCAGGGCTCATGGAAAACCAACCGAAAGCATTTTTTTTTCATTCCGTTGAACCCGATCACAAATAAAAAAACTATTTTTACTTTGCATATTCAGGCGATTGCTGAAAAAAGTATAAGAAACCGTAGATGTGTTTGTGTACAACAGTTGATACTTATGTATTGTACAAATTCACAACAAACATCATCTTATATTATATTTCTCTTATCAATAAGTTGGACAAAAATAAACGGCGAACGCTGGAATCAGAACCACGAAATTTTACAATAAATTATCATTCTGTAAATCTGTATTCAGCGTAGTCCCGCAGCCATTGTACAATGTACGTATATTGTATGTATATTTATTAAGATTCAATTAAAACATTTTATTTACAATTATTTTTTTTATGAACGATTGAAATTCGTATCCAAATGTTTGAAATTTATTTTTCTCTAATTTGAGAGACAAACTTTATATAGTGAAATGAGGCAAAGGCATTTGCGGCATACAAAAAATTGTGCTTGCAATTTGTGGCAATTATATGCTCCAGATAGGAAGCAGATATGCAGAATGTTAACGTTAATATTTGATGTATATTATTTAGTGTTGTATAATGTAAAAAATGCAAATTGGAGAAAAGAGGATCAAATAATATTTTTTTATCTATAATATTAACTTAGTTTTTAAATAAACAGATGTTTTGATCGCTATAGAACGTTTAAGATTTAAAAAAAATACGTTTGTGGCCATTTCAATCAATTTTCGTATTACTGACAAAATAGTATATAGTTTTTAAAGAGTTTTATTACACTTACGGCAGCACTGGCCCTATTGTTTCGGGATCACAAATCCTGCGTTGGGTCTAGAGGACGGGCTGACGTGTGACGATGATCAATCGGGAGCGGTTCCATCCAAATAAATGACCGGACACGACGTTTGTAATGAGTCGCAGTCATGCACTGTCCACTTCCACACGTGGAGGACCTCCAGCCACCGGCAGAGGGCCATCTTCATCACTAAACGACCCGACAAACTCCACCACAGTTTGAAACGAGTAATAATTAACATACTCCTAGCACAGGTCACATATCAATATATCGTGCGACACAATGTGACAATGCGCTCGAATGGTTATTGACAATACTTTATAATATTTGATAAAAAAAGTCACATTTTCGTCGTTTAATGCTTTTTTTTAATGTTAACACATACAGGAGAATACCGACAGATGGTGATAGTAATTTTTTGAAGTTTCATCTGTGGAATTCACTTACGCTTACCATGGTGTATATGGCTAAGCCGGAGGTAATTTAGAGCTCATAAATCGATTAAAAATCATTTTTTTTATTTTAATCTCCGTCGGGGATTGAACCCACGACCTTTGGTTTGCAAAGCAAACGCTTTACCATTGAGCTATGACCACCGGCTGACTCATGCAGAGGCCATATAATAAATAAAATATTTATTATATTACTACATATTTTAATGGGACGTTGTTTAATTGCTATTAAATTATTATATAAAGTTAATCGTCACATGTTTTATAATTAAGAATACTTGAAATCAGCTGTACTAGAATATATGAGTAGGATAGTAAATGGAAAATTGATTGACAGGTAATATAATTTAATATAATTAAGGTTTAAGCTAAGCTAAAGATGTGGCTAGGTGAGCAAGAGTTACTTCGAAACAAAATGTTTAACTTATATATTCGATAATTACATATTACAAACAAACCACATCCGGAAAAGGTGAACCTATAAACTTGCCAAAAAGAGACCTTTTATTAATTTAGTGAATATTGATCTACATATAAGCGATTCATCATTTGAGACGAGATGAATAATAAAATTGCTGAAATGTCAAATAATATACTCAGTTCATTTATTTGATTCAGCCAGGTCTCATATTCACTTAATTAATTTATTTGGTTACTCAGCACCCTTTCTCACGATGATAAGCGTCAAATTCTTGGGTTGCCTACCAAAAATACCCACACGCTTCATATCCATTGACCAAGTTATTTCACCTACTTATTACAACGTCACCAGTATTCGGGAATTTACTTCTAACATTATTATTGACTCCGTTGTAATTTTGTCAAATGTTCGTACACGGACCAATAAAGTTTAAATGTTTGAAAATGTTCTTGTGAATAGATAATTAATTATTGAAGTACATATGAAGAACATATGAATTATTACATATATCAAACCTAATTCTTAAGGGTGAAGTAAAATAACTGCTTATAGTAGATAAGTAAGGTGAGTTTTTTGCAGGATAAATGCAATATTGAGTGGTATTAATTATTTGGATAATTAAGACATGTAGATAAACTAGGAGAAAAATTATTTGAATATAATAAAATTCCATCATGTATTACGTTCTGTTCTTAATCAATAATTTACTCCCAAATGCATTTAAAAAAATTCATTGTTTTTAACCGACAAATTGTGTTTATTGCAGTGAATTACTTTTTTCTATTGAAAGGATATATTGTTTGTAGACTGCCTTTCTTATTTTGCTCGACAGGAGACGCTTGTAGTTCAAGTTTTAGCGGTATCTAAAGCTCATGGCTGATTCCTTTTGATGTATTTTTTTCTGTATGATACGAAACCTTATTACTTCTGACAGCGATGCGAAAAGTTTCCTACTTGACGTGTCGCAAGTAAAAACGCACAACATGTTAATTTAGATAAATTCGTATATAATTAATACATTGTAAATCTAAAATTTATGTTTATTGCAGAAGATACGTATCAACGTTTTCTTATATCATATATGTTTATAAATATATACATAAACACCATACAAATCGAGGGATATCTGATAGATTATACACGTATAGAATTTTTTACGTTGGCTACACCGGATGTATTATATACCTAATTAATTTATCTGCATTTCAACTGAAAGTCTTCTTTTTAATTAAAATAATGTCTTAAAAGTATGTGATATAATAAATAAATTTTCTACAACCACCATATTTTGTAAAATATTGTTTTTACATCCGAAAAGCAAATTACAGTCATATTTGTTTTTAGAGGATGAACAGTGTCAACGAAGAAAACACTAACGCTATCAAAAAAACCATTTCGTTTTAATATGTACAACTTAAAGGTAAGAAAATAAGGTGAAATCTAAATAAAGAAGAAAAACAAACTTAAGTATTTACTGGAAGAAACCCTTTTAAGTGTTTCCGGTGATTTTGTGAAAACCCTTTTATTCCGATACGATTGTCTTTTCATAGAATCCCATAATTATGCATTTTATTATTTACAATGGCATCTAAATCCGATCCATTAGTAGTTTTATAAAGAATAAGTATTTCCATTTAAATAAGTTTTCAAAGCAAATGGAATATCGGATTAAACCATCAAGTAGCTTAAACATAAGTCTTTTAACTATAATTTATTTAACTATTGATGGCCTTTCATGCGAGACATTTTTGTTTTGAATTGATCTTACATCTTAAATATTTTATTGAAATATTCTGACTTTGATACATTGCTGTTATGGTAGTTATTTGCTTTGACATAAGAAATATATATTAAATAATAGTTTATACTTCAAGTATAAGCAAGAATTTTTCGTTCGTTAATAAATAAAAACTAAAGCTATGAACGATCAATAGTACTCGTAAATTATAGTCGCCACGCGTGAGAACCTTTGGATGAAGCTTTCAAAGAAACATGTTTGAACAACTTTTGGACCCAAAGTGACAGTGTTTACGTATAATAACTAATAGAGATTAATGGGCCGTAATAGCGAAAGATAATTTTATATTTTTGTTGCCAAACACTCGTAAGGCTGGCCGCGAGTAATGAGTATAATTATTAAATACGTCTACTAAAGTTACGTAATGCCAAAATTATAATAATGACAAAATACATTACATGACGTGTGGGCGATGTCATAACAATAGTCCTTTACAACTGTGTGATAAATGGTAATGATCATTATGAAAGAACTGTTGGTATATGTGAAGCTTGTATAAGAAATTTGAAATAATTTAGTTGACCAAACTTAAATAGTAATTTAAAAAATTTAAAGAATAACTGAAAGTAATTATTTTGATTAATTATTTAGTAATTGCTAATCAATAAACATTGATACAAATATTTACAGTTTTCACCTAATAAACTAAATAATTGTGGATGCGGAAGGCGGAGGATCGAAGAGGATGGAGACTCATGCGGGAGGCCTACGTTCAACAGTGGACGGACACAGGCTGATGATGATGAAACTAAATAATATTTTTTTAAATATCTGAATGTCATATATAAATTCAGTCGATGTTGTTTCATTAAAAATAATTTGTTTTTTGACGATTTAAAAACTGTTCTCATATATAATTTTAATTGAATTACAATTACTTCCAGAAGACCGTCGGGAACTATACATAGAATGTACACGGCGGAGAAATCGCTAACATGGGATTAGGCAGAGACCTTGGCGCTGTCAGATCTTTGTGGCGGCAGCTCTTGATGACTGTAAGCTACATTTAGAATAGCAGACATGGTATGCTGATGACGATAAAATTTAATTTACAGTAAAAACATATTTATCGAAATAAATCAACAAAAATACGTTGATTTAAGAAAAAGAGTTTCCCAATAATTAAATGCTAAAAGTTAAAGAACTATAAAAATTACATATTGGTTAAATAAAAAAAATAATAGATCGTTTGTTATTCTTTATCGAAACACGATGAAACGATTTATTTATTTAAATCATTTGTTTTTATGATTGATATTTGAATCGAATTTAGAAAATTCCATTGGATAAGCTGCTCTATATTGCATTTTAAAATGAAGGTTCACATTGAAATAGGGGATCACGGATGGTGCTCGGTACAAAAGAGTACGGTGATGGAATCTATTACCGACTGTGAGTTCAAGATTTATCATTCCATTTCACCAGCCAGTTCTTCAATTCTAGGGATAGCCTAAGCCATTGATTGTTTTCCATGCTGGTTGTTTTGGGATATATCGTGAAAGGATTCTATTTTATTCGGTGAAGAATATCGAAATAGCGCAACCAAAAACTTTTAGATACACACACAACTGTGTTCTTATACGTCAAAATATACATATTTCCCTTGTTTCTGAATTCTTGGATAAATACATGAAATTTGAAAATATGTCGTTATTATATTGAAAATAATAAGTTTATATTTATAAGCTTATATTATTTTATTTATCACATGTGAATACTTTTTCTTGGTCATATTATCACCATAAAAAATATGAATTGCTCATAAAAATATACCCTTTTAAACTTGTCGTCTCAAACATTAGTACAGTAATGAGATTTTATAATGCTACAATTGTAACATATTTTGTAACGCTTCTCTACAATTATATTATGTAAATTTGTATATTTTCGCGACCAAAGTTTTAATTGTGGCTTTTGGGTTCAAGCCTGTGGCGATTTTCTTTTTCTCTCCGATATTTTGACCGCCGTTACAGTTGTCATCTTAAGGGTTAAAATACGTATATCTTTATACAAAAATTTGGACTGAAGTATATACTAGTATATTTCCTAAATCAATAAAAAAAACACGAATTTATCATTTTCGCTTGTATTTTCGGTGATAAAATTAATTGTCTCCATCTCCTTTAAATGTTAAGTCTCTATTCAAATCTCTTTCAAGGGTTCTGTCTCTTTAACACGCCTGTACAGGAGCCGCAACTGTTCAGATGAGATTCCAATAGCACTTATAAGTTGCTAACTGGTCATAATATGAACGATCGCATCATCAAGGAGACCTTATTTCCCGGTGTGATGCGAGTGTGCGGCGCGTAAAGTCCAGTCTAGATACATACATTCATAATTTTAGCGATGCAATTATTTAGAAGAAAAGATTTGTAGTTTGATTTTATGGCTGGTTGTTTAAAAACAAAATGAAAGGTTCATACAATAATATGAAAAACTATTGAGAGTAATCTAAGAATAAGTTTTGATGTGATATGCCAATTAGTTAAATAATTGACGTTTTGCTGGTTCGTATTGGCCAGAAGCAATTAGCTGTTTCTCAAGCCGACCCTTATCATGGCGCCGATCGCTGACAGTCCCACTAACTTGCCAACAACTCTGTTCCCAGCCTCTTCTTGGTCCGCATTGTGAGGGTTTGGTTGTCTGCTTATTGTGATTGAAACGTGATAACATTAAAATCAACGAGTGTGCCGACTGAAGGTTTTCGCAACGAGCTTCGCCAAACAATAACTCGCGTACTTGGCATTGCGAATTTATGGGCTGGCTTTATTGCGATTTGAATTGGATGTTTTTAAAATGGCAATCGTAAGCTATAAACAAAGTCAATTCTCTTATAGCAGCAATATAAGGAACGTGTTAAAAAGTTAGTCTTTACCCCTTATCAGTTCAATATCTATATAACATAAGAACACCAACGCGATCTCTATAAAAAAAATACACTGTCAATCTCTTTAACCCACACAAAAACGCAATGCACGTTTTCCGAATGCAGCATCTAGTCGTATTGAGTAAATGTCACTGGTCTAGATCGGTTGTTCTACGTCAGTGCCAAAACTGATTTGAAAATTTTGATTCGACATTTTTAATGTTGATGATACACCACGTTTGAAAGACCTATTGCAGCTGATGAAGACAAATAATAACCCTAATGTATGAAAGCCGTCTAGTAACAGCTTGTAAGATCACAAAGAGATTATTTTTATCGAATTTGACTGCTTATGCTCATTTTAAGTGTCTAGGTTAAATACGTATATTTTTTAAAAACGAAATTATTTGCCGAATAAGCCAATAGAAGATCCTTCTAATGGCATCTGGTATATAGAGAAGATAACATATAGGGAATGTAATATATTTATATGTTACACTTATTTATATGTTATGTATGAAAGTGCTGATGGTTTGTATTGGATTATGTGACTGCGATGAATTTTT
Source organism: Glossosoma conforme (assembly GCA_022606575.1). Taxonomy (NCBI): domain Eukaryota; kingdom Metazoa; phylum Arthropoda; class Insecta; order Trichoptera; family Glossosomatidae; genus Glossosoma; species Glossosoma conforme. The sequence continues at coordinate 571,303 of JAGTXR010000151.1, forward strand.
CAAACATTTCTCTGTGTTGACACAGACACACAAAATATAATGGTGTTTTTAATATCAAAGCGCCGTATATTCATCTGGCAATAATGAACACGTATATTTTAATATTCATTAAATAACATCATCGTATTATTTCATTGAATGACTCGTTGAGTGCAGCATTTACAGAAATATTCAAAACAGCAGAATAACTATAATCACCCATAATATTGTTTCACAGCAACTGTATCTTGTTTTATGAAAATGGCTGTTTATTGATATCATTGTGTATACGAAGTTAAATAATAATATTGATAAAAAACACAGTTTTTAATCCCTTCACAGAGGATGAATTTTTTTTAAACATACTTATATTATTAACGATAAAAGCTGGTTTACCCGCCTCTAAGGGATTAATGCTTCGAGCCTCAGCAGTGGCAAACTATTGTAAATAAAAATGTTGATAATTAATACACAAATATTGCTCGTATAGTACAGTGTTGTCTCTTCCCCGGGCTCTTGCTGTGAATAATTTATATATGTTTTACTATTTAAATACTTAATTTTCTTTATCAAAACCATGAAAACATTATAAAGTATTTTATTGACGTGGGTGATTTGTAAAATAAATAATTTCGTATGATTAATTATTCAATTATAAATTCTGTACTAATGCAAACTGCAGTCTATCAAAGAGACATTTTAATATAAATTTTAATACGAAGCTCAAACGTTTAAATTAGGACGTCTTAATAATACGTTGTATGGGGAAATTTAAACAGCTGAAAAATTAATAACCATACATCATACCGCTTTTTATGAGTAAACATATTTTGTCATTTGGATATAGAAATCTTGAAAACAGTAAATTGTCTCTCGAGGCCCCTGTACAAAATACTTAATTCCTGAATTTCCCAACTATTGTATAGTATTTTTATATTTCACTTACAAAATATATATAAAAAAATAACTCAGTCATAAAAAATACGTATAGGAAATATGTGTTGTAGTTATGTACGTGAATGGAGATAAAAGTACTTTTCTTTCACGTCCGGTTCATATCTGAAAAATTTGATCACCACAAGTTGCGCCAATCAATTCTGTCATTTTAAATTATCCGGTCGCTGTCCCAAGACATCTTTGCACCTCTAAGGTACACCTGATTATGTAGGGAAGAATTCCATGATGGTGATATATAGGTGGCATCAATTGAGAAAGTTCTGAGGAGCAGTGTCTGTAATATTAGCGATAAATATCAGTCGTTAGTATAATATTATTTATGTGATACGTTGATATTTAAAAAATATTTTTTAATAATAATTTTCATTCAGGAAGTAATTTGGAGAACCATAAAAATATTGGGTTATATACTCGTATAAAGTTGCAGTTGCAAGTCGGTTCAAAAACGATATGCTGGTTCGAACATGAAAAATAAGATACTTATAAAAAAAAGTATCAAGTTTTCTTAATTGATGAAGTAAATTAAGTTTATTTTTAATATTTCGCAACGCTCACTTTGGGAAGTCTTGGTTTAAATAATGAGAGCCGTTAGTCATAAAACATGAATTGTAATTTATTTTCCTGACGGGTAACATTTTTTTGAGAAGTGGCTCAAATAATTTTCTTCTATGGTTGTGTTTAAATTATAATAAAATGTGTGGTTTTAAGGATGTGCAAATAAGCTTGCATTTTTTTTAAGAATGTATTATGTAGATTTTTACAGTCAGATCATGTTCACCAAATTAGATATTAACATAGCTTCTTTTATTTATTTATTTATATCCAGAATCGAAATTACAATTTTTTTACAAATATTTAGAAACATATAGTATACATAAATATACAATAAATAGAGAAAATAATAAAAAATAAAAATTACACAAAAGAATAAGAATATGACACGTGTCAAAGATCACAGAGACCAACTAGAACAATACCATCGACAAAAGAGGAAAAGGATGTAAGAAAGGGATCTTTTACAAGTCAATCAAGCAAAATTGACGTTTTCTTAAAACGAGGGACACATTAACTTATAAATACAATACAAAACGAAAAAAATGGTTTGCTCTATGACGATTGTTGTTAAAACATGATTTTAAACTTGTTTGCCCTAAAATGTCTTTAACCGTGGTAATATTAAAAAATATATACTTTAATTACAGTATGTTTACTAATAACACAATAAAAATAAATTAGTAAACATAAAACGATTTAATTAAATAATATAGCATGCAAAATATTTAGTTAATAAAAGGTTAAACTGTTGTATTAAATAATTTTATTTTGAGCTAGTTGAATAGAATTTCATGATATATATCTTTTTTTTGACCAAAATTACTATAAAATATTTTTATAAATAAAAAAATGATGATTATTATTTGATAATTTCATATTATTGAAGTTTTTAAAAATAAATACTAACAAATTTTTGTAATTTTCTTAATTGCGAACGTATTTCTTAGACATTTTCGCTGCTTTTGTTAAAGCAGTGAGGAAAACACAAGTAGGCGAACTGGAAAATACTTTCTAATAGAGTTATAGCGGGGCGAGTTGAAACTTTGTTTCCACACACTCGCTGCATCCCGAGATATCACTTTCAGTGAATAGTAAACCGATTAAAGTTACTGTCTAATCTGTCTTATGACCAGTCTTAGTTGGAGCAAGCGTGAGGAAATGTTAGTCCTAAAACTTTGTCGAAATTTCAGAACGGAGTCTTCTCTAAATTGAGTGCTTACCTAAGCATATACATGGTTTACATCCAAGCTACCCGAGCGCTTTAAGCTCCAAGTCTGTGAGTAATATTCGTGTTGGATAATCACATTAAAGCTGTTGATTGTTGATCAAATACAAATAGCAAGACACACCTCCTGGGGACGGAAAATTAAAATTTCAGCCAAACGTTGAATATTACACGTTGTGTTTGACCAACAACTGTTACAAGTTTATGTATTATTAATAACCATGAACGTAAATACTTCATTAGTAACCATTCGTGAAACGTGTTATTTATTTACTAACGGAGAAAAGTTTCATTTTGAATGAAAAAATAATAAATGTAAATTTGTTTGAACACGATAATACTTTTATTCTACGATAATTATTCTATATAATCTAGAATTGATCAATTTAATCATTCGATTTGAAAAATACGAGTATATGTTCCCAATTATTTGCCATTAAATTTAATTTAATGAAATTGATTATAAAAATGAATGGATCAGCAATTTCTTAAAGTTGTATGTTTGGAAGTAAAATGGCTATTTAAAAATGTAAGAAAAACATTTCTATCAAAATAATACAGTTTTTTCGATATTATTTGTCATTATTATATAAATGCTTACTGCGGACTTTAATCCATAGAAGTTAATATTAACGGCTGTGAAACAGATAACTCTATAATTAAAGTATTTATATATAAGTATTAAATAAAGTGAGCGTAGCCATATGTACTTTGTGATGTTGCTTCAATGTGAAGTAATGTAGTTCTTAAACAAACGTTATTATTATGTACATTGTACAGAAATAACATTTAAAAAAAAAGCACAAGGAGTATAATCGTTGAATCGTGTTACGTAAGGTGTTAAGTATCGTTAGCAAACGTAACCGTGTTTAATTTCTGTTTGAGGATATTTCCATCTGTCTAGTATTTTCCATAATGATAAAAACGGTTGACCGATTCGAAAGGGTCCATAATTAGGATTGTATGAAGGGTTTTACGACACTGCCATCGGTATTAAATTAATTAACACAGGATCCCGAAAACTTGTTTACAATTTGCGCTTTGATAATTTGTGGAGTATTAATTAGCATAATACATCTAAGCCATACTTTGCGTCGTGGAACAGCCTGCCTAAGAGATCGCTGGGCGAGAGATAGCTCAGCCTCAGGAGCTTTCGCTGGGATTTAAACTTTTTTATTATAAATAATGAGGTAATACGAAAGTTGTGTATACTCAATGAATGCTATTTAGATTTAAAAAGTATTTTGATTTAAGAACATCACAAAATATTTAGGAATTAAAATATGTTTTCTTGTTTTTGTTGATTAGTAAACATCAATTATTATCAAACAAATGTATCCTAAATAATAAAATGAAAAGAAAGAATTGAGTGATTACTTTTAAGGTTCTATTTTATGAATTCAGAGTAACTATAAAAATTAACTTTTAATAACCAGGTATTCTAGTATTAACAAGTACAGTGAACGCTACTGATTAAATAGAAACAGACAAGTACCAAAGTGCGGAACACATATGTCAAAGGGATGGTCGAAGGAAAAGAAGTAGAGAAAGGAGTAGTGTCCAAAAACTGTCAAACAAAGTTTAGGCAGGCCTCTTGCAAGATGGACTGACGACATAAACAGAATAGCTAAAGGAGGTTAAATGCAGAATACTCGAGATCATGAAGGACTGAGATAGGTTGATAACAATGATGATTCGAGGTATACAATATATTTCCTACGTGATATATACAGCTATTATGACAGTATTATGTATGTACTTAGTAGTATTGTTTTTTTTATGTTAATGTTATAAGTTTATTATAGGTAAGTACTCGTAAATATACGTTGTAAACAACAAAACAATGTAATCAGATTAGATGCTTATAATGTCTAATTAGCTTGTTCACACAATTTTCCTTCCGTCCATAACAATAGACATAAGACTCGTGCGGTTATAATTGGGTATTAAGTTTTCTCCGGCATAAGTAGTAATTATTATCGAGACCGTATTCTGCTCGCAGATCTTCATCGGGGAAATATAATCCCTTATCTGAGAGCTTGCTCTCGAGAAAGAAAAACAAAAATAAAATTTCATTCTCTCGGCATTCTTTCACCGATATTATTTATACGTTGAATTTTAATCAACACTTATAGAATTCTCAGAACCCAGAGGAGCGAAATAAAAAAAATGAGATCACGCGAACTGACTGGAGGAAATATCTCTCTAGCTGACTATGATTAATATTCTTATCACCAGCGAATTCCCTATGGTGAGGTTTTTTATTTTTTCTAAGAACTGTTGACTTATTGCAGCTGTAACAGTGTCACATAGCTATCCCTGAGCTGATAAATTCATTGCGTATCTCTCACGCCACTTAAGTCACCTAGGTTTTTTTAATTTAAATAGTTTGTATAATCGTTTAACTTTCTTGAAAATCTAAAGCGTGTGACTGAAAAAAGCTGAAATAAAGTTTAACCTAAACAATAGAACACGTTGAAGTAATCACTCGGATTAATAATTATTTTATCTTGAATAATATATACGAGTATTTTATTGTTGTTTGTCTTTATTGCTTTGTTTTTCTTAGTACTTAAATCATAAGAACCTATATTTGTATGCATTTGCTTATAGAATTATAAATTCTACTTTATCTTTAGTAGGAAAAAATAATTTGAAATTGAAATATGCAAATATTTCTTGATTATTGTACTTATATTTAGTTATATTCAGCTTTTAATTCTGATACGTTAAATATTTTCTTAAAATTATTTTCATATCAAACAAAATATTCAGGTATTTGGAAGTATGTCTTCTGCGGAAAAAATCTAATTAACAAATAGCTCAATTTATGCCTCGGATAATACAGCGGCCGTCTCTTCAAGTCCCCGTGCTATTGGCCTTGAAGGCCGTCGGGTATTATGTATTTTATGTTCCCAGGTAAACTTTCAAGTATAGATATATTTTTGGTTAAGTCATGTACCACGGCAAATGACAAAGGTGTATGGCGAAAAATTTGTGGTGACCATGTGCCTCAGGTATAACGATTATGGAAAGGTTTTTTTAAAACATATAAGAGAAACTCACAATATGCTAGAATTATATGATAATATTATTCACTGTACACTTATTTGAATATTAATGATCAGTAAGATAACTCAAAAATACATGCTTGGAATATTTATGCACCTATACCTAAAATACCCTTTAAGATAAAAATATATTAATTCACACAAAAAAAATACTTGTAACAACTATAAAAAATGTCTTAAAAATATTGTTAATGGATACATGTATTGTTTTTTTAGACCTGTGGGTATATCAAAGGGCTTTTGTATCTTCGTGCTCAAGAAACGTGGCGTCTATAACCTCGTTAGTCCATCAATTTAGTATCTGTTACTTCCTCTCGATCCTGTCACTTCCATATATATGATTAGTCTCACTTTGATGTTTTTATTTCTACAACGTGACATAAGAATATGATGTTATTTCTCATACGTGATGTGTAGAGCAATGAAGGAAAACCTATCGCAGCAAATTAATAAATTTATGCTTGATATTTTGTGCTTCGTAAAATTTATGTTAAAGTAATAATACAAATAAATAATATCTGCGTTAATTTAGTAATAATACAAATAAATATAAAAATAATAAATCAAAATTTCTTACACAGTCTTTCTCTTTAGTACTTTTGCGTAGTAGCCTACAATTTTTCAGAAGGGACTCATAATGATCTAAATCAGTTAATTAATTATTTTAGTATTAGTAATCACATCATAATATGTACATATATTATTTGATTTTTTCTGGTGTATAGTGAGTGTGAGATAGGAAAAGTCCATTTAAAGAAGAAGCAATATATACAAGAAAATCTGGCGAATGCGGTAAATCCTATAAATCTATGTACTGTCGTCTTAACGGAAATTAAAAAATATTATTTTCCGTATTTTAAATAAATTTAAATGTTTATTTATTTATAAAGAAATTCAAACTTATCCTTCGAATATATAACTTTTGAATGAATGCATCACGATCCTTCGAAAAGTCTTATTAGAGGCTAGAAAACGTTGAAATCTTACAAAAAATATTAACATAGATCCAGGTATAAGGCAGTATTAACTATACGTGTAATTAATATATGTTTGATTAATATTAACGATGCATTTATTATTTTAGGAAGGTGTATAAACATAATTTACAACAATGATGTCAGTCCCCTTGACTTGGGCAATACTTCTGGCCGTTAACGATCGTCTCTCGCCACACACACTCTGCATGTGCTCAGCTTGCAAATAACGCCCTTATTCAGGTCACCGCCTCCACGTGCAGGTCAGGTGCGATCATTTAACCCCAAGACGCTCAGATGGGGGCCTCTGCTCGCAGGGGGACCTCAGCTATCGCCCTATCTACCCACAACCACCCCCACATACCCCGAAACACTAGCTTACTTTTTATGTTCAATGTGATTTCTTTGATCATATAAATCCCGTTGATTCTTTTCTAGTCAAGTATGATGAATTATTATGCATGTCGTTGGTTTTGCGTTTGATTATTCTGCGTGAGTTTTGATTATGTAAATTTAGGTACATGTTAGGATGCTGATGAAGTCTTTCATAATGGCTTATGGAAAGTTTCATCTTGATTGATTTGACCTAAATATGATACGAGTATTATTAAAATCGATTTTTCGGTTGATTGGCGGATGATTGGGTTGTTATGTTTTTCCATATAAGTTCTCTTTTTTCAAGCAGTTGGTCGTGACGAAAGCTTGAATACAAGGTAGATTGAGAAATAGTTGAGGCTTTTTGGATAATAAATAGATTTTATTTTAAAAATGCTAATTAGACACTTTACAATGTTTCAAATACTACGAGTAAAAAACTGGCTTCCTTTTAACGAATCCAAAAATCTAATTGCCATCGATTAGCGGACTTAATGATTGATAAATTTAATTATGTTAATATTGCATACTAACACTTCTGTCCAGTGATACTAAAATATAAATATTTATAAAAAAATCTAGTACTTTGACTTTTAGATTTATGATTGCCTAAGCTATTTAATATTTATTATGACAACTGCGAGTAAGACAATCATATTTTTCATACATTGTTCATCTGAGGTAATTCAACATCAGTAATCATGCTTAATGCGAATATTAGTGTACGATTACATGCTGAGGCGATGTAATGAGATAATGCTAAATGAGTACAATTATGTATTATGAATGAGAACAAACCATCACAGGTATTACTGAGCAAACAAGACAGATTCGGTCAAGTTATTAATGAAAATAATAAAACAATGACATTGAATACTTATCATCGTTCAAAGCAATGTTATTACTAGTATATTCAATATCCGATTACTGAAAATTGCCTCAGCATAATTCTGTCAGTTACCTTTGTCCCAGATTAAGATAAGACGAAATTGTTATCGCTATATGCTTTTTTTTCGTGATAAAAGTACTCCATTTTTTATGTTCCGGTGATGTGATAATAACAACATAAGCTCCTCATATCCAAACGAATGGTATCTGTTATATGTTCTGCTGTAAATAGTTCCCAACAGTATTCAAGTCTAGATCCCGAGGACTTGAAGAGACTAAGCTCTAGTATCCAAGGAAATTTTAGGTATTTGTTTATTTTTAAGAACCAAGAGATCTAATCCTAATCGAAGAGAGCACAACTGGTTGAGACCAGTGGGCTTTCTGACGCTCAATCAAGACATATGTACGTTGCATGTGGAAACATTTGTTTTGTCGGTTGTGTTTGTGTCGGGTTGGGCAGATTGAAAGTGTATTTTAATATGTTCCTTGAAAAAATTCAGATTGTATGGAGAAGAAAACATATACTGAAAGACGCTACTATATCATTCAAATCGGCGGTATTATGTAACTTGTCTTTAAAGCGTTTATTTATTTTTTACATCCTAAAATATCATAAAGCTTGTATGTATTATGGAATTAATTAATTGGTACAGGATGTATTTATTTTATGTATATGTAAACAGTAGTAGAAACGATTCCCATTCGACTGCACATAATACATTCAAAGGTAAAAAATTCTAAGAAGCGATGAAATAAAATCATTGCAAAACTTCTCAAAGATGCGGATTGAAAGAGACGTTAAGAGACAGCACGAGAGTAATCTGTGCGTTTCAAACGCTTAGCTCACAACAAGCTTGCCAGTGAACATTAATAAGAATTAGATATCTTACGATAGGGTTCTTAAGTATGGCTTTGAGTTTTATTCTCCAATTTTAATATTTGAAAGTGAACAAATATATATTTTTAATATTTATATATTTCATTGTCCCATATTCGTTACATATTTGAAAAAAAATAACGCCACAAATTTCTACCACAGAGTATCATAACATCAACTGCTGCATTCCATACCTTGTGCCACAACTTTTCTACACTTGAACGTCCACCTAGGAGTATATATATGGTTTCAGATAGTCTTAAGGATAGGAACCCCTGAATTTGAAATGAGACAGTAGCTGTAAAATCCACGGTTTATTTTGGGTGATTTGTTAATTAGATTTATAATAAAAATCTAATTTTCAGGAGATCGTTAATACAGGGAGGGAGCATTGTTTTAAGCTGCTGTGTTTTAAGATCTTACGAAATGTTCACTTTCTAAATGTGCTTAAGTTTTACCTAATGTCACCTAACCCCGTTGTATTTTCGATTTATTTCTATATATTTTTTGTCCTAGTTGTATAACTTGTCTTAGATAAGTATAAATCAATTTAATTTTTATTCATTTTATGATATAAAAAATCTTCTTAATCAGATATTATAAACAGTCAAACCTCCTATAACGTCCAGATGTGGACCTCAGTGTAGTGAAACACGCTTCAAAAAGTTACTAAACTACCCCTTAATATATTATGGAACACCATATCTGGATCATACGAGTATGATCACTACAAAATTCCATCATTCAGTTCCATCAGATGACAGTGTTCACGCTTTGTCTCAAGATATCTTTTCATCTCATGGTTCATACAACCTCAAGGGTAGAAAAAATAAACAGAAATTTTTTTTTTGGTTTTTAATTTTTAATAAGATCACATTAGAAGATCAAAACCCTCAAGCCTTTGTGTTAAAGCTTTGGGGTTAAGCCACACATTTGACCGTTTTGGTCTAAGATGCGGTTTAACCAAAATATACTACTTAGAAGAAACAATTAAAAGAAAATCTGCCGTAAACTTTATTGCATAAATCTTTCTACAAGTGTACGCTATAAAAGGTTTGACTATTTTGATGAATTTCCACCTAAATTTCACTTTACTAAAATTAACTAGTGCGGCCCTGGCGGCGAAAATAATTTTGAAAATTAAGTATGGCCGACTCGACGTAATAAGCCTCAATGGGAGATGAAGTGTAGCCTGGAGTCAACTTTTAGACATGATTAATTGATTTTCCATACTTTTGATATTATTATCCATTGTTAAGATTCGACTCTGTAATGATCAGCTGAGGCTGTACAGCCAAAGAGTTTTTGATGAATTCTGTCATCATAATTGATAGCGCCGCAAAAATACTGCTTTGGAATATTTTAATTAATATTATATATAAAACATTGAATAGAATAAACTAGATCTTCAGTCAATGTATTTTCTGTCAGTAACTGTTCTCTAGTCGGTGAGTAACTGATAATACATATACTTTAAGGATTATACTAAAGTAGATTATCATCTAAAACTTATACATAGTATAATCATGAAATAAGATATACATGTAAAAAATCGATGCAATTTATTCCGATTCAGTCTCGTCTACCAAAGTGCACGTTTCCTACATAATTAAAAAAAAACATATATTGCTAGGACCAAGCAACAGTTCGGGGAGATATTTTACAAAATAAGGCGTCATATTAACAAACTAGACAATAAAGGCTAGAGATTTTTAAAAAAAAAATTGTGCTAGAAGCATACAAAAAAATATATGTATGATACTCGTAGTAAAACAACAACACACAATGAATATCAGAATTCTAATCAAACAAATAAATATTATATTGTATTAGCTAAGTAATAAAATTAATACATTGTTGCGTTTCAATGCGGTGTCGTTATTGTTTATGTTTATGATATTTGATCGAAAACATGTGTATTCTGCAATATTTTATGGCCGGCATAAGAATATATGTTTATGGACATCAATAAATTTGATGGAATAGTTTTTTATTTTTCCGCATAACTTACTATGGTGGGTCTTTTGTTGAATGGCACAACGTGGCTATTAATGTTGTAAATAAAAGTAAGTAAAAATTGACTGTTTTAAAATATTTGTTGACTATTAAATAAGAGTTATAGAGAAAGTCTTATGGAAAATACTGCATTAGGATATGATTAATGAAACCATTAACTGGATTGTTGACATTACTATTATACCCATGCGTTGCATCGCCATTTAACTATCATGAAATTAATTTATGGTTTTCGTAGTACTTTGTGCAATGAGGATTAATTTGGACGCTGGATATATTGATGATATGTACTATTAATTGTACTATAAAACCATTTCAAGCCACATCCGCTACAGCTAATTAAATTTTGGTATTTTGCACATATTCAAATAATGAAAATGTCAATTATCGGAATATACATATAGTATGTGACTCTCATCAAAAAACAATTAATGCGTATCAATTCAAAAGATAATAAAAAATTTCAGTCAATATTCTTCTACTGTTTAACATAGTCCTCCCGCAGGAATATCCATTCCTCTGGATCCTGCAACCTCTGAAATAGTTTTTTTTTCTAATATACTTTTCCTTATCATCGACCTTTGTCTCTTTGGCAGATGTGTCCTGATATTCCTGCTGATGCTTTCGGTAGCGTTCACTACTCTACTAGAATTTTACTTTGGGTCATCTTTTCGAATTCTAAAAACACTCTAAGCATGCATCTCTCCATGGCACGCTGGGTCACCTTTATTTTGTGCAAAAAAATGTAATTTTGCTATATCTCGTAATTTCCTCGTAAGTCACACAACACTAAGAGGAAGCATTTTTTAAATAACTTAATTAATTTGCATACATATTTATCGTTTTAAAAATGTACTTCAATTTTCCAAATGCTGCAAAAATGATTGAGACATGAATCACTAGCATGATATGTCGTAATAAAAATAATTATTTATTGATATCAAATATAATATTGGTTGGTGCAAAAGTTTTGACCGTTTTTTACATGTAAAATTAAACATTTTTTTTTTAGATTTGAATTATTTATTTAACCAATTATGTAATTTCCGTCAGTTTTTATAACCTTCTCCTATCTTTCTTTAAGCTTATTAATACCATTAGTGCAAAATTCCGTGGATTTTGATGCGATAAATTTAGTAAGGAATGTTTTTACCTGCTCTATTGTATCAAAAATTTTATGATTATTTTTTTTTGCAGTAATCGGAATAAATGAAAATCGGAAGGAGCAGGATCTGGAGAATACGGAAAATGCTTGATAGCATCCCAATTCAACTCATTTAGCTTGTGTTGGTTCATCATCACGACAACGCGCAACCACATGTGGCATGATGACCCTACACAAGCTAAATGAGTTGAATTGGGATGTTATCAAGCATCTACCGTATTGTCCAAATTTTACTCCTTCCGATTTTCATTAATTCCGATCACTGCAAACAAAAAATAATGATAAAAATTTTGATACAATATTACAGGTAAAAACATCCCTTACTTCATTTTTCGCATCAAAATCCACGTAATTTTACACTAATGGTATTTATAAGTTGATATAAAGATGGAAGAAGGTTATTAGATCAGACGGAAATTACATTATTGATTAAAATAATAATATAAATCTACAAAAAATATGTTTAATTGTATATGTAAAAAACGGTCAAAATTTTTGCACCACCATATTATATTATAATCGGTGAAGCTGCGGGAGGCAGAGCTGACATAGTATGAGGCGAAGACCATGGTAACTGAAATAGTTTTGTAGCAGTAGCTTGCGACGACCATATGCTCTAGTTAAGGGAGTGGACATGGTGATGATAATAATGAAATAATTAAATAATTCAAATAATTTAAAATGAACGGCTTCTTAAAGTGAGGTTTGCAACAAATGTGATATTTATTAGACGTTAACCTGTGTAAAGGCATTAGCGCTCGGTCTAACAAAGGCATAAAACTAATTTATGGGCCAATAATTTGGAGAACTTAATCCAAGAAATAGTGCCGACTGTTACACGTCACCAAATAATGTAACTTTATTTTCAGTTCTAGGAAATTGCCTCGGTAATAAAAGGAGTCGTACAGCCGTGCACCGCTGGAGGCAGCTGGTCTGCTCCTCACTTCACGGAGTGCTCCTTAACTTTTTTATTTAATTATTTAAGTAACCGAACCTGTCAACACTCACTCGAGAGTATTAAATTATTCATCTGGCAGGGAGCTTGCCGGGGGAATCTTATAAAAAGTAACCGGATTATATCTGTAGTGAGATTTTTTGATTGTGCGTAAAAGATTTTTACAAACGTAGTAAAAGATGAGAGATGCGATTGTAAAAGCATTTCGTCTTTTTATACTTATATACTACTTTATATAGTATACATTACATTTTTTATAACAAAGTATTATTAACAATCAAACATTTTAGTTTTTTAAACATCTGTTTGATCAGTGTAATTTTAGGAGTAAATATGAATTTATTATATTTTTTTATCGGTAATGAGGAATAAAACGCAAAAAAATATTTATTACTACTTAGAGTCTATATTATTGGTTTAGATTTAATGAATGTAGGACGTAGGTCCATTTTGTCTTACAAGTTCCGTTCGTGTTTGCTTCGATTAACAAGGTACGTCTTGTAATGCATATCAAATTACCTTGAAGCAAATACTATCGACTTCAATTCATGGTAATGTAACAAAGTTCGAGAACCTTGGATACCGAGCTTTTAGTACAAATTCAAAAATATGAAACGGTCGTTTACAAAGCTTCCACATTTTTATTACTCTGTTATGAAATAAGCGCATAGAACGAAAGAAAACAAACAATCATCGCGTTTGCCTTTTTGTTTTTATCGTTTAACGTGTAGTGATGTTTTATGCATCGCCCGTACGTTCAAAATGTTAATACCATTCCCGGAAAGTGAGCTCGGGAACAGAAAAAACGCAAAGTCAGTAAGCTTCTGTTTCTTTTATATAAAGCGTTTGTGAGGAAGGTGTTATGTTACAGACAGATACATTACATACAATTTAAATTCACCGTAGTGAGCCAGCGGAAATTTCCCTTACACGGGGATTCGCGACTTTAAAAGGTTCCTAACACAATATGCGTAGATAATAGCCACCTCTACCATTCATTCGAACAGCATTCGCTCAAATTCGACTTCCTTTCATAAGTTTATTAATGGTTGTATTATGAACTTAAAGTGTCTTAATTTTGACGTTTCAGAAATTATTCAATGGAAAATTGTTAATTTGTAATATAGCTATTATAATTTATTTTCATGATTTAGCGTTTCATTAATTTCATTTACACAAAATCTATAAAATTATGTTTAATTTTGAAATCATATACTTAGCGAGGATTTATCTGGTGTAAGTTTTTTCTTCTTCTCATGTCCGTTCCATATCTGGAACATTTGGTCTCCATAAATTGCCGCCTTTTTAGTTCTATCAGCTGCTCCTCTCCATTCCTCGTTCTAGGACATATCTGCACCTAAAGGTCTATTTGCGAACCCATATATGATTCTCAACAACCTACAGAGCAGATGTTCGAGTGCTTGAAGAGCGGGTAGTAACTGAGGCATGTTTAAATACACTCGCCGTTTTTAAACGAAAAATAATAAAAAGTCTATACTTATAAATGAAGGAGTGAAGATGTTTCCATTGAGTGCGAAACTGAAGTTTTCATTTCGGCGCTAAACATATTAGAATGGGATTCATACTAAAATACTACCGTTTTAATAAAACGATTACGTAATTTGTTTATAGAAGTAAATAAAAATCAATTAAAAAATAATCGTTTTTAATTAAGCAATAATTTTGTTTTTAATTTTACTTTAAATATTAATATTGACGACTTATTTATAATTTTAATTAAAATTATTTTAATTATATTTTATATAAATAAAAAATAAGGTTTGTACATTAAATAATGGATGCTTTTACTGTTTATTCAATTACAATAAATTATTGAAAAATATTACGTTAAAAGTTCAAATGCAACAAATATAGTAAATCAAAAAAAGTTTATTACAGCCGTTGGATTTAATATTGGACGTTGAACCGTTTCTTTTTCAGTTTATCCCGCATCACAATGACAATGTCTCTGAAAAATAAACTATTAAAAACACTCATCCTGAAAGGTGAGAACGACAACACTTAGTCTGAATGCAAACACAAATCTTCGCCGCAAACACAAAAGTTTCAGCGAGCTCTCCCAGCTGATAAGTGATCAATCCAGTTAACTAATAATGCGGCTGCATTAGTAGCAGAGTTCCAGCTGAGTGCATCCATTACCGCGGCTCTGTGTTTACAGCAATAACTGGGTTTAGAGAGATCTATTGTCTGATGTCGGGAGGACTCGTGGCAAGGGATGAGAGGGGCTGAAGGGGGGCTCTCGACGGTCGCTGACGTCATATGCCTCCTTAACATCGGTCCACTTGGTCACGGAGTCTGCGGGGATTTTTCAGTTGGGTGTTTACAGGCTCCAGCGCTACACAATCCCCTTGTATTGGTTTTGGTAAGTAAATCAATACATTTTAAGTGATCGGTATACGGCTGGGCGATTTGATTTTTTTTCTTTTGTTGACACATCGTGAGTGGATTTCTATTTTACGTGAAAGAAATTGTAAAATAGGTCTCTTTTTATATAATATAAATAAATAACTTCTTAGGTTTTCACGGCCAGATTTGATGTTGTGGCTTATGGGTTAAGCCGTGTGTGGTGAATGTTTCCTTTGGGCGATGAAACCTGTTATGTGAAAAAAAACAGATATAAAAATAACTTATTAATATTTTTATTAAAAATCATAATTTTAATTTGCTGTTCCGTCAAGAATTGACAGCTCAAAACCCTATGTATGAAAGAAAAAAAGCATGTACAATATTTTTTCATAAATGACTAAATGTTTTAATATGGATATTTTAAATTATTTACAAGAATATTATTTTATTATTTCAATATTCTAATCTGAGACATCTCAGGTGGAAGAAATTGGCCGGTGGCCGAACGGTATAATTACCTGGGCAAAACGTTGGTTCCAAAGGTCCGCGGTTCGCATACCGCTTCCGCCGATAGTTTTTCTGAATGATTTGACTCGTTTAAGGATTTTTATGTATAGTATATGTATATTTAATTGCTTATAAATGTTTTAATGTTTCAATGTTTTAATATCAATGAAATAAATGAAATAATATTTACAATTCCATATTAACCATGTTCCTGACCACATTCCAAATTGTATGGTACAAGTGAATCTTACTCGCTCATTAACGATGCTTTTAATTACTTGCCGATGGTATGACGAATAATTATGATTGTAAAGTTGTTTTCATATACTTTTAACATTCACTTCAAGATTCATTAAAAAATTATATACGTGTTTATACAATATAAACTTATATTTTACACTATTAAACATACATAGCAAGCTACGTACAACTTCATTGAATGAAAATCTGAGGTCTTCCAGTAAGTGATTCAGCAGTGCTTAGTGTAATCTATGTTAAAACTAGGGATGAAATATTTATCTATTTATTAGTAAGGTGATGTTTTAAGAATTAAGGTTAAAATTTTAGAAGAGCGGACATGGTATGATTATGATGATGATGATATAATTAGATTAAATGCATACTTGCAGAGTCATTACTAATATTATAACTAAAAGACATACTCTGGAATATGATGTTTAACAATTAATAAAAACGTGGCTTGAATTGAATTGAATTGTGTAACTTATTCGTATATCCAGCACTTTTGTGAAAGTTTATTTGACTAGTTAAAATGTGGTGTGTGGAAGTTTTGTTCTCACGTAATGGAAGCCGGATAGTGACTTGTTTAATTTGTGTGTGCAAATGAGAGAGAGCTCTAGTTTTATTTCGTAAATTTTCCGAAAAATGGCTCTGCTCGTAAAAAAAAGAAAAGTTTTATTTTGGTGCACGATAAGTTCTTTTTTTATTCAAACTCTGGCGGACCTTTCATAACTTCCATCGTGAAAATGCAGCAAATGAAAAGTTCAAATGTGAATAGAATTGAAATGTATAAAAATATTATGAATAGATTTTTACCAAACGAAAATTAAAACGGAAAAAGTAACTTAAGTAACAAGGTGTACAATATTTTTTTGCATAACATTCAATTGTATAAGGTATTAGGATTTCATGGTCAGATTTGGTATTGTGGTTTTTGGGTTAAGCTGTATGTGGCCAATTTTCTAGCACAAAAATTTCGACCGCCATTGCAGGAGTCTTTTTAAGGGTTGACGACTTGGTGGCAAATTCGTTCACTAAGCTGACCACTTTCGAAATTCCGAAAGAATCCATTTCCCAACCTTACCATTTCCTTATCCGTTACTAAGTATTTCGTGGTAAGCAACGTGTCATCAAAGAAGGAAGTTTAAGACTTGCTGTAGTATACTAACTTTGCAATCTAAGACTGAGGTCATTTTGACATCTAACTAATGCGCTTAGAATAACTGGAAGGCGTTCCAGCCACTCTAAAAAAAGCAGCTTTTTCCATGGGTCCAGCAACAGATCCCCAGATCTGGGTCTCCAAAAACAGGACGGAACAGGGAGGGTTTCACCAAGCGAGTGACCACTTCCGAGGCCTGGACCAATTGGTTCTTAAAAGCAGCTCTACCTACGAATCAAAAATTGAAAATTAAAATATTATAATTATAATTAATTTATAAAGATATCTCATACTAAACACATACTTTCTCCCTCATATTATGTTTATTTTAAAAAGGCTTCTTGGGGAAACCAAAGCAAGTCACATAAAAAAAACAAATATTCTTTCTTTTATTATTTCATTGATAAAATTAATATACGAGTATTCTTGTAAGCTGGAAAAATATTTTATTTTACTTTCGTAAAATTTCTTTAGAGTAACAGTGAAATGCGTTTTTTTCGTATGTTATATCAAATATATAATACATGATAATCATTATTTGTCGAGCGTAACGATATTGAGGGAAAAATGAAATAGGCAGCTTTTGAAGCGTCAAAAGCTAAAGCCTACTTCTTTAGAGCTCAAAGAAAACAAAACTTCGTGACTCGGGGGATAAAAGATACAAAGAAAAAAAAAACGAAAAATTCTAAGATGTGTCGGATTGAAAAAATGAATCCCAAAGGAACGTTCTGTCGAACCTCATTGTAAGAATTTCTAAATATCCCCACCCCACTTTCTGAAAAGCTAAGCAAAATGCTCATAATACAATTTGAGATTTAAAAGATAATAATTACATAAGTATACGTACTCGTTAATTTATTATATTTTTATCGAGATGCTACTCAACTTAAATGTGAACAAAATTCCAAATGATATGATATAGACGTTAAAGTCAATATATTGTACTTGAAGCATACTATAAGCGAAATAAGAAGAATACTTGATGAGTGTTGAAGCTTGTTGCTTACCACGTGTCGTTAGTTGGATTGAAACGCCTAATAAGAAAGATCCGAATATTTGGAGCGAAGGGATAAACATTAATTTGAAAAAATTCTGTCATATTTTCAAGTCCATGGAGCTCCTGCTTAGGAGGTCTTCAGGAACCATGTTTTTTCCTAGGTACACCTTTGCGTGCAGATTTTTTTTGACACAATGCGTGAACAATGGCAACTGACAAAACTAAATGTCGCGATTTTATTTACATGAACTATACAAGTATATATATATATATTATACTTCTAAAATGATACTTTGTGTCTAGCACAAAAAACATTTTTTTTCGGTTTTCCGTTAAAATATTATACATCGATCCAAAAAAAGATACCGAATATCGAGACATGATTACGCGTCCTTAGATATCAGCGAGGCTTTCGTAAAACTTAGTATGTTACATAATGTCATGTGCCCGTCACACATATTCTTGCGAGCGGAGTCGTCAAAGTTTCTGTTTGCCGAAACTAAAAAGGATTAGGAACGAAATTGAAAATGTTTTCGGCGAACGCTCGACTAGATTATTTATTTAGTTGCTAGTTATATATACGAGGGATTTAGATTCAAATGGTAAAACGAACACTCCAGAATAAACAAAGTAAAGCTCTGAATGTATCGAAAAAAAATATCGTAAAATGTACAAACGTACATTGAGTACAAATATTAATATGATGCCTTAAGCGTGGCCTGAGAAAAACAGTCGATTACTGGATCCGTTCGACATAAAGGTTCCAGTGAACACAGTGCTGTGACGACTTGAGAAGACGATTTCGACACATTTAACGTGATTTTCCTTCAAATTCAGGATTGTAAGGTAAAGAGATTTGAATGTTTGATTTTGTGAGAATAATACCAATTGTTTATCAAAGTTCACGTACTTATAACGTGTTGTTACTATTATTGAAAAAATAACCGGTTTATATTTTAAAATATAAGTTGGTATATATAAAATTAAAGCCGGTCTCGCTTCCAAAAAACTAGGTGTATTGTATAGATCATGTCGGTATTTCAACGATAAATAACTGCCTCTTCCTATATAAAGGACAAATCCGACCTATACCTTTGGATTGGAGCCCCAAAATACCTTCTAAACTTAATTGACTCAGTTCAAAAGAGAGCAATTCGTTGGATAAACAATGACACTCCTACGTCTAACCTTCGATCAATGAAACACAGGCGTAAGATTGGTTCACTTAATCTTTTTTACTGTTATTACCTCAGTTGCTGCTCTTCGGAACTTAAAGAACTAATTTCTCCTGCACCCACCCACAACCGACAAACTCGTCTTGCACTTGCCGAACATCCATACACGGTCAATGTGTGTCGACCAAGAACTGTCAGTTTCCAAAGTTCTTTCCTTAATGCCAATCTGGATCTCTTCAAGAAACAGATAAATATACACTTGCAATCTCCCTAACCCACACACAAACACGAACACAACACACGTTTCCCGCATGCATCGTCCAGTCTCTCTGGCTTAGCGCTATAAAGTGCACTGGTCTTGACCAGCTGTACTCTCCTGCATGTGATTACATAAAAAAATCTGAGAATAATATTCCAAAGATGTTGATGAATTTTTAATTTTAAAGATTGCAACATTATGTACAAGATTCATTTCAGAATTATTGGTGGAAGAAATGGGATTTGGACTTGTTAAAATTGCTTTTTCGACTTGTAAAAACTGAAGGAGATGAGGTCACCCCATCTCGAAACAGTGACATACTCGTATATAAGGTTAAGGGTAGAGAAATGGTGAAAAATGAACGGTATTGAGTTGGATATTTGATCTTTCGGAAATAATGGAGAGAGTTAAGGTGTCGGTATAACAGGTGGGTAGAGATAAGTCGCGCCGGAATCGTTGGAATCGCACGACACATCCGGCGGCAGCGCGTATAAAGATTTAACCGGCACATTGAACAGCAGCGATAACTTTTATGGCGCCCCTCCCGAGGGACGGCGTTTAAGCGCTAACCCGCGATTGTGGCAGTCAAAGTTGGCCTCGAGATAAAAGACAGTTTTTTGTCTCTTCGCGAAGTGCTGCGGATGAAAAGGGGACGGGAGAGCATGAATGAGGAACAAGGGACCCCTGTCCCGGGTACAGGCTATACGGAGACTCGTAAATTTCTCCATTGTATTCTTATAATGCGCGGTTATACTTATAACGTAATATTCGGGAATTTTTCTTGAATAAAAAATATGCCGCGCATAATATTAAATATTTCTGCTCGCTTGATATTATTATAATTTTTGATACGAACGTTGTTTTAAATTGTAATGTGCAAATAATAATGTGACGATTTTTCAGCTCCTTCTTCACGGTTGCGAAACTTCTCACCAAAACCAAATGCAGCCGTATATTAAGTTTTGAAAGAAGATTCCTCTTCCGTTCTATATCAATAAAATATAGTGAACGCAAATTACACAATAGTTCATTCCTCATTCTAGGATGTATTACACTTAAGAAAATATACGGTTCCCTATATTCTTCAAAGCAGAATCTCCGAGTGCCTGTACAGGCAGCTGAATAAACGAGGCATACTTTTGGGTGGTTTTAAAGATTTTTCAGGTTTTTGATGAATTTGGATGATTAAGCCGACGCTGCCGAAAAGAGATGGCTGCGAATACTAGAGGTACGATGGTTTTTTTTTGCGAGGAATCACTGTTGGTCAAGAGGCGAAGGTGAACCTGGTTGTGACACATATAAGCAACCACGACGTCTTAGAAAGACATCGAGAACTGTACATAATATGTACTTGCTGGAAACGCAGCTTACATGCGAGGACCATGGCGGCTGACATAGCTTTGATTCGGCAGTTCGTGACGAAAATATTTTCCAGTTATGTTGTCCTTAAGTTAATATGAAAGATTATTTCAAAATTGAGACGTTCACGGTTAATTTGTAATTATTGACAAGATTTTCCGTACTTTTGAACCTTCATCATGTTACAGCTAATGGAGTGCCAAATCATTTCAGATATTTTGCTTAACATTTCCTTGAAGCCTGATGGAGTTTGGCAAACTTAATAAGATGGAGTATATTAAACGGGATTTCATTATAATATTGAATAATATAATATTTATAAGGTACAGAAATATTGCATTATAATGATTTGACGAAAATATGTATATATTGGTATTAATAATACAATATGTTTCATTGATAATAGTTAATAAAAAATAAAAAAATGTTATATACGAGTACAATTGTCATTTGTAATGCTTCATTATACAATAATTTTAACGGTCAGTAATGAAAGGAGTCCATCAAAAATTTTCAGATGACAATATTAAACGTTGGTTATTTTTTGTTGTAGTAATTTTTCATGACAATAAGGCCTTTAAATTACCACAATTGTAATAGAAAATGAACTTTTTTGTATGTATAAAATAGCATTTGATCAAAATATATTGATTTTTTTATAAGGTTATTTATAAAAAAAAAACAATTTTAATTGTAATAAATGAATGCTTTTCGTCGTGAAATATGATTGTAAGTAATTTATTACTATTAAAATAAATATTATGTATATTCTTCATTTCCTCCATTTCAAATATGAAATAATAAATACTTTATATATGGATCACGATAAGAGAGTTTATTAAGTTGCTCACTTATTAATTGAGAAAAAGAAATTATTATTATAGTAAAATGTCAAATATAATACATTCATTAAGTTATGTTTTTTTGCGGAGTAAGAAATATTATTTAAAAAAATGGAAATACTCGTAGTCACCTACAGTTTTATATCATATAATTATTATTATACATTAGTGGTGACGTAATTTATTACTAAATCTCAATTCAAAACTTAACAAAGATAGCTCATTTGACTTGAAAATTGTCCCCGGGAACGTGTCCAACCCTCAGTGGAGACCTTTAAGTGTATTCCACCTGTCTTGTTTACGGAATTTACATTAAGGTTTTAGCGAAAGACACTTAGGCTATATTACTTCTCATCGCAGTGTAGAGAAACAAACAAGAGGTGTAAAAGATAATGGGATTTGTTACTGGGTCACGGAACACCATCTCGTTTTGTACCGACACATGTATATACATGTGTATCATGTATGTTATTACTATCACACCACTAGGATGTTTCATTATGTCATTCGCAATGAAGAAACATGTATAACATAATAATCTGTGACTCGTTCACTGCTAACATAAAACTATAAACACATTATCTATTAAAATAATGAATAATTGTTCAAAATATTATTGTGAACATAACTGTGTTGTATTAAACTTCTTAAAGTCTTTAAAGTAATTGTTGTAATCAACTCTTTATCTTAGATTCATTCAGTCAGGTACGACACAGGGTATTTTGCCACTCTATGCAAATTGGGGTGATCAAGGTCCAAAACAACAGGTATCGAAGAATTTTCGGTCTACGAAATTCTATTTATTAGTAATATTAATATTGATAAGGAATGCTTATGCATCGATACGGGGCATGGACTATCCCAATAATCTGACACTCTATGTGGATTGAAGCGATCAAGGTCCAAAAACGGTATCGAGGAATGTACAGTGTATGACATTCAATCTTTTAATATTACTTTTATAACTGTTTACTCATGCTGTAAATTAGGGTATAAAAAGGGGTCTCGTATTAAATAAATTATTACCAACTCAACTCCGGTCTTTAGACTTATCCTCAGTGCCGGAACCTTGATATTCCGGCATCACCATTTAAACTGACGCCATCATTCCAGGACCACGACCTTGGTTCCGGAACATATATATTGAAATTAAATTAATGTTATCGTTTTTTTATCTATGGAGATTTTAATGTAAGGTTTTTGAAAGCACTGACACTATGAAATCAACATATTAAGAAACACTGAAATAAAGACTCACTGACCAATTGAATGACTGAAAATACGTGATAAAGTGTGATATTCTGAAATAAGATAGTCTTGAAAATACTGTAGATATCACATTGGAAGAATGTGTTCTGAAAGAATGCTGATCATAGCAGCTGACTTCATAGTAATGGGAAAACTTTTCTCACTACAGATAAACTGTATTGTTTATTTTGTGTGATTGGGCTTACAAAATTGAACAATAAATAAATTAAGCAATCTTCAAGGAGACCACATAAAAGGTGATGCTACAGCTGCACATTTGTGTGGCAGGAACAGGCTTCGAGTGATGCAGTCCTAGAGAAAGCAGAAGATGAAGAAGAATACAAATATTTAATTTTATTTAGCAAACATTAACCTTTTTTCATGCCTAGTAGAATATTCTCTTAATAATAATATATTAATATTATGTGAGAAAGAAATTGTGTGAGACAATTTCACATTATCGGACAAGTGAGACGCGTTTCTCGGGAAATGAGATTCAAAGTGGCATCGTTCCAAAGCTTCGTATAATCGAGGGAATTTGTTTGCGGGTCTAGCGGACCAGCTGTTGAATTATACGGAACCCGGATGCAAATAAGACGTGGCGAAATAAAGAAATTACCACACTTCCATTAGGTGCGCCATTTTTTTATTACGCGGAATCAATTTGATTTTAAATAGGTTTTTGCGTTTTTGCGGCAAACCTAGCTAAATGAACATTCAAATAACGCCTATTCAAAAAAATGACGCGTTGTTGTTCTAAAAACGTACAATAGGTTCTCTATTTGACGATGACGCTATTTTGCATAAAGCGCTGCATGTGAAATTTGTTCCATCTTTTTTTTATTTACAGTCAGAAGAGTGAATAGGAATTCTGTCAGTACGTGGATCGAGGACTAGGTGAAAGAGTGGGTTAGAGTGTTGAACTGGGCAAGTTTTGTGGATATACGAGTGGCCAAGGGTGTAAATGGGTTAGTAAGTGGATGGAAAAAATTTAATCTAAATAAATTTCTGATGCATTGCAACGCGCGCAGTGAAACTTTTTTATGGAACATGGCAATTAAATATCAAGTTATAATTTGTATAATATATGTTATATAAACGTAATAGTATTGAAGTAAGATTTAAGTCACGTGGTATTAATAATTTTAAGAATAAAAGTTTGGCTCTTATGATGATTGAGATTTGTAGAGTGTTGATCTACATACGTTATTAGACTACAGACATTCATACAAACTCCATATTTAAATGAATTCACTACGGCATATGGCTGATTTTCACGAGCATTTAACAGGTAAGCAATTATTCTCACGTCAACCAAAGATTAGGGAATATTTAAACATTTGTGAGAAAGTTTTTAGGGCTTAAATATATTCATATTTTAAGTCTCGTGAGAATCGAAACCATGAAATCTGGCATGACAGGCAAACGAAAATATTGGCAAATACTGTTTGTAAATTTAAAAAAATATTTCATGAAAGCGATTTAATTTTTAAAATTATGAAATATAAAATATGAAATTCGAACAATATTTTGATTTAAATTATAAGCGCGAATTATAACTATAATTAAATACGATTTTATATATTTAATGAAACTAGGATTATTTTTATCTAGTAGAAGCTGACCATATACTATTTTTATATAGGCACATTCTACGGTGTTAGTAGTATTTTTTAGTTAGTTGTGGTTTGGCCTTTAGTGCATAATAACTTTAGGGTCTTGGGAACTTTGGATCAAATTCCAAACTTAAGAAATTTTGCTCTAAAGTAACCTATATCGGCGAGCTTATACACACTATGTCTTATACTGATTGCTATAAAAGTTAAGTGAAGTAGAGCCAACAAAGTATAGTCTTGTGAAGATTTTATGTAAACATATCCTTGTTAATATGAAACTTGTTAGAGACGAAAATATTTTTTAGTTAAGTAAAACAGTTTGAAAGTCTAATAGTGACGGGAGAATGTACTACCTTGGCAAAGCTTAATGTAAAAATATTTTGTTTTATTTTATTTCCATAACAATGAATATACACAATGGAATATATAAACGTATATATTAAAATAATATACTTTGGCTATACGATAGAAGAGTAGACGCTCTATACCAGCGGTCGGGGAACTTTTTTAATCATTACCCCAAAATATTTTTGCGCAAGTCGATATTACTCCTTCCTCCCCTTTTGAAAAAAAGACAATCAATGTATATTCAAATAAACATTATTTATTGGATTAATTTACACGGAAACAAATCACGCGCAGACACAACGCGCGTCTCTTACTTCTCATGCACACACCTAAATTGATTAAGTTTGTAAAAATACTAACATGTTTATGAAACAGCAAAGTAGAAAAATTGCCTTATTACCCCAAAAAAAACATTTTTACCCCATTTGGGGTAATTTACCCCGGTTCCCCGACCGCTGCTTTATACAAAGACTCAAATTATAAGATTGTAGTGTTGAAGAAATGAAACATTTGTAGAATACTATGGAATAGGTATATGAAAAAAATGAGCCCGGACATTTTAATTTTAATATTTTCGCATTCGGTTGTCGGCATATGCCGTCAAAGATTCCCCGACCGTTGATATCGGTTGACGTGATATATCGTTTTGCTACTTTCAGTACTCATTGTAACATCTACGGTAGGAAATTAGAAGTGCAGTCATTCCCTTTATCAACCTACATGTATTCTTTACAGGAATATGTAACGTATGTAAATAAATATCGTTAGGTTTCGTCACAGGAGCGAGTTTTCTGTAAATTTCAATTTTCAATTTCAATTTATTTTTCAATTTATTTTCTTCCAGAAACATTACAACTATAAATATTTAATTCGATTCTGAAACGGGATAAAATAACAATTTATAAATAACACAATAATAATAAAATCATTTAAAAAGTGCCGGAGCCCGCTAAACAGGAGACTCCACGAAATTACTTTCATAAATAAATTCGTGGAGCTCATGTCGAAACTGGGCTTCTCTCAAGTGGAATATATCAATATTCGAGGCGATATCTTTGAACAGTCTGATCACTCTTCCAAGAGGCATAGTCCCTGGCAGGTTATTATTACCTCTAAGAAGAACAAACAATCTGTGCCTCCTTATCCTTAAATAATTGTCAGGGACAAACTGTATTACTAATTATTTTATATTCTTGTAAAATGGGCAAGAACGGAATGGAAAAATATCCATACCGAAAATGAAAATGCAAACATTTATATGAATAGGTTTGTGATTTCTTTTCGTATTGTACATGGCGTAGGTTTAATTTATGTAGATTAATTCTGTCATTCCGCCAGAACAATGCATTGAAGCAATACCGATGCATTCTGTAATCTGCACTCCTGACACCCTCCCTGATGCAGCAGCTGTGCAGATAGTCTGCAGCCGGGCGATGGCTGCAACAACACTGATGCACCACGACGACCGCAGGATCCATTGAAGATAATAACGATGCAGCTAAATACGGAGGGTCAATTACACAGTTCGATTCAAACAAAGTGGACTTTGTTTTGCATTTGCGAGTGATTTATTATCAACATCCCTGTGTTTATCCAGTGTTAATCCTGGACTTGATAATCATCATCTCTCTCATTATCATCATCATCATCAGCTTGTGTCCATCCACTGTTGAACGTAGGTCTATTAGGTTCACATAAGTCTCCATCCTTCTTGATTCTCCATTCTCCATCTTCCCGCTATTCTTCTGATGTTGTCAGTCTATTTTGTAGGAGACCGGCCAGCGCTGTGCTTGCAGTTCTTGGACGCCACTCTAACACTTTTCTTTTCTATAGACCGACGTTTCTTCGAAATATATGTAATTCTCATTATCAATTGAGTGGGCATATTCGTTGAATAGCCTCCATTACTTGAGTTCTTCTTTGGATATCATCGTTTCGGATTCTATCTTTTAAAGATACTCCAAGCATGGATCTTTCATGGGCTAATGGGTGACTTTTATTTTATGAGTATGACCTGCTGTTGAAATACTTTTTATATGAGTTAACATAAGTTTTATTCTGAAATTACATCAAAATGTATTTGAAAAGGTAAATCAATTGTAACAGAATATTTTGCGAAAGGCACATTTTAAATACTGACAACTTTAAATACTATATATTTCTTATAATAATTTTATCAATGTTTTTAGGTCACTAAGATCATTTGAATAAATAATAAAATAATGAGTGGTTAAAAGAAAAGGTTTAATAATGCCCGTGGAATATGTTATTTAATAAAAGCATTGAATATAAGCTTACCAGACTGCAAGCATGGAGTCAATTTCCAACCCAACTCATCTGAAGGGTGAAGCTCGCAGTGTCTGCTCGGTCGTGGTCTGTGTCGCAGCCATATGTACAATGCAGCATCGGCCGAGCAGTTAAGTTTCTTTTGCATACCATGCCAATTTGTACAATGGGAACCATTTTTTGTCATAGAACTGTTACCATAGATTATGTGTGACATAAAATCATCATTCACTATTACCTTATAATTCAATCCGACAGAAATGGCCAAGAGGCACATGTGTTAGAACAAGATGTCACGGGTTTGACCCTTGAATAAGCTTAAAATAAAATACAAAATGAACACAATGTTTTATCCTTAATTTTTGTGATATTGATTTATCAATAGTAAAATGACAGTCAAAGCCAAATATTTGAAATTGGCAGTTGGCAAAATATATTTCATCAACACCATACATTCATAGTAAGTCCCCTTAAAAATTGATAATTAATGAAGTTAATGATGTAAATGGATCAGTAATCTACATACAGCGCATTAACCATTTTTAAAGTGCAAAAGATACGAGCGTATTGCAAGTTTGATTTTTAAATTGTTAAAAATATTTTAACTATTTCAATTATTCGATAGCAAAAACAAATTTGCAACGATTTTAGCTTTTAAATTTCATAATCAAACTAAATGTATGGACGCTAGGGAATGTTTAACTTTTACAAAAAATTCAACTGCACCCAAAACGACTAATTACGTGGGAATAGCCGAAAGCAAATATGAATTTTCGCTTCAAATAGTTTATATTTTTTTCCAATAATATTATGAATTTGTTAAATGTTTTTTAATACAGTAAGTAATAAAAAAACAGATAGTTTTAATTAAATACGTACAACAATAAAGTTATAAATAGGTTTTTGTAATAGATTTAATTAAGGGATTTAAAATTTTATTGTTAAAGTATATTTGCCGAGAAGAATGAATAATATCACGAAAAAAACTTATCACCTAATAATAAATATTTATTTATTTACCTTGTTTTTACATGGATCACGTAAGATATGGACTGTGTTTAAATACTGTAGTTTGACTAACTCGTAGCCTTCCTCAATCCATCACTTGTCACGAGACAACTGCGAGCTGCATAGTACTTCATAAGTGGTCGAACACATTTTCCCGTACACGGGTTCGACCCATGTTGTATTTTTACACGAAAAAAAAGAGTTCGACCACTTATGCAGTACTATGCAGCTCAGTTGTCTCTTGACAAGT